>JAHRHJ020001266.1:327500-386794 GCA_019776745.2 Taxus chinensis
ATCAATTTTCATAAGTATAGAAAACAGCAATATATGGAATTTTCCCAACACAAGGCTTAATCATGTAAGCCAAGGAGAAGAGATCAATCAATGAACACACCTCTTATATTTGAACAATGAGTTTCTTAGTGGTTCCACTGTCACAAAAGTTTTCCCAATGGCTTGGCATATCAAAATAGATAAATATCCTTATCTTAATCTCACTTATCATTGGATGTAGAAATATACAAATATAGTGTAAGTCTTTGGAACGTTTTCAAATTTATCTCACTCAAAATGTTAATGGACACCTAATCACATCCCTGGCCCTAAAAAACTTTATCTCCTAAAAGGTCAACCCATTTTCTGGCTGTGCTTCACACCAAAATTAAATAATAACCCAAATCCATTAAAATGATACAACATTCATTCATTGCTAACAATAATGGCACACTAACAAATAAAATAAAATGCAAAGTATAGACCCTACCTTTCCATTGGAAGAGGCTTCCACTAATGAAGATCAAGCTAAAATTAGGAAAGAAATCGAAATTCTAAGATCAATTAAGACAAGCTCCCATGGAAATCCAACATTATAGTCAAATTTTTGAAAATCCTGGTTAAATATGCAAGTGGATCTAACACAAACTACAAGTAACCCCAAAATCCAAAATAATTCAATAAATAAAATGAGGAGAGGAGGGTATCCATGTAGGATGCCACATCACTTTTCCTAAATCACCTCATGCCTAAGTCAAATCACCAAACTATGTATGATTATGGCATGTGGGTTGAGGAAATGAAAATGATGTTTCTTCAACACACTAACCAAGCATATTCTCCATACTTGCTAAACAGGGTGCATAATAACTTGAGTTTGTAAGAAATATATTAGTTTCATCTTTTTCCAAAAAAACACATAATGAGGCACCTCAATTTAGACCCCTTACATCATAGGTATGGTTGGTGGGTAGTTTAAGAGGTATTGGAACAAGTTGCTTAGTTCAAGCCTCCAAAAGTGGAAAAATGTAAAATTAGAAGAAAATTTTTGTGGAGATGTTGAGTACACAACCAAATATCAATATAAATCCATCTCAAATCAATAGATATAACAAGGAATTTATGTACCATATGGAAATAGTTCTTTGTCACATCTCACGAATTCATAATCACATTTGATTAATTAACTAAAAATCTACATTACGTTATGCAATAATAAATGAGAATGTTCATTACTATCAAATCATAATACATATATTAAATAAATAAAATGAAAGTATATTATAAAACATCTTCAAACCTCTTGATAGTCACATTTGAGGTTATTTCCCCCCACTTGAATTCTCCTGAAGCAAGACTCAAACAACAAACCAATACCACATGTGAATTGTTAGCATTTTCCAAGGTGACCTTTGTTGCCAATCATTATGTAAATTTACCATTGCTTCCAAAGAGATGTTCATGAAATTTAGTCTCTGACCCTTGATTTTACTGTGATATAATTTAAAACAACCAATCATGGCTAGATTTTCTGCATAGCATCAAACCTAGGCAGTCATGAGATAAATCTCCCTCATTTAACCGGTGAGGCTCCCGTGTCAGATTTGTCAATAAAATGTGTTTTTATCTATCAGGGGTTTTACTTTAACAACTTAGTTCATGAACCATAACTAAGAAGTTCTGCAGCAAGTAAGCAGCTGTTTAAGAAAGGAAAATTATAGAAGAAGGAAGTAAAGGAATTACAGAGAAGAAGTAAGGAAGATGTGCATCCCAATTAGTAGATTGCAGAGCTAATTGCATGCACATAGAAGAAACTCAAATAGATTTGAACACACAGAATTATAAAGCAAAGGCAGCTCTAGATCCAGATCTAAAATAACACAAAGTCTATTAAGAGATCTAAGATTTAGAAGCAAGAAACAAAATACACCGTGACACAAAGTTCTCCGGAAACCTGCTTCTTTGTATTCCTCTGCAACAAGTGGCTCTCAGGGGTTCAGCACAAAGTCTAGAACACAAGATTGCTTCTTACAAATTCTGATCGATGATTAACCCGTAGGTTCTTCTCCTACTTATAGAATGTAGGAGGGAAAGTACAAATAGAAGACTCAAACTGAACTAAAGTATGAACAACAAGTAAAGATGACATTTGGCAATCATCCTCAACTAACTTCTTCTTAAGTGACACATGTATCACTTAACTAATAGAAAGGTTCCACATGACTTCGAGTAATGGTTGCAAAACCAATAACTTAGAAGTTTACAATTTCATCCGGGAACATAGAAAGTAGAAGAAGAAAGAAATAGAAGAAGTCATGCCAGCTGTAACATCTACATCTTCTTCTTGTTCTGATATCTGATATACTTGTCGAACATATAGTTCAGCATCTTTCCATCTGTTTTAGCTACTGCTTCCTTTTCTGTCCTGAATTGCAGCAATCCTTCATTCAACACTTTGCTGCATGCTTCCACTTCTTCCAAACTTGGCCCAAATCTCGCAATGTCTGCCTGCAGTGTCACCAGCCTACTGATAGAGTTCATCGTGAAAGGCTTGGTGGCTTTATCAATCCTCTTTTGCACCATCAGAAGAGAACCCTCCAGAGAATCATGCACTTCGTTAGAAACAATCCGCGCGTATGAAGTAATACCTCCATCCACTCTTTCCTCAGTGAAAGAAATAATACTGTCCGGCAAATCTGATGTTCTACTCTCAAGCGCCTGCATCCTCTTCAGCAAAACTCTGCAGATCTCCAAACGGAAAGATACTGCAAATTCTAACTGCTTCCCCTTCTCAACTGATCCATCCGGCACAATTTGCTCTGCAACCAATACATCTCCCGGCAGCTTGTTGATCTCGACCAAAACACTCAGGTTACTCTCTGCAACTGTAATTATTCCTTTTATGCTTTCTATCAGTTGCTTTAGTTGATTTTCTGCATCGTTCATAACCTTTAGGCGGGCTGGCACTTCCCCAAGTTGCACAGAAGCTTGACGAATAATCAGATCCTTCCATTCGTCAATAGCCTTTACTTGATTGCTTGCATCTTCCATTTCCTGCATAAGATGATCACTCACCTGCGCTGAAATGGGCTGAACGGAAGATTTAGCAACCTTGGCTACGATCTCACATAATTGAGATATTTGCTTCTGCAGCTCTTCTTTCTCCGCCTTTTCACTGTCAAGCCTAAGGAACAAAGCATCCAGCAACGTCTGCGTGTCCTGCTTCAATCCTTCAGTGGTAGCTTGACCGAGTGGTATTTTGGTCACTGTCACATCTTCTGCCGTGAGTTCCTCTTCTACCTTTCCTTCCGCCGGGATTGATATCTCAGCAAACTTCTCTCCCGAATCCTCGATGATCAACCTAGAAGTTGCTTTAGCAACTTTAGGCCTCCTGTCTCTTCTGCTCAGATCCTGAAGTAGCTGCAAGTCATGTTCCTCTAAGTTCATCTCTATTCTCGCTTCCGGAACCAACTGCAAAGCTAACCATTCCGAGAAATTACTTCTCGGAGAATGAGAAGTTGCTGAATGCGCTACTATTTCCCGCTCTGCATCCTCTCCATCAGAAAGTGCTACAGTATCATGGCTGCCATCCTCTGAAACATCCAAGGACAAAGCTCTTTCGAACTCCGTCATCTGCAGCTTCAACATCTCCTCTGGAACGGGTGCTGAACGAAGTGGCTGCGGAGAGAAGATGAACGTTGCTGGTTTTAATGAAGGCATGGAAACATCCTGCTGCTGTGGTGCAATAGTTGGTGATCCACTAGGTACTGGAGAAGTCGGAGTCAAAGCTATGGTCGTAGAAGTGGTCTTCTCTTTCTCTTGAGATCTTCTGCGTACTTTCAATTTCTCGGACCTTCTGCTGCTCTCTCCTTCATGTTTTCGCTTGAGGGAATCTTCTGCGCCGAAGTTGCCCGTGATTTGATTCATCAATACTTCATCAAGGCAGTATCCCCTCGTTAGCAGCCAGCTCGAAGTACTCACCAACACAGCTCCGGATCTTTCTTCTATTGTGCTGCAGCCGCCATTGCTATCCTGTAGTAGAGCTTTATCTCCTCCCATTTGATGGTAAGTGTCCAGTACCACGTTCCCATCATCTTTAAGATCCGCAGGTATCCGCGCTAGACCAAAGTCAAATACTTGCTTTGCCGACAGCCTGCTGAAATCTTTCTTTCTGACCTCGTACTCACTTCTGCACTTCATCCAGAAATCTTCTAGCGAAGGTACATGTGCGTACTCCTGGGAGATTGTCTTCCTGGCTATTCCAAATGGATCAAAATTAAGCCGTGCAGGGAAGAACTCTTGCTCGTACTCGGACAACATTTGTGCTTCCATTCCTCGAGCTCTGTGAATGCTGATGCAACTGTAATATCCCACAGTGAGTGGGAAGTAGCCCGTAGACTTGTGCCGCTTCGACTGAAGGTCGTGTAACTCCACAAGTTGCCTGCTTAGCTCCATGGCAATCAATCTGTCACTTGGGTACCTTGGCATCTTTGTTGGTTCACCTGAAAAGCTCGTAACCCTGAGGTATGTGAAATCTGCAAACTGGATGAATACACTGCCAATCTTGGACACTGCTTCCCATGCTTCCTTGCTTACTCTGTGAGTCTTCAAGTCTTTGTCTAACCTGCAGATGAAATCGTAGAAGAAACCATCGTTGATCACTTTGAAGTCCTTCTCGCACGCAGGTGCAGTAAGCTGTGGGTAGCACTCGAAAATGGGATCCTTGGAAAGAATACCACATCTATCCAGCTTGGAAAAGACACCCTGTGAAGCTGCAGCATATACCAAGTATGAAGTCATCTTGAAGCTGAAGGTACGCTTTACGTTCCGCAGTTGCTCACCGATGTTGCTGCTAATAATTTCTGACCAACTGATTATAGAATCAACCTTGTTGATTTCAATGGTCCTGATGAAAGCATACATCCATGTCCGGAAAGTGTAGGCATTCGCTTCACCATTCAACCTGCATAGCAATTTGACAATATCATCCGCCTCCTGCACCAAATTGGATCGTGGAAGAGTTCTCGGGAACCTGGAAGGGGATCTAGGCTTCTTCATGAACCGGCTATTCATGATGCTCACACAGTCAGCTTTATGTTTCTCCCACCTACTGTCAGCATCCTGAATGCTAATAGAAGTCACCACCTTTCGCACTGGAATCTTCAGACAATAATCGAAGAATTCTGCATCCAAACGAATTATTGTTTTTCCCGCAACATCACGTACTGATCTGGATGAAGGATGGTAAGATCTAGCACACTCCATCACAAACTCTGGCAATTGGGCTGTACATGGGAAAGCTGCAGCTCGAATAATTCCGCTACTTTTGACCGCACGCATGAGTGAAGTCTTTCCAGCTCTGGATCTATCAATCAAATCAGAAAGAGATTCTGGGCCTAGATCCGTGTCTCCTATGTCTGTGAGTTTAGAAGCAATGCATGAATCCATCGTGCTCTCTTTTTCATCTCCTTTCGCCATAGCTTTATCAATCTTTGTCTGAATAATTCTTTTTCTTCTAATTTGGCCTGCTTTCTTCAATACTGGTGCAGATCTGGACAATTCTTCAGATTCGGAGGATATTTGCAATGTATTGGACATTGATAAATACTCCTTTTCTTTTATAAAGCACCTGTAATGAGTTCCTGCAATTTATTCAGACAAAAATGGCCACCGGAGCATGAATAGTGAATTTAAATTATAAAAATCTGCACTTTTCAAGCCTGCTGCCCCAAAAATTGGTGTTTAATTTGCACATAAAGAGAGCATGAATCCTTTCAATCAACACCTGAGCTCCTTTAACACCTGTGAAAACAATTGTGCAGACGAAGATGAACCTTTTCCAAAGCATGCGCCAAATCTGGAAGCTTTTAGCCTTTGTTAGCAATTTGTCTGTGCAAAATCCTTCTTCTAAAGGGGGCGCACTTTTCCTCCTTGCTGCAATTCTTTACCTGTGTGTTGAATAATAAATCCATATGGCTGCCCATGCTTATATAACCTTCACAATTCTATAATTAATAATTGCCCTAACAATTAAAGGCAATTAATTAATTAAAAATCATGCTTTTCTCTTTTAAAAATTGCATGTTTAAGGACAGCCATCCAATAAATTAAATTAATCCAATTTAATCCTTCACACAGCACTTAACTTTAGCCTCACAGTGTGCTTTGACCATAGCCACTGAAAATAGAAATTAATTCAATGATTTAATGCCTTAAAAATCATTAAATAATGCCCAAATGGGGCGCACTTTTTCCAAGGAGAGGGGCAGCCACTAAATAAATTAAATTTAATTAATTTAATTGCTCTATTTTAATCCTCCTTTGACTTTTCAACCTCCTCAAGCTTGGGCGCACTTTTTCCAAGGATAGAATTTATTAAAAATAATCAATTTAATTATTTTTATCCATCACCAAAGGGGGCGCACTTTTTTGCACATGTAATTCTATTTTTAAGAATTTTCACCATAATGGGATTCTTTACCCTGCAAGGTAGGCACCACAATCCCATGATCCACTTAAGTGATTTGACTTTTGCAATGGGATTCTTTACCCTGCAAGGTAGGCACTAAAATCCCATGATTTCACTTAAGTCACTTTCCTTTTATTATATCATGGGAATTTTCACCCTGCAAGGTAGGCAATAAATTCCCACCTGCCTACAGCCTCTATTTTTCCCACTGCAGCTTAAGTGACTTTTATAACACGGGAAAAAGTACCCTGCAAGGTAGGTATACAATTCCCATCCTACCTGCGGCTTATATTTTTCCCATCGCAGCTCAAATCCTTTGTTTTCCAAAAATGCGCCCATCCCCGCAGGGGCTTTCCTGTGCACGACTTCGCTTTTTCCCAGTGATCCAGACCTCCGATGATGACTTCCTCCGGGCAAAATGTGCGTGTATGTTTTCCAGCTGCTCCAGGCCAAAAATCGGGCTTACCCGGCGAAGGAGTTGTTCCAGAGAAATTTCACAGAAAACAAAACGGGACACCACAAAAACACGAAAAATTGCCAAAAGTTACAAATAAAGCCCAAAACTTAAAATAAGTTAAAATCCTTCTGGTATACAGGAATAATAACATATTCGCTTATAACGGAGTTAAAACGGAGCGCAAATAGCCTCATACGGGGCTCAAAATAATTAAATACAAATTTCCCGCAGACAAATCCCGACGACAGAATAAAACAATTTTGGGCATCTGGGTATTTGGCGAAAAGGGCTAATATGGCTCTTTAGGATTATCTTGACGCAATACAGGAACTTTCAGGCAATAAAAACAACAAATGACCCACTATTTTAAAAGTACGAAATTTTTTCAAATTGGGTAGTCACAGATTTCGGGGTGAAATTTAAGGATTACCAAAATCAAATACATGTATCTTGAAGAGCATGAGCTTGGAAGACCCTACAAGAAATTATCCAATAAATCTTTGTGCTAAGAAAAATATGTCACATGCCTTGAAACCACCCTCAACAGTTTGATGCTCCAACCAAGAGTGCTCTTAGAACACATTAATTTGAGACAAGATGAAATATGATCCAATTGAGGTACCATATAAGGATCATTGTGCTGTTTTACATGTACTTGAAGAGGATACAGATTCTTGATAAATTGTGAACAATACAATTTGATTGGAGATGGGGTAAGACACCTTTAGTGAATGAACTCTCATATCACTTGCCTAGACAATGCATTAAATGAGGGATGCCTTAAATGCTAAGCTTGAAGGAGAGTGTCATTCTTGTCAAAAATCAATTTGGAAGAATTACTTAGGAACCTTGATATGTAACATTGAATTTACTTGAAGGATGTTAAAATTTCTTAAACACAAGATGGGAAACACATGCAAACCAGATTAATATGTACCTTCATCGCTTCAATAATGGTTGGGAAGAGAAAATAAATTCTTATAAAAAGTGATGTAATTAGAAAATACAAATAATTAGTCCCTGAGGGCACCCAACTGTCTTAAACAAGGATGCTAATTATCACCTACTTTATTTTGCCTCAAAAAAAATATAATACTTCAATATTGGAATTATCTACAAAAATTTCCTTCTATGATTTATCTGAAGAAGGCTCCATATTTTTGCTTGGATGCTAAGAAGAATGCTTCTTCTCCACAATAAATTTGAGTTTTAGAAAAAATGGGGATACACTAACTCTCCAGATTTTTTACCTCTTTAAAACTTGATAAAAGCAATGAAGGAAATAAAGACACTACCCTTTACAATTACAGGGATTTATTAGGTCATAAAGTTTAGGTTTGTAAATCTCATACCTATCTCATTTGCAGATTTTTACAATGTCAAGTCCTCAAGATCACCTTTGGTGAACTTACATGAAATTTTTTCCTCCAGGAGATAATTAAACCTTGTTGTTGCTCATAGATTTTAGAAAATACATTGGTCAAAATTGCTCACGTCTGTCTTGTCATGACAAGAATACCAGTGGACCTTTCACACCTCATTAGGCTCAGAAACATAGCTAAATGAAGGCCAAGTTTCAAGTGGGACTTCCCTTAAATGACTCCTATGTTACTTACTCCAGAAAACATTTTGCAGTTTACATGTTAAATCATAATTAAAGACCTGTAGTTTTTATTTGTCTCCAAGTTTTCCATGGTCTCGACCATTTCCATAGCAAAGGGACAAGTGAACCTTACACTCCTACATCACAATTGAAGCTTGCAGTACACTGAGTTTTGCATCTTGTCACTACATCTCTCTTGTTACAAGCTTCAATCATAAAATAAATCATGTAAAAAACTTCCAATAATTCATGTATCAATCACAATATTAACATCACTTCACCAAATTCACTCTCTTTTCCATCGGGTTCATTACTTGACTAATGATCAACACTTAAATGACCAGGGTTCAATCATCCAATGCACAATGCCCCTATCGCACTCATTTGCATTCCAACCATCTCATTCACATCATGCTACATATCTTGGTTTCACTTAGTCTTGCTTAGCATTTATTGCCTTCCATGATACACTTTGTTACACTATGCTAGTATCAATACTTGTATGTCATTATCATTATTTCTATGAGATACACATGCACGTTCACTTTGTATCTAGTTGTGAATGCATTAGACTTTTACAAATATTGTTACATACAACATGGATGTTGGGCACACTTACCCCTTATTAGTCCCACAAGGCTCTTGGGGGCATCTATTTGCTATGTCATACTCCTACATCTACAAGTGTTATTGTTACATTATTTTACTATTTCCTATTCTTACTAGCACACTACTTTTATTGTATATATACATGATTTGATATACTTTTTATCTTTCTAACATGCTAACGGTGCTTCAAGTGCAGCATTTGCTTTGCAGGACTATTTTACAATCATGGTTATCTGATTATTCTTTGCTACTGTTTGACTATTTGTTTTGCCATTGTTTGCGGGCTATGACCTTTGTCTTGTTGATTCATTGTGTATGCTTTTGGCCACTTCAACCTTGATTATCTTTGGACATTGTGAGTGATGTCCCATGTTCAAGAAACCCACTTTTCATGGTCTAAATTGGTCTACAATATTGCTTATTGTTTTACACATTGTACTTCTACACACAATTTGACTATATGTGTGTTTACACTAACACATGTTTCCAGCCACTTTGTTTGCATGTGCCTTGGTTTATACCATGCACATTCCCTCCCCATTACAGGGTATCCATCACATGTTCTTCAGTCAGTCCTTATAGGTCCCTCCTTTGGGTCAGTAATTCTACTTGACATGTCACATACACCCCAAGCGAGGGGGGGGCATCTATTGGGTGAATCAAATCACCCCATTCAATAATTCATAGCTCCATCATAGTACAACACAGTTCAAAACCGGTAAAACAACATAGTTATTCAGTTTCAGAATAGAAATGGTCTAGAATAATTCAGACTTGGTTCATTCATCATTTAGCGCATACACTTCAATCCCCAATACACATACATAGTAAGGCTCATTGGGTGCTCTTGTGTCCTTTGGACATGGGTGCCTATGACCTTGGGGAATTGCTTACACAGTTTTTCAGTGATCAACATAGTGGTTCACAACAGTTTACACAACGGTTTTCATAGTAGTAGGCATAATCCTCTAGCAGTTCAAATGCATACTAATATCTCAATGTTTTCTTATTTTCGGATTTGGATTGAAATGGATTGGAAGTGAACACAACAAGTCTGTATGGTGTAGACCATCTGCAGTGGAACCATTTCAGAAGTATCATGGAAGGGAGATAACACTAGAATTTTCTCCCAACACTTCTTCTGCAATGGTGTGAGTTGCCCAAAAAAATCATTCTTTGCGTGAGATACGCCCAAAAAACTTTTCTTAAGGCATATATACACCCATCAAAATCATTTTCTGGAGATCACTAAAAAATTTAAACTTAATCACAGATAAGGTACACATGTTCACAACATTTTCATACATTTTTACATCATGGTATTTACATTAATTTTTACATATTTGGATACACATGTTTACACTTTTTTTCACATACACGAATTTGACTACTCTTTTCAGTTCTTCTATTTTGTAGGTTTCATCCTTATGGAGAAATAACAAGAACATCATCACATCAATCGAATAAACAACATGTACAACACAACATGGTACACATCACACGCTTCACCCCTAGGGTCACTTACTCTTCTTTATCTTCCATGCTTAAAGGAGGGAACATTTTAGATCACTCCATTCTTTTTCTTGTCCACTCGACACAATTTTCGCCATTGATCTACATGGATTATCTAAGGTACACATCTTATTATCTACTTTATGTTATCGAGTCATTCACTCAACAACATAAAGTGGGGGAAAATGTAGACACAAAATCTATGCACTTGGGTACATATTATATAGGTCCTAATCCCATATATCATATATATACTATATATATATATGATTCTTAAGCAAGAAAACTAGTAGTGGTGATAAATCTTTTGGCCTTTTTACAAATCATATCTTTGACTATTCTTTACTATTGGTCTTACACATCTTCACATAGCCTAGTTGACACTTTTGATTGATTTATTTTTCTTGGCCTACTAGACACCTAGTGCCCAACAGACAAAAGTCGCCAGCACTCCTATGCCTCGCTTTTCTCTTCTTAATATTTTGGGTGCTCCCTGACCTCTTTCAATTCCTTGTTCTTACCCCTTTTGGGACTCTTTGGGTTGCCCTTTTAGTTTTAATTGTTAGTGTCTTTGGGTCAAACAAAATTGAATCAATTACTTCAAAAATTTAAACTAAATAAGGGAATCATAATATCAACTATATCAATTCTAATTGATCATAATGACCACTACAGGGCCAAATCTAACACACCCATTCTATCAACACCTAAGGTTGCATCTGTAAAGGCATGCATAGCTGAGAGATTTCATTTTGCAAGGCTTCCATCTAACTAGAATCCATTAAAGGGATTCAAGAGACTAGCCCATGTTCACTCAAGAACATTCACACACTCTCATAGGAGGGGAATTCATAAAAGATCACAACCACACCTGACTAGACTACATTGGCACCTAGATCAGTCACTAGCGCTTCATAAGTGCACTCCTGTCCTCCCAAGGAGCTGTCCTACAGATCTCTGACATTCTAGAACACACTACATAAAGAACTTGACATGGACCCTTCTTGAGATGTAGTAGCACCTGCTCAGTCACAAGATCACTTCGAGCAACCACTCGAAAATAGAAGTAAGTTCGATATCTCCTCTCTTGTTTAGGAACAAAGTCTTCATATTATTATGATGTTTGATGTTTGTCTATTACTATATTATATTGCATCATATCATTCATTTAGTAGGTTACTGTTGACGAATTGCTATTTAATTCATTTTAAATTGAATCAGTTATAATAACAAATATTTTGAAGGAATTTGCACATAACCATCATAGTATGACACAAAGATTTGAACCTGAAAATAGTGTGAATTTCAATAAAGGTCCATATCAAATTAACCATCATCAATGCCTAGAATCCATTAGGCAATTTTTTTTAGGCTTTAAACAAATTGAACAAGTAACCACCAAAGAGCCAACACAATTTATACAATTATTGTATTCCATCACAACTCATACTCACATAAGCAAAAGTTTACACTTATTTCCCTGATGCACCTAGGGTATTATGTATTACAGCAACATTCACAAAGCAGAAAACATTAAGACAATTTGTAGGAAATTCAACATAATTAAGATCTCACAAGGATATTATGATTTTGTTATCACACTATGATGTACACATCACTGGAGATACTCAATTACCAAGGGATGAGTCTACAAATTTTGTGACCTCCAAGAAAATATAACGCTCTACAACACTTATCACATCAAATCAGAAAAATTGTCACTCATAATTGGCTCAAATTTACAGAAAACAAATTTTTACTCATGACCTAAAAGACCTAGATGAAATATTTTCCTTCAATATATATCATTTTCCTTCTTTTGTAGAAATCTCTGGAAGTGGAATACAAAGGTACTTATAATATTCCACGAGGGATGCAATTAGGGCTAACAAGAAGCCTAAATGGTAACATAAGAGGAGATCAAGCATTTAATCAATGAGTGAAGAGAACAGAGCATGCTCGGGTCATTCAAATATATCAATACCAAATTTAGATAAAGGGAAACACAATATTACTTAAAGATAAGCCAATTATACTCCAAAATTGATGCTCCAAGAAAATACAAGTGAATCTCGAAGGGAACTAACATGTGTGTTCCCATGAAATCAAGGAGTTGGGAAAGAAGGGATTTGCCATTTATCTAATATATTTGGAATTTCCATTCACAAAGAGCCAATGAGGATCTTCATTTGTGTTGGACAGAATGCAAAATCTCTCAATTGGTGACAATATTGAGGGAAGGCCCCTTTACCAAAAGAAAAGAATTTGGAATTTTTGTCATAATTTGATCACAAATTTCTCCACAATTCCCCTAAAATCATAATCATTGTAAATCTCCCTAGATGAGTTTTCCAATGACACCAACCATTCTAAAGATGAATGCTCTCAAGCTTCAAAAGTTATGGTTAAAAACCAAAGCCTTACACTGCGGCCCATGCAATTAAATTTGGGAAAAATATTAAAATTTACAGTTATGGGCAATATTCTTTATAAATTTTGAATTACGTCACTTGGGGCTTTCTAATTTGTTACACAAGGGCACCTAGAAAGCCTTTATCCTTTAAACATGGCTAAGCTATATATTCTCAAGTTTTCCTCACTAATTGCCTCATCACCTTATATCTCTTGGGTTATGAATGTTGTGAATATATAGGATTGCACCACACAACACAATTGTGCTTTCTTGCATTCCACAATTGGTCACGGTTTTACCTCACTTCCTCTATGTTAAATATTGTAAAGTGTGAGTGTGTAGAGATGTGACATATGTCACTCCCTCAATCATTCTGGACTATGTCCCTTGTGGGCTCTTCCTTATCTTCCCTGCAACCACGGGTTTATAAAACCACATGGCACAATTGTGTATTTCTAGGTTACAGGGACTTTTAAACCTCAAACCCACTCCACTCTAGACTACAAACTTAAGATTCATGGGATCATGTCATTTAGAAAGATATCATGGTCTTCTTAATACTCCCTTTACTAATAGTCGATTTGACAAAAAATTTCAAGTATGTGTTAAAAGGAAATGTTTGGGCTACCTAGCCCTCCCGCCTCCTTCACTTCAATGTGAATTGTCCTAATATAAAAAATACTCTTGCCATATTCCATCCTACGATTGTGGGATAAAACCTCAAGGAAAAGTAGTGCACATATGTGAATTTTAAACCAATATTATATCTGGCCTACCCCATGAAGTACTATACCATGCTACAAAACTTTGACATTGGTTACAAAGAATCAACCTAAAATTTTGAGGCACCACTAGGGACCCGTGAAGTCCTCAATAAATTATGGTTCTTTCATAAGTGTCCACCATGCTTCTGCAAAGTGCGAATTCAACCCAGTGAGAGATCATATAGTTTGTGGCTTGTGCACTACTATACATTAAATCTTGGGGCCCATGCACTCAGTTTATAGCCCACATACTAAGGGAAACATTAAGCACCACCTTCTATGCATATTTTCCAACCATGAAACATTGAGGACTCTTATTGAGATGTGTAGTTCTAATTTGAACAAACATTTAAATCTTAATAAGAGGACTAGAATAAATCAAATATATCAAAAACATGCAATGTATCAATATACAATGATAAAAAATTGCAACCAATAATAGTCTAAGAGTGACTTAGTTGATATTTGAGTATTTTGGATTGGATCTAGGCTGGACACATGGTGGAACATGCTCAGTCGAGATTATATGTGCTTTGTCTAGAAAATAGTGATCCAAAAGTATGTTAGACATAATTGTCTGGTGTAGACACAAAATCACATACTTACTATTTACATCATGCCTCTTAGTATGTCATTATATGCATGATTCCTAAGCAATAAAACTAGACATTAACAACACTTGTTTTGTTTTTACTTTGCTTTTATCCTTTTCATACTCTTATATTTATTTTCTGGAATAAATACTTTAATTTTGGACATTGGACAACATGTGTGACCCATAGATCTGTATTTTTTATTTATATCCTCTGAGCATCCTGGATACTACCGCCCATTAGGGACATGAGTGCCCAGGTGACTATTGTTCCCTTTGGGTGCTTCTATCATTTTCCCTTTTCTCAAATTTGAAATGCTACAAATCATTTGTTATCTTTTCTAAATCTTCTTTTATTAATTTGGGTTGGTATTTAATGAAGGAATTTTGGTTATTAATATAATATAATCATATACAACATACCTCACTATTATTAGGGGTTGGACAACTTGGGCTATTACTTACTATCTACTACTTGGGAAAAGAGCAACATTCAAGGACTACATTTGGGATGCATTATTCACTACATATGAGGGGCTATTTCTGAATTCCATCTCACACATTCATCTTGGGGGTAAAGTAGTTGTAGTGCTATCTTGGTGCGACTGGCACAAGGGAAACCTAGCTTCAAGGGACACAATTCAATCACACACACACACACACACACACACAAGAACTACATAGAATCTGAAATGTAGTGCAATGCTCGGTGACAATCACATTGGGGTGACTGTTGAGGTCACTCCGACTCAAGCATATGCATTATTTATTTCATCTAATGTTTTCTTGAACCTTGTGCAGGTAGCTAGGGTTTGTTTTATAGGTTCATGTGTGATAATGAAACCCTAAAATGAAACTAGAGTGATAAAGAGTGAAAGGAAGAAGATAAGTTTATACCCTAAAAAGATCAAAGTAAAAAAAATCTAGGATACTAGCACCCAACTTAGACACTAGCGCCCGGTGGCCATGTCCTTATTCTGGGTGGTAATGTCAGGGAGTTTTAGATTCCAATTTCCTAGATGAAGCTTATTTAGTCTAGATCCATCATGTTCCACTCAGTTTCCAACCTAGAATCATCCCAGATCTTTGAATACAAGCTAAGTCACTCTTATTTCACTATTGCTTACACTTGCTTGTTTCTTTCATGATAGATCTTGCTTATTAATATTATATTCATTTGATCTCAATCCTCTGATATTAAGATTTAATTTACATTAAATCATTTGGTGAACCTAAATCCTTTCATGCTCTTTAACCGATCTATTCTTCTCCAAACCCAAACCCTAGTTGCATTAGGGTCCATATTGCATCTTATCTTCATATCCACACATAATTTTCATCTATCATCTATCATAAATCAGATATGCAAATTAGTTTCCTAGGGTTTCATACTTGATCCTACCCTTTGGGTCACTTTCTAGGGCTCCTAATTTTCAAATCACCTTTTGTTTCATATCTCAAGCGTAACAAATCTATTTTCAAATTCCTTTGAGTTTAGTTTCCCTTTTTACATATTTAACAAAAACCTCTTTTTGTTTGCCATAATTTTAGAACAATTTTCAGAAATTTAAAATTACACTTTTTACTAATTAAGGCATAATTGAAAAATATACACTTTTGGCTAAATCCCTTAGAGGTTTTTCTTTCAATTTATAATATTCGAAATTACCTGTTTTTGTTTTGAAAAATTAAGATTATATTTTGAGATATGGTCATTTTATTCATTTGTTGACAGTCTTTTTTGTTCAACACCACTCTTTGGGTTTTATTCCCATGATCTCTTAATTGTCGATCCCATATACACTTTTCTACATTAGTTAGGATTATATCTCATTTTATTTTCTACCATCAGGTCCCATGATACTATTATGCAAGTATCCTTGTATCATTTACTTAAACAATCTTTACCCATCATGTAAATTAGGTTCTCACACAACTAGTGAAACAAGTACAACTCCCTGATAACATGACACCTTACCAAGTGAATAGGTTCAATTTTGAGTCATGTTTTATTTCAGATCCTTCCTATTACTAATGATGAAAATTCCATTTCTCCATCTATCTTAGAATCTATTCAATCTTTAATTCCATGACTTTCTATGTATAAAATTCAAGCCATGAATACTACCCAATTATATCTCTCAAGGATGAGATACAACACCTTAACAGATATGGATCCAATGCACATATTAATTCTCTTACTCATGCATCATGATATTCCTAAGGCCAAGGATATCAATTATATGATATAGGTGCTACATGTTCTCATATAAGTGATGTTAAATTCCTGCAACATAAAACTCTTTCTTTGGTTTGACTTTGAGCATTTCTTTCATGACAACATGATATCCTAAAATTTGAGCTACTCAATCATGATTTCTGATCACTTTGTTACCCAATCATTATATCCTCCCTAATACTTAAAAAATACCAAAGGCCAACCATTCTGAAATTATCATGCTAATTAATGGACATGATGACACTTGATTTAACACCCATATACTCCTTATAATTCTCATCCAAAATCTAATGCAACTTGACACTTACTCTAGAGATTAAAGGATATTATTACATTTACAATACACAATATTCACTGCTACACATTCATCTCAAGTTTGTAAATCTTATGATCATATGTTCCTAAATATAATCCATATATACAATAATGAACATAATTCCATTTCAAATGTTTAATGTTTCTACAATGATTCAAGACCCACTATTACTACAAGATGCACCATCAGAATTGACATACATCCTTTGGAAGAAACAATTCCCCTCTTTCCACATCCTATGATATGTGTCATAGGGGCTAATTATACAACTTTAATGCTTCCTAATCTTCATCAATACCACAAATTACTTATCAAGTCTTGTGTCTCTCCCACCATTTTTTTTGGTTGAATCTGATGAGCCTCACCCACTACATATCTACACTATCTTGACTGACACTATTGATCCTTATGTTTGCACTACAATTTTTCCACTATTGCCAACAAGAAACACAATGTTCCACTTATTATAGTTTCCCTACTGAACTTTTATTGTGTATTCTTTACATCACTTTGGTCACTTGTGCATAGTTGTCACAATTGGGATTTGGACTCTATAGGGATACCTCACTATGTATACACACTTGGTAGGCTTGTGATTCCCCCTTAGCTACCTGATGACACACTCTTGTTCTAGGTTCAAACATGACTGTTGAGGGTGCACTTACCTACATAGACCTCACTTTGCACACATACACTAGGGGGAACCTTACTCCCCTCTCCTAGTCATTGTATTTCATATTCTAATAATTCAAAAACATTCAAATATTTGCAAAAATATAAAAATACTAGCTTAGATCTTGATTGGATGTATTCTTGCTTTCTTATACTATTCTATGTTGCACATTGCTTACCATGTTACTTTGATTCATAGTATGCTCTATCCTTTTTCCATACACACATGTGTGTTCACATGGTACTCTTGAGGTGAATGTAGGATACTTATAGGTTATCACATGATGTATGATGCTTGGCACTGTTCTCTACCAGTCCCACTAAGGCTCTTGGGGGCATCTACCTTTCCTATTTCTCTATATTCAGGTTCTATCATTGCAATATCTACTACTTTCATTCCTATTTTCAACTGTATACATTGTGACATACTATCAATTTTTCTAACATGTTAATGGGTGCTTCATGTGTAGCATTTATCTTACAGGCTTACTTCCAACCATGGTTATCTGATTTGCTTGTATCTTACCTATGCTTGTGTCTTGATTGTCATTGTTTATGGGCTATGCCCTATGCTTGATTGCATGTTTTGATTCTATAGCCTTGAAGGCTTCGAGTGTCTTGTGACATCCTAAGTGGTGTCCCATGTATTCAACCAACTACTTGATGTGTCTTTTTCCATGTTACTACATGTTTTGACTAGTTTATATTACATCATGCCATGCTTGTTTGTGACTAACACTTTTTGCTAGCTTTTCCCATTGTTTTGCATGTGCCATGGTAGTTACCATGCACATTCCCTATTCCCCTACAGGAGTTCTATTTCAGATGTGCACATCAGTTTCAACTTTCCTCATTTGGGTCATGCTCACCTTGGTTCATCTCACGCACCCCAAACGAGTGGGGGAAATCATTGGGTGATTATTTCACCCTCTTAGTAGTTTAGAAACCCAATAAAAAGTTGTTACACAACAAAATTAGAATAAACAAGAGCTAAAAATAGGTTCAGAATCAAAATTGGGCCAAAATCAGTGTAGGGACATAAGTGCCCAACACAGACAAGAGTGGTGGGTGCTAGTGTCCCACCTGGGTAGTTCTGTTCTGGGGGCAGAAACATGTACAATATATGATCAACAGGTTTTCAGTGACAAGTTTTCTCCAAAATCCAACAACATATACTCAGTTACAGGTTACTATCAGGTACAATAAGAACAAAATCAATCGCAAATTACATACTTTGAGAAAGGGATATAATTAATCTATTTTCTTGGGATCAAATAAGGAATGAAACATAGGGCATATGCAGGACAATGATATGCCTAGAATGATGTGTCATTCATGACCAGTTTCTATTGGGTTTGTGACCATCTACAGTGGCACTTATATGTGGGGAAGCATTAACGGTTGGAAGGAAAATCCTACAACTCTCCCAATACTCTTCCCTTGGTGACATGATGCCTAAATCCTCAGTATAATGATAGGATGCTTAAATCCTCAGTTTGGCAATAGGAAACCTAAATCCTCAGTACTATTCCAACCATCTCCAAGGCAACAAACATATAGGAACAATTTTATCTCTTCTCTCATGACATTCAGGTGTATTCTATCCTTGATTCACTTATTTTTCAATACACATTTCTATTTTTCACATTTACTAAGTTAAAGTTCAATTTCATTTATCATGAGCATTGACTACACTTATCTTCTTTTGCAGGTCTGACCTTACTCTGACAAAAGGGCAACACACAAATGGAACAAGGAGCAATCTCAAGCACAAGACACTCAGGACAAAGGAAATATTCAAGGAACAAACATAGGCATCATTTCTACTATGCACAAAAGGTCACCCCTAGGATACTTATCCTCTCTCAGATTCCATGATACACATTTGAAAATCTCATTCAACATGATATCAAGTACAATCCTCATTCGGCATGCTATCAGTTACAACTCCCTTTGGCTCTCCACAAGGTACACTCTTCTTATCTACTTTATGCTACCGAATATTCATTCACCAACATAAAGTGGGGGAAAATGTAGACACAAAATCACACACTTACTACTTACATCATGCCTCTAAGTATGTCATTATATGCATGATTCCTAAGCAAGAAAACTAGACATTAACAACACTTGTTTTTCTTTTACATTGCTTTATCCTTTTCATACTCTTATCATTTACTTTTCTGGAATGACCACTTTACTTTTGGACATTGGACAACGTGTGACCCAACTTTGTATTTTCCATTATATCCTCTGAGCATCCTAGACACTACCACCCATTAGGGATAGGAGCGCCCAAGCGCTATTGTCCCCTTTGGACGCTTCTGTCCTTTTCCCTCCTTTTCTCAAATTTGAATTGCCACATCATTTGTTATCTTTTCTAAACCTCTTCTTATCACTTTGGGTCACCCTTTTTGGTTGTTAATGACGAAATTCAAACAAGGGAATCATATATACATGACTTACTCACTATTATTAGGGGGCTAGACAACTTGGGCTATTACTTACTATCTACTACTTGGGAAAAGAGCAACATTCAAGGATTATATTTGGGCTGCATTATTCCCTGCATAAGAGGGGTTGTTTCTAAATTTCATCTCACACATTCATCTTGGGGGAAAAGTAGTTGTATCCCACTATCTTGGTGTGAATGACACACAAGAGACCTAGCTTTAAGGGACACAATTCAATCACACACACTAGAACTACATATAGTCTAAAATTTAGTGCAAAAATCAATGATAATCACATTAGGGTGACTTTCGAGGTCAGTCTATGTAGCCTTATTTTATGCACAACAACCCAAGGTGCGCTGACACATCACCCAGGAAAAACCTGAGCACTCACCTGAAGCATGCAAGGGTACCAGGTTCCTCTTTTTATGGTAGCTTTGTCAAGAAGTTAGCATGATCATACAAATATTCCAGATCCATAATAGATAATCAAGTATATTGCAGAGCATAAACTAGATCTAGATCTTAACCATATGCAAGATTACTCATACAAGAATCAAGATTAAGTTTACCATGCATGAACCAGTCATAGATATGTCAACAATCAATATCCAGCCACAAAGATCCATTATATTAATTGTTGTAAAACACATAAGCTTCATACATACATAACATAGTCACCATAAGTTACACATGCTCATAAACCCACAACATAACTCTACTAAAACATGGATCCCTAAACCATGCAAATCAATACATATTTATAGGTAGTGGGGACTTTCCCTTCACCACCTAAGCACCCTCAAAATAGACTACATGCTAAGAATAGCCATGCGCCCTTACATGATAAATACAAAAGCATGCAAGCTCGCTAATAATAGATTATCTAATAATATGACTACAGTCTAATCCTATTAATAGCTCCAAAACTATGCATGTCGCTTGATCTTCAACTTGTCTGAAATAGCCTTTGTGTGCTTTCAAGTCTTCATACTTTTACGTGCTATGCACTCCATGTCTATATTAGCCTCATACTAAAAATGGCTAAGTCTTGATTCCTTGCTTTCCCACGTGCCCTGTTCCACTATTATTTTGTGTGCACCTACGTGCCCTATGTTTGTGCACCCAATCCTTATGTGCCTTCAGTACTTAGGCTACATTTCATCAGCCCAACATTACCCCACACTTGCTTCATTTTCATCCCCGGAAATGGGTAATCATAACTTATCTCTCCATGATAAAGAATAAGGAATGAAAGAATAATTGTACAAAAGAATGAAAGAATACTTGGGTACCCTACACTTCTTCAGATAGAATTAATTCTGGATATTCTACTTTGACCTCTGCTTCTAATTCATTCCACTCACTCAATGCTTTATTAGTTTTTTTTAGGATGTCTGCAAGCACTCCATCCATCTCATCTAAGTTCATGTTCTTACCTTCATTTTATAACACCCTGAGAACATTGGCCATGCTTGAGACTATCACTTCCCTCACATCCATCCATGCGATGAGTTTTCCAATCTCCTTTATTTTTTCCTTGTGAGTGATCTGAGCTACTACAAGCGCATCACACTTTTCTTCTACCAATGTGAGCTTCTCCTCACACCCAAGTTCTTCATTCTTTGTTTCCTTAAGGACCTCATCCTCCTCTGTCATAGTTCTTGTCTTTATGATTACATCAAGGGGCACGCACATATTCAATGCCAAATCTTCCTTTTTCAAATATCCTTCAGGGTCTGCAGTATAGATTTATAGCTAGTAATTTTTCGTGCTATTGTTGCCTTGACCTTTTTTGCATGTGTTGCAACATTTTTTGGTTTTGGCATGAGTACCGGACCTTCCTCCATTACCAATTGAATAAGGGTGTGTAAATAATGCATCACAAATGGGAAATTTTCTGGCACTTTCTCTTCCAAGTGCAGCCTTACTTTCAAAATTTCATCCCCAATTTGTTCTGCCATACTTACCAGTGCATCCACCTTCACCTCAACTTTCTCCTTTTCTTATGTCAGGCACTTTATCTTGGTATCTTTGTCCTTCTTATCATCCAACAATGCTTGAATAGTTATCACTTTGTCTATGTTTCTGTGTGCACAACCTTAGCAGACACCTTTGTTAGTGCATTTGCTCACCTGCTCATCTGACATCATAGTAGGCTTGATAGTCACATGGCATGAAGTGTGGTGCTTTCTTCATTCTATGTGAGACACATGATTCTTCACATATGTCAAAGTCAGGCTCATCCATATGAGTCTGCATGCTCCATGATAATTGCTTTCGTGTGCACATTGTCACCATCTCTACATCCATAAACTCCCAGCCATACAGGTCCTTGGGCTCCAAAGTGCTTTGGAACCTCATGTGTATGATCTTGGTTGGGTCATTAACATACCCAACTGCTGGAGTCTCATAAGTTTCTTCCTCCTTTCCCTTTCCTGAGTGCTTACCTTTTGGAATGTGGATGCCTGAATCCACATGGGTCCTTCACCTCCATGTAGTATGGCTCACCAGATGGCTGCCCTTATCTTCACTTTTTTTTGTGCCAAGGGTACCAATGTTTATCTCTCACTCCTTCAACTCCTCTGTGTCATTTTTCAATTCCTCTTCCTGAGGCTCTTCTACATCCTCAGTGTTTACCAGAGTCCTGACGCATGCTTTCCTTAGATTTCTCTCCCTCACTATCCTTCCTAGGAATGTACTTGTGCCTTCTTTTCTTCTCTGGTTCTACCTTCATAAGAGAAATCCTAGGTGACCTCCTTAGTGGCTGTGAAGGACCGCACCTTGAGTTCTGGTTCTTCTCAACACCCTTTTGTACTGTGGGTCCCCAATGCCCTATTCTATATCTACCTCCATAGTGTTTGTTTCCACCACTTCATCTTCTTTCTGTAATGGAGGGGTCACCTCATGCTCTCTTTTCTCTCCTATAGTGGGTTGTTTCCTCCCCATGCTCCAAGCCACCACTGTCTTCCTTAAGATCCTCTTCTTACTCTTCTTCTTCTTCACCAAGGGGAAAAGTGTCTTCTTCATCTTGTAGTGTGCCCACAATATGCTTTCCCTTGGGTGCCTCAGGTAGCTTGAACTCATTCTCTACATATTTTCCATTTTCTAACTTGGGCTTAAGGTAGATATATACCTTAGCCACTCCAACCTTCCTGATTTCCAAGCTCATAGAATTTATGTTAATATTATCTGAAATCACCTGCTCAGTAAATGTAGACCTACTTAGATAGACATAGGCCTTCCTGAGCGTATGGTAGTACAATCCACCTTATCTGCATTGAACATCAACCTTCACGTGTTTGAGAACCTATGTACAAATGTCTAAAAGTAACGCGTGGTGAAGGCATAGGGGAGCTTGCACCATGGGCTCCACTTTCCATCCTTTAAACCAAAACGCACTATACAAAAGTGTTGGTAAACTACAAACTATACTTGTTTGTCCAATACCGAAGGAAGATCCTTGGGTATTCTCCACTCATGCCAAAATGTAGTGTGCACAAGCACTCGTACCAAAGTTCTATTCTTTTCTTGTAGGCTCCGCTCATAGATCCATCACATGTGTACTTTGCAAATCTCTCTGCAAGGGATTTCTTTTCTTCTGGGTATTGCCACAACTTATCCTTTGGCCCATCGGGCACTCCAATTTCTACAAATACAAGAGATAGAAGGATAAAACTAAAAATTATTTTCTCACCTTGGTGTGCCTCTTCAACAATAGTCTCTGCAATAAAACCAACCAAATTGTAAATCACTCCTTCTATCATCTTCTTTGCCACATGTAACCATGCCTTGTTCACCTGTGACCAACACTCTTGATTGTTCAACTTAGTAAGTAGGTGCACTGCCACCTGAATAACTGGGTACTTCTACAACTTGGGGATATCCATCGCATGCCCTCCTTTCATGTAACCCAATGCCTTCTTTGTCACTTCTATTACCTCCTTGTCAGAGAGGTCACTACCTAATTCAGTACCCAAACTCCTGAGTCCTGTCAATTTTGAAATTAGGGGTGTGGTAAGCCTCATTCATCTCCTAACAAAATAGAAGAATTCCTCATGGAATCTGATTATTAACCATTGATATAGATTTTCTTGTTTTCCAAAATAAGGAAGTTCATACAATTACAAAATGCCTACATTTTTAATAACTTTTCCCCCTACGTCGTCATACACAGCCATATTGTTCTCTATTCTTAGTGTTGTCTTTACCACTAACAACTTGTCTAATTCATCTTTGTTATCTTTAGTTCCATGGTTATAATCACATATTTTGTAGCGTCAAACATGTGATTCCCAATTGTGGCCCATATAAGCCCCTTCTGGATACTGCATCTCTAAAAAAGGCTCTTGGGGGTGTCCTCAACTTTGACTTCGACTTCCTTCTACTTTCTACCCCTTGTAGCCACTCCAGGTGCTCACTTTGGTGCCATAACAACTATAAAAGTGTGTTCTTGTAACTAATTTGAGCTCTGTAACTTAAATCTCGAGTTCCCTAGCTCAAATCTTCATGTATGCCCTAGCTTAAAATCAAACCCTAACTTCCAATTATTCTTCCCGCATGCCTTTGTTTTACTCAAACACCTTCTCCAATGGAGCACAATCAATCATGTGCACAAATTCTGTCTGGTTCAAGTTTCATATCACAACTCTCCACACTTCACATGCAATCACTCTTAGTTCACTCTTCAACTTACTCGAATACTTCTCAATTGCAAGATAAAAATGATTTCACAACACTACCTTTTATAACCTTCACAAAAATTTACGCATTTTCCACATTTATTACTCTCCACCTAACACTATACTCAACATTAAATTGGCATTTCTTTTCTTTTTCTACGCTAATTTTTCTACACCACAGTCATTACCTTTTGGCAAGCCTACTAATCCTCAGCCACAGGCCTCCTTTCGCACGCCTTCATGCCCCAAAGTACCTATCCACTGCACCTTTCACCAAGTAGTTCCCCATGTTGCAGCCTACCTCATGTTACATTGTGCATCCATTCATCCATATGTGGTCTTCATTCATGAGCAATCTTTCTGTATCCACACCTTTACTTCAAGCACCTGCACAATATCTCTCTATGCATACCCATCTTCAGAGAACATTCAAACTTGACCCATTTATCTTGTATACACTCCACCCCACACTAAAAGTATGTGTGGTCCTTTATACATGAATTAAATAGATAGTAATCAGCTTCTGACACATAAGTGCACTTATTACACAAAACACTGAACTAAATTGACAAAGCATAACAACGATGAAGGAAACACATATAAAGGAAATGCATTAAGGAAATCTAATCTAATGGAAATACTGCCTTATTACAAACACCAAGAAGACTTATTTATAGTAGGGCTTCAACCTACTCCCATTGAAATAATCAGGCAACCATGTCCCATCCAACACCTCTAACTAGAAAGCACCTAAATCAAGTATATAAGTTACAACATACGGTCCCAACCAATGCACTTTGAGCTTTCCAGGGTGGTGCAAGAACTTGGAGTCATAAAGAAGAACCATCTTTCCAACTTCAAGCTTCTTATCCTTAATATGCCTATCATGCCATGCCTTCTTCCTGGCCTTTTCTGTCTTCTGACTCCAATGTGCTATAGTGTGCCTTTCATCTAAACTGCATCAGTTTTTCAATACGCTCTTCAAGTGCTTTCTCATCATCTAAACCTCCTGCGTGTGTAATACACAGAGAAGGTAACATGAATTCTATGGGAAAAATAGCCTCTACGCCAAACACCAACTAAAAGGGTGTGGATTTATTCAATATTTTATAAGTTTTCATGTATGCCCAAAGTACAACAGTAGAGACTTTATCATCCCATATTCCTTCCTTCAAACATCAAAAATATTAGTCAATGTATGTCCCAATATCTTGTTGAAATTCTCAGTTGTTCCATTTTCCTGAGGGTGATAGGGTGTTGTTTTATGGTGTGCCACCATAAATAATGCCAATAATATCCTGATGGTCTCATTAAGAAAGTGAGTGCCCCTATCACTTGTCAAACTCAATGGGCATCCATACCTATTGATAATGTTTTCCCACAGGAAACCTTTTTGTTGTAGCTTCAAATGCAATCCTTTGTAGGTGCCGCAATTCTTCCCACCTTGTAAGATAATATGTACAAGTTATAATGTAGCACTATCTAGTCCTACACTGTAGTGGGGAAAATAGGTCCTACAAAGTCAATTGCCCACTTTTCAAAAGGTTCTTCGCAACATGATAGGCCTTAAATTGCATTTCATCTCTATGATTAGGCTTTACCAAGGGCTGATATGATCACATGCCTTATAATATTCTTTACAATCCTTGACAATACTTCCCACCGAATAGTGTCATTTGATAAAATGGGATGTGGTAGCATCTCCTGCATAATGTCAACCTGTAATCCCATAAGCTTCCTCCATAATGGATGCTCATACTTAAACACGCCGATGCAAAATCAACCTAGATTTGTATAAAATAGAGGGGGCACTATCAACATCTAATCTATACACGTTTGGCAGGGTGAGGGCCTCTAAATCTTATCCCTTCAGGAGCCACATCTATCGTGAAAAGAAAACAATATCTTCCAGGGTCATAGTGGGTGGGACAATCTAAATAACTGTCAAGCATTGGCATTGTGTCCTCAATTAATATGTTTTCCCACAGTAAACCTTATTGATAAATGATTTGGTCCATGCAATTCATATCTTGCCTAGCTTAATGCACCACTATAAAATTAAATTCAATTGTACAAGTCTATAATGCACCCATAGCATGATCCAAGTCTTAAGTGACATGGGTGGGGAATATATGGGACCCAGCAAAGTCAATTAAACACTTTTCATGGAAAGGTTTTGCACTCGCCAGAATAGGTTTAAAGGCATTTCATTCTATGCCTAGGCTTTCGAAGGTGCTCCAACAATGATCATAAGGCTTACAATATTCCTTACAATCCTTATACAATGTTTCCCACCAATAGGCCATGCCAATAAAATCTTGCGCATGGTAACGATTTGGTCCTACATAATGTCCACCTACAATCTCACCATGAGCTTCCTCCATAATAGCTTCATGCTAGCTCATGCTCTAAGTACACACCGTGCAAAACTTCATCCTGACCTAGTTTATAAAAGTCTCCGCTAATCAACATATAAGGCGCGACACGTATAACAAGTTGTTTCTTCTCCAAACTATTCATCCCTTTAAGTGTCACACTAGTACACAAAAAGAAAACAATATCTTCCAAGTCATAGGGCATGCGGTTCAATCTAAATAATTGTGCATTCTGGTATTATGTCCTCAATTCTCTAATGTCCTCACCTGAGTTAATCCTTGATAAATGATTTGGTCTAGAATTGCTCTTGCCTGGCTTAACCACCACTATAATCAAATTCCTGAAACAACAAAATCCAACTACATATGCACCCCTACAGAACGAGCTTGTTCACCAAATACTTAAGTGTATCATGTGATCTATATAGAATATAAATGGGGTTGCGAGACAAGTATTGTCTAAACTTATGCAGCGCATAAATCATGGACAAGGCCTCATGCTCTATAGTTGTATAATTTTTTTTAGCCGGGGTCAACTTCCTTCTTGCAAAATAAATAGGATGATCAACAATACCTTCTCTTGGCTGGGCTAATACGGTGCCAATGGCCATGTCAGAGGTTTCCATGTGTACATAAAAAGGTTTGGTCCATGAAGGAAAGCAGCATAATAGGCATTGTAGTAAGCCTTTACTTCAATGTTTCAAAAACGTGCGTTGTTGCACTTCACCCTAATGGAACTTGCCTTTACTATTTAATAATTCTTCTAAGGGCATGAAAATATTAGCATAACCTTTGATAAACTTCCTATAGTACCCTGTGCACCCTAAGAATCCTGCGTACCTCGCTTTGGTTAGTAGGTTCCTCTAAGCCCAAAATAACAGTAACCTTAGTAGGATCTACCAACAAGCCTTCTTTACAAATAATGTGCCCCAACAAAGTCCCAAAGGGTATAGCAAAAACACACTTCTTAATGTTCAAGGAGATTCTCAACTGCTAGCACCTCTCAAACATAAGCCTTAAATGGTCACAATGATCTTTTACTAGCCCATAAACTATCCAATCATCTAAGTAAACTTGTAAGAACTTATGAATAAAGTCCTGGAATGCTTACACAACAATGCGGGAAAAGACTACAGGCGCATTCTTCAATCCAAAAGGAATAACTGTGTATGCAAAAATTCCCCACTCAGTGGTGAAAGTTGTCTTCTCTTGATCCTCTTTAGCAATCCTCACCTGATGATATCTAGAAAATCCATCAGTGAAGGAGTAGATCTTGCACCCTGCAACACCTTCCAGAATCTCTTCAGTAAATGGTGTGGGAAAGGGATCTATTACACATGCATCATTCAACTCCCTATAATCCACACAAATTCTTATTCTTCCATATTTCTTTATGCTTATCACCATAGGGCTAACCCACTCTGACTCCTCAATGGGCTTAATGATCCCAAATGTCAACATCTTATCAATTTCTTCCTTTACCTTGACGTAGATTAGGATTCATCATGTAAGGCCTCTTCCTAACAGGTGCACACACCTTCCTTTAGCTTGATCCTCATCTCACCCAAAGAGTGATGTACCCCTTTCAACTCATGATAGCCTCTAGGAAATAAGTCCTAAAAGTCACATAATAACTCAATTATCTTTGCAACCTCAGAGTCAGACCAATAATATCCAATGATGGCCTCCTTAGGTTCAACATCTATCCCAATGTTGACCTTATTCATTTTCATAGGCTCATGATACGTGTTCCTTCTCATCTGCACTGTCTAAGACCTCGCACATACCCTCAGTATGCTCAACATCTAGATTCTCCACTTCTTCATCATCAATCATGTAGACCATCTTACCTTTTTCTTTTTCTAGGAAGGTGCACCCAAGCTGCTCTGTATCTATCTCTTCTTCTTCAAAGTGCACCTCCAGATCTGACTCACCTAGTAACTCCTGAATA
Organism: Taxus chinensis; assembly: GCA_019776745.2. NCBI lineage: Eukaryota > Viridiplantae > Streptophyta > Pinopsida > Cupressales > Taxaceae > Taxus > Taxus chinensis. Next base: position 356,587 of record JAHRHJ020001266.1, read on the forward strand.
AGTTCCTCAACCTTTGCACTATCTCCAATAGTCAAGTGTTTCATAATTTGTAATGCCTCATTCACTAGAGGTTTAGTAGAAAAATAGTCAAAGGTCTGAATCATACATGCAGTCAATTCTTGACCAATTCCCTGTTTCTCTATTTAACTCTACATAAACATACCATGCGTGCGCGTAACCTCGCAAGGTGAAGTAGATCTTGTGAACCCATAGTGAAGGTGGTAAAGCCTCCTGCCCCTCTGTCTAGAGTCTCTCACACTATTGAACATGATGTGCTGAGCATCCTTCCCATGAAATTCACATGTCTTAGTAGGTGCATTGCTCTGAAGAAATCTAGCAGAGAAGGTGATTCTCACTTCTTGCCACTCTAAAAGACCATCTCTGTGTACCATCCACCAGTGTGCAGCTATCCCACATGGGGTATATACCGACATAATCCTTCTTTCCACTTGATCTGTCCACTGAACTTCCATAAGCAGACAAAAATACTTCAGGATTTCCTTCACCAGTGTACCTTGGTACCTGGTTACTTCCCAAACACCTAACACAACGTGGTCGACTTACGCACGTAACTACACTTGTCATCTCATGGCCAACCATTTCATAAGTCCCATGTTCCCAGTTATCACAAGCAATGTTGGTTGTATCACTCATAGACTATGCATCATCCCATTGAATAACTCCTTCCTTTGATGGCTCAAGTACTTCAGGATCTCTAATGGTGCACACATAAATTTTGTTCAAATCCTCTTCACTCAAAGGTTCTACATAAGGTGTAACTTTTCCAGTCTGTTAAAGGAATGATGATGTGCTCTTCCTTGTTCTCAAAATTGATATATCCTTTATTGAAGTGCAGATCAACATTATTCGCATAACACCAAGGGCATGCCCAAGTAATGCTGGAAAACTATCTACTTCTGCAAGCGCCAAGACTTCAAAGTCTCCAGTAAACTTGGCCCCTTGTATAGTAATAGTAGCATCCTTCAAGACTCCAATGGGCGTGGCTTTAGTGTTTTTTTCCATAAACAACACATTTGAAGATGGTTGTAATGGTGGCCTCCCCATCTGATTCCATGCATCCAAAGTGAGTACATTCACTTCTGTACCTGTATCAATCAAAATTTTACTCAAAATCCATCATTAACAAAAACATTCAGAGTGATTTCTTTGTCATAATCAAACTATGATGAGGTAAGTTATGCAGAAAAGTGACAAGCGAGTGTGGTAATCTACAGGTAACTCTTCCGCGTACCCAACCTCCCGAGGTCGTGCCGAGACAGCCGGTGGGGATAGAATATGCGTGGGATGCAGACAAAACTAGTTAGGAAATCTAATGTCTTCGACACGCACTAATGGAATTTGCGAATCTAAGGCAAAGAAGGCCCTTCTAACTTGGACTGGTGTGATAGATCGATCGACAAGGATGACTGCTCGAAGGCTCCAATCAATATCGTAGCTCTGGCGTGATTCGATCTATGGGTTGTGGAATACGTGGGAAATGACCTGGGATAGTTTGTGTATGTCTCCAGATAAGGTCATATGGTGGATGGTGATATACAATTGACTCTACGGACGATTCTCTGGCCTAGTCCAGAATTCTGTAGCTTCGTTAGCCGCTATATCTAGTAAGGATAATTGTTGATGATGATGGGTGGAAGTGGAGTGGATTGGAATACTAATGTGCGTAGGCCAGTGTCATATGTGATTGACTTATGGATTCGTTAGGCTGTGGGATTTGTGATCACAACCGTAGATTCTTGGTTGTTGTGGTCCCTGTTATGGTCATATGTGAAATCAAGTCCTAATTCCTAGTATTTAGTAGTCATATGCTTTCTCAGCTTCTATGTTTAGGAAATAACTGTGCAATCTTCTCAGAATATCTTACAGGCGTTCGTGCAACCTGGATTCTTAAACTAGTATCTATGTCCGTGAGAGTGTCTCCTGCATCTGGCTGTGGGACCAAAGGATCACAACCAAAGGTTTGTTCTCTTTCAAGCCCTTCTACAGTCATGTGAATGTTTTCTAGGGTAATCTGTAGCTCAGTTGATTTGACCAAAACATGTGTGCTTGGTCGTCTTCTATGTTTAACCCTCTCAACTGAGAGCTGATCAGTTGTAAATCTGTTGTTGTTTGGAAGACTTGTATTCTAAGGTTTTGGTCTATGTCAACTATTGCTGTGATAAGATTGGGTTGAGGCATGATTGGCTCAAATATGTATTCCCTGGGCTCCCTAGGTCCCGTGATTGTCATGCAAAAGGAAAATAATAAATCTAACTGACAACAGAAGCAAATTTTAACTATCTAAAACTATACTATAACTTCCTATTTTGTATTTTAATGGACTGAAAGAATTTAAAAGAGCTATTTAAATATCTAGAATTGATAAACTAAACTAGAAATAACACACATTTAAAACAAACAAAATAACCGAGTGTAGCTATTTGTCTGTGTAATTTGTAGATCTATTCTAAATAAAAGATAACTCCTTGATCTATTTGTAAGATTCTCGATCCTACCTCAGAAGTGAGGAGTGAATCATAGTTTCTCAGAAACTATCAATCCCCACAGCTTCCCTGGCAATATCGAGAATAGAAATTTACTGAAATGAAGCAATTAACTACTTTATTTGATATGATTCTAACTAGAACTTTGAAAGCTTAAAACCTGGATTCCGCAGAACAGTGGCGAATCTGATGGTGTGTGTGATCTTGTCCCCTCAGTGTGATCTCCTCGTTCTTTCGTGCTCACGTGGATCCAGAAAAGCGTGTAATGCTAGCATTGACAGAATATAGATATTGGGACAATGGACAGCTTCAGAATGCAGACTGAATCCCCAATGCGAGTAGGAGAGGGATAGCGCAAGAGTACAGAGCTTGGATTATGCAATTCCTAACGGGATTTACTGCGAGTCATGCAACATAAAGCATCCAGAACCTGAAACTATCCTATTTGAAGAGCAAAACCTGCAACTTTACTGGCTTCCTACTGACAAATTGCAAACTCCAAAATATCTACTCCAATGGATTGGCTTATAAGATAAAAAGTTTTGCACAAGCTAAGCAAATATACCATGGCTTAAACAGAAAATTGAAAACACTAACTACATACAAATGGCTTACCAGCTGCAAACTGGAGGCAAACAAAGCATCAATGGAAGTCAAAATGCACTAAACGAAAACTGAAATCTATTGCAACAATGAGAAATGCACAGAATCAAAATTTCAGGGGCCATTTGCTTGTGCACAAGCCATTATTTATAGAATGTTCAATTACCCAAAAATCAAAACCAAACTGAACTCTTAAACCATAAACAATGTTGGAAAACACTATTCCAGTTAACCAAAAACATAAATGCATGCAAAGTCGGCAAGGAAAAGCTGGTAAACGTTGAGATCTTTACTTACAAGTCGCGTTCAAAAGAGCTGTTCTGGAAAATGCATGAAACCGCCCTGAGTCAGGGCCCATCAGGACCACCACCCTAGGGCGGCGGTTTCGTCACTTGAACAAAACACCTTTTCAACAAGAAAAGAGGGGAGCTAGGAAAAACAAAGGACGCGGGGGCTAAGCGGGGCATGCGGGATGTTAACGCATATTCTTCCGAGAGCTTTTCCAGATCCGAACACCTTGCGAGGAGACCTGTATCATCATTGGGGCACTTGTTACATTGTTCCGACAGTACAATACCTTACAATTTTAGGTACGTATAGTTCTAGAGTTTAAAATGCGTAAACTCTCTTTTGTGCTCAAATCTATTTGCGTGACTATTTGACCCCCTGGGTAACCATTCCACTAATAAAGGAATGATGTTTTCCTGCACAACATCTTAAAACCTCCTTCAAATCATCGACATCCTTAGTCCTTGAGGGAAGTCAACTGCTTTTCCTGCTCTAGCTTCCACAATGTCTTTCTCCTTCAAGCATTGTATCTCACCCTACAATTTCTAATAACCTCCATGGTTTCTTGATAAACTTCCTTCTGATGCAGTAGGGTCTGGATACTTTACATTCATACCTCCTATTTTGTAATAATAGGCTTCTGTTTTGGAACTTCTCTGGCATTGTGCAGCCTCAACGCGTGTAGTGACCAACACAGGTACCAACTCAGGATCAGGCACTAACTTCGGCATCCAATGATCTTCCACAGTGCGTTGTACTCTAACCATTCCCGCGCCCTTGTCCTTCTTGTGCTTCTTTCTCAGGTGTTCATACAAGTCGGGGAATTCTTCATAATTTTGGTTCTTTTTGCTAAAAGAGCAAATAATATTCTAAGGGCATTCACGCCTATAATGACCAGTGGATCCGCATGTATAACATGTTCCTCGTGGAAATTCACTTCTTCCACCATGACCTTAGCCTATGAATCCTCCATGGTATCCTCGATCTCTACCTCAGCCTCCATTAGATCACCCTTCATTGTGATTATGATCATGATGCTCACCTTGTTCTTTGGAATTATTTGCAACATTGGGTTGACGTACAGTAGTATCAATGACATCATGAATATGATCAATCAACCTGTAATTCTTTGTATCATGAGTGGTAGACCTACAAATCTTGCAGTAACAAGACATGCTCTTCCTTATCATGCATTGCAACAATGGGCACCTACTTGAATCATGATCCAAGTGACAGATCTTGTAGTCCAACAACATGGCACACACTGATTTACAAGGACAACTATCCTTAGTATGTCCTTCTACTTCACAATTTGTGCACCAAATACCACTGCATGTCTCATGAGCTGAATTAGCTGACAACTTCTCCAACTATTTTTCCATAGACATAATTTGAGCTTCCAAAAAGGGGCTAACTCTATGTGTCTACACTTCCAACCTCAGCATGCAAAGCTACCTCAAGTGCCTTCACTTGGGTTTTATATAAGTCTTGTGTGAGAGCACCCTTCTGAAAGGCATGATCAGACCTCCAACGAACCATTGAGCATGCTGACTCGGGTGAATGTCATAAGATAACTTCAATAATAAGGGTTTTAAAGTTATGCATCATACTCCCTAACACTCTCATCCATGTCTTGCTTGGTGCCCTTCAGTGCGTTGATGCTCTTCTACTCAAACTCAGGTATGTGAAACTCTACTCAAGAAAGCATCACGCAGTGCACGGTATAGTCTACACAAGTTCTGGTTTGGATCATATTTCTTATACCAACTATGTGTGTGCCCTTACAAAGTAGTAGCAAACTGACTTGCCTTATGCTCTAGAGTTGTAATCCCTTTAGCACGCCATAGTATCTCACACATATGCATGTGCTCAGCTACATCTTCAATTCCTCTGTATTCTGGGAGATGAAGAGACATCTCTAAATAGACTTTCTGGGGTTGGTGTAGACCATGCCCACCAGATCTAGAATCTGTATTACCTCTCGTGTTTCCTCTACCTCCAAAACCACCAGATCCGCTAGATCCCAAAGCACTCTGATCCTGATCCTCCTCCTGTAGAAGGAAATGACCAGAGGATGAATGTTTCCTTGTGTTCCAATAGTTGTGCTAAACTGAACTCCCACGGTCTGTGAAGTTGTACTACTTCCAGACATGATACCAAGGTTTTTTTTACCCATGTTCTGTGTTGATGATGCACTAGAAAATATACCTCCAACCGGACCTCCAAATAACAAAAACAACGATTACATCACCATAGATGAATAAGCTACTTGATTCACTCCTGAACTTGATTACAAATTAAATCTATTTTTCGCTACTCTACTACCCACACTAGCTTACTTACTAATGACTGTCGTAGAAACTAGAAAACCAAGCGCAAGGGCTAGGTTGCTAGGAGGGATCAAATGCAGTTTGCGGTCCTTGCAATTTCATCAGTGACCTCTCATCTGAGGTCGAAGAGGGTTCTCTACCATGCTTACCCAAATGGGGGAGTTCCAGATGCTTTGGCTCCACGTCCTCTGTGTGAGCTCCAAATCCTTCATGAGCCATCTCTCTCCACAACACCATTTGTTCCGTAACTTCATGCTGCTTCTCCAAATCCCTCTTTTGTGCCTCATTAAACTTAAGCCACCTCTCTTCTCTCTGCCTTTCTTCCGCCAAGTCCTCCATCTTTCACCACACCCGCTCCTTCCCCCGTGTGTGGTGGAGTTTAGCTAGCCTTAGGATGTTGTTCCAATTCCAAAGTCACAATCAAGATCTTAATCGCTAAAGGGATACCACATAAATATGATCCTTTGGGTCTGCACAAGAACTGAAACTCAATAACCTCTGGACATGAATAAGTTGAAACTGTGTACTCTAAAATATAGCTATTTAGAACATGACTCCACCAATGATCTACAATGCATGTCCAAGTCAGATCATAATCATGCAAATCATGGAATTATTCTCATGTCCAAATAAGTGTTCGAAACTCCAATTTCTCTTTGATGCATAAGTTACCAACCACTCGTATAACTCTATGGGAAAACATGTGAAAAATGTCTCATACAGTTCATGATACAAATTTTGTTCCACCCACGTGTGTGCATTAAATTCAGGTCCAATGTTAAACCTGTGAGCATACTCTTCCTCTAAATTGTCTAACAACTCTTCAATACTGGCCAAGGTCAACTGGTACATCTTCATCATGCAACATCTTGGAAAACAACTGAAAAAGAGGTATTGAAAATAGAACCAAAATGTAGTCTTATTTTATCACTAAACCCAAGGCACACTGGCACATCACTCAGCCAAAATTGAGCGCTCACCCGAAACGCGCAAGGGTACCAGGTCCCTCTTTTATGGCAACTTTTTCAAGAAGTTAACATGATCTATACAAATATTCCAGATCCATAATAGATAATCAAGATATTATAGAGCATAAACTAGATCTAGATCTTAACCATATGCAAGATTAACTCATACAAGAATCAAGATTAAGTTTACCATGCAAGAACCAGTTCACATATATGTCAACAACCAATATCCAACCACAAAGATCCATTATATTAATTGATGTAAAACACAAAAGCTTCATACATACATAGTAAGTCACCATAAGTCATGCGCGCCCATAAACCCAGCAACATAACTCTTACAAAACATGGATCCCTAAACCATGCAAATCAATACATATTTATAGGTAGTGGGGAATTTCCCTTCACTGCCTAATGCACCTCTCAAAAATAGACTACATGCTAATAATAGCCATGCGCCTTTATATGATAAATATAAAAGCATGCAAGCTCACTAATAATAGATTATCTAATAATATAACAGTCTAATCCTATTAATAGCTCACTTGAAAAATGCTTGCATGTCTGCTTGATCTTCCATCTGTCTGAAATCTCCTTTCGTCACTTGACCGCCAAGTCTTCTACACTTCACAATGTGCTCTACACTGCCAACATCTATATTTAGCCTCATTTTTGAAAAAAAACTAAGTCCCAACTTTCTTTGGGACACACTTTCTTGCTCACTGCAATTCCATGTGAATACCAATTATGTCTGCACGTGCCCAATCCTTATATAAATAATTTTGGCTATTTCATCAGTCCATTGTTTAGTTTGACTATATAAATGCAATTCTATTTTAATATATGTTAATCTCGTCACTAATTAATATAATCCCTAATAGTATGCCTTTTGCACATACACTAATTGAAAAATTGAAACCCTATGCTAATTGAATGTGAAAAAGAATGAGATTTGTATATTCACTTGTAATGTGTAATCCATCAAGTGCATTCGAGTGCCTGTACACACATAGCAACCAAAGTATTTTTAACTTGTACAATCAATCTCATGACTTGTGGATTTTGATTCATACAAGTTTCAATTATATTCATGGATTTTCATATCATTTAATATCGAGCTTCCAATGATCTTTTTTTTTGTATTTACAAATCATTCATTTCATAATATATCCATTCATTGAAACTGGACAAACGTATTCTTCCTATGCATTACAGGATTTCCATTAGAATAATGTTTTCACTATTAATTCAGACTTCACAAAATCATGTTTTATCAATTAATTTGTTAGCATACATCACTGGACTCATCTTAAATACACCAAATAAGTGAAGTGTTGAATAAATGCAATAACGCTGTGAAATCATGCATGAATGCTATCTTTGAGGAAGTGTTAAAAGATTGCCAACTTGTATCTAAAGCAAAAGATGTGTAGTAAAATAAGTAAGAGAACATGATTTCTAGTCTCAATACACATAATGGGTTAAAGTATATTGGTTCATACATTTTTCATCTTATCCAAGGATTTAGTCTAGTTATTAATACTCATTTGCTTATAATTATAGTCAAATTTAGTACTATTTTCATTTTCGAAAGTTCGTGTCATTGGCAGCAAGTTAAATTTCATCCTTGTAACAGATGTATTATTGGGAGAAACCGACATCTTGAGTCAATTTGCAAGGAAATATTGATACTACATTGATCTTATGACTTTGGGGGTTGATGAACATCCTCTCATATGATGGTAATGATGGGGCCATACCATGTAGTAGTGAAACAATAATATGCACCAAATTGACCAATGCCAAAATTGTTAACCAATGTTAGTGAAAACTAGTTATGTTACTTGGCGTCAGTCATATTAGTTGTGTGTAATGAAAACAAATGCAACAATGAGTAAACCATGTACTTGTATAACATTGTGTGTGTGTGTGTGTAGTTTCATTTTTCTCCTTTGATGTAAAACTATAGTGTAGATCCAAATGTGTTGTACAAATACTTGAGAAGGGGTTGTTGGTATCCTGTTTGAAACCAAGTATGAAAGATGAATATTCTCCTTATACATAGTGTTGGTCATCCTGTAAAATTCCTACAGGGATATAAGCTTGGTGCCTACAAGGGGTAATAAACAATCTACTATGATACATGGGTTACTGGTACAATGTGTAAAACCTCTAGGAAGATAAACAAATGAATAAATGATTGGATGATTGTTCATACCTAGGTGGTGGTTGTGTCCATCCATGAAATTCATCTACAATGTTATCCAGTGCATTTGGGTTCATGTGCAAGCCTGATGTAGCACAATTGTATGTATTTGCAAGCTCAAATGTGGCACATATGAGTCAATATCATGAACAAGCTTAGTGGTGGTACACTACAATTCAACTTGTGATGTTTTTTATCCCATGTTTGTACTTAGGGGGGAATGTTTGGAATCAATGCTCCACATTATAATATTTGTGTGATACTTTATGTTTGTATGAGTAAAATATTAGTATATTATTATTTGTATAATGATTTGTTAAAGACAACTCATCACTAAATAACATCCATTAAATAGTGAGGTATGTGATTAAAAGTGAATAGGGATTATGAGATATTAAGGAGGTGATTAACTTGTACAATTCAGTGAAAAGGATACCTATAGATGCATTAAGGAGGCTTATATCATGGGGTTCCTTGTTTATAAGATATGCCTTTTTTTATATGTGATATTATTGACTAAATAAAATAATTAAAAATGTTTTTTTATTGTGTAACTCTCATAACAAACTCACGTAGTACTCCTACTTAAACCCAATATCCTTGGGGCTTCTATTTTTCCAAATAAGGTAGTTTACTAGTTATCTATTCTCTTACACATTGCTTTAAAAAATCAATTTTAATGAGTTTGGTCAGAGACTAGATTTACTCATGCATCACACTATGATCTTTCACAGTAATAATATTAATCAATTCATTAGGGATTCATTACTCATTGTTGAGATATTATATTTATACAAATATTAGAGTTCCTATAATCATGGAGATTCCTTAACTAATCTCTTTACCAAAAAAGTCTAATAATGTGAGTTAGTTCAAAAATTGAAGTCACACACCAAACTTATTTATATGAGTTTTTTTATAAAATTCATATAAACATATCATTGTAGGCATATTATTGCCCATGAGAACTGAATTTCCTGACATGTCCCCCCTTAGTGTAAATATGGTAGAAAAACTTTCACACTAGATAAATGTAATTATGCCCTATTCTAGTGGCATGCCCGATCCTAATGTGGCTTGTGATCTTGATCTAAATGAAAGGCATATTTCATCATCCTTCCATGGTTTTTTGTAGGTTTACCACAAACCTGGAAATGAACAGGAACAAACTCAATTGTTCACTTCATATGGTTTTCTTAATATTTAAGATCCATGATCTACATTACAATTACTTTTGTTCTCCACAACATTTTTACATTAAGAGGTTATATACGCATGTATGAAGTCTTGACAATCAGCTAAAAGAAACAAAATCCGCTAGTTTAAATGACTATCAAAGATATGTGACAACTTGGATAATGAGAATACATATTTAAGACTTCACAAGAATGGATAAGATTGAGCACCAGGGATGATGCAATATAGATCCACACACATGTGTAAAATGAAATTCTAGCATAGAAGTTGAATGATTAGATCCGCCAAAGCCATAAATCTGATGCATGGATCATTTTGAGAGTTCGCACACGAGGAAATGAGTGTAGAATGCTCTTGGCAAATTATTCACATTAGGATGGAATACTAGATAATAATTATGAGGAGGATTGTAATGCAGATGCCCACTAACATGGCGTTAGTGAAAGTATGGATCTCAACATATCAATTGGCAAGGAGGGATAGTGCCCGATTTGATGCAAATTACAAAAATTATGCAGAACCAAACAAAATATAATAGATCAAAGCTAAAACGAAATGTTGACATTGAGCTATTGAGGAGGATTCTACAAAGCACTGTAGACAAATCCATGAATGGATGGCATATGTAGAATCAATGATAGATGAACACAAACGTTGTATATGGAGATGTTAACCAAAACTGCAATAGAAGATTACAAAGCTTGCAATTACTTTCATCATCCATGATATTGATATATGTATATGGCTCATAAAGTGGGGAAATAATAAATACGATGGTGCCTACCACTTAAATCCTTCTATCCCTCAAATGTATAGGCACATAATAAATTCTAGCTTATACCAAATAAGAAATTTGGTCAGAGTTTACTATGTAATACACCATAATATTTCACAATAATAATACTAGCAATCGCATGTGTCTAATGCAATGTGAACGCCGAACGATATATGTTATTTGATTTAGAGGGATGGTATTACTTTTGTAGTTCATGTTGATAAGGGGTGTGATTGATTTTGTAAGTGTAGAATATATCACTTCATTTAAAGGTTCCATCTCTACATTTCAAACTTGTTACAAATTCGTATATATACATTTTGCAATTCTTATATCATGAGTGGTAATGTTTTGGGTAGTAGTTTATTTGAACTAAACATGAATACATGAAGTCTTCCATACACTCGATATGGCGTTTGATTCATAGTGGTAGTGTAGGCCAATATAGATGCGACATTACATTGAAATGTTGTATGTGTACATTTAGATTTGTTACAGATTCGTACATAAAAAGTTGCAAATCTTATATCACGAGATCTGAACTAAACAGTATACATGAAGACCTCCATACAATTTGAAGATTATATGTCATGAATGGTAGCCTTTTGTGGGCAATTTTATTTCTAGTACACATGAATACAATTGATACCCCTTGAACGGAAATGCCGCTTAGGATACAAGAAGTGTTTAGTAAAGTAGTATTGGAGGTGCCATGAAAGTAGGTGATAGTATTTATGAAGGGTTGAGGGATATCAGTCTTGAATCCTCCTTTCTTCTTGCTCCAAGTGTTGGTTTGCATAATCTATTTTATCCAGCGTAAGAGTGGAGTGTACTCTTTTAGGTGCATTTTTTGGCAGACTGCCCTGTTGTACAAGAAAAGGCGACCGGTAGTACTCTATAGTGAAGTTAAAGGAACTAAACCGAACACCCAAAAAGGGAATACACTTTGTAATCTTGTTTCCGTTTATATCATAAACTGCTGCTTATCAGCTAAGTACACCTTGCATAAAAAGGCAGATAAAAGACTCGTATTGTGTTCTGGACATGGAGTCTCCAACGAACACAACACGTATACCTTGCAATCTTTTCAGAATATCAGATGACTTCAACCTGCTGCGACACCCAGTCTAGTCAAGAATCAATTAGCCAAAATAGAGCATTTAGGTAAAAAATTTTAAGGCATGAGAAGATGTAAGATTAGTTAAGAGGAAAACAAAGAGGAAGTCGTGGTTACCGACTCCTGACTCAATTTTCAACGAATCTGACGAGCCTCTCAGGAGCTTGCTTTCTGAAATCAGGCTCAATCTCAAAACCAACACCTCTACAAGACGGGAAATCGCTCCCATTATCTTGGAGGCCGGGCAGGTGAACAGAAACAAGCTCGAAAGGAAGGCCAAATATGCTTACTTCTCAATTATCGAGCTGTGGTCCAAGGCGTCGGGCATTGCCAAGGTGGACCTGGACCTGGATATGGATCACACCTCCTCCTCCTCTTCAGAGTGAGTAATAACAAAAATTGTGTACAAAAGCGGTTACTATGGAGGAGAGCCCTTCTTCATGCCACAGACATCCGACCGAGGCCCCGAAGATGACGGCCAAAGCTTTTCGCAATAATAAAAAAAAGCAAAAAAAAAACTACAAGATTAGCAGTAATAAATTTTGACCATAAACTACGAGATTAGCAGTAAGAAATTTTGACCACAAACTACGAAATCAACAGTAAGAAATTCTTAGAAAAAGAACTCTGCATGTTGAACATTCTTTAGTATACACCGCAAGGAAATTACAGTGAACTACAACCATACCAGACCACCCATAACAGATGGATACAACTTCTAAATCAAGTAATACAATCAAAAGAAAAAGCCTTGCTTACCTTGGGAGATTGGGTCGTTGGCTGCAACAATAATCTTCTGCTCTATATGCATGCTGAACAATGAAATTTTTGTGTTACAACGAGTATTTAAAGGTAATAATTGAATGCAAAAACCAAAAACTAAATCTTAAAAATATAAAACGCACTGCAACATGTAAAATGGGAATAGCAAAATTGTTTAAAATAGCAAATCTGCAAAAATAGTACAAAAAAGTTAAACCGTCACCACACCCGTCAAAAATATCCAGACGACCGTCAAATTTGACATAGTCCCGTGAATGTTCGCAAAGCCCTTTCCCATAGGGGGAAAGCCTTTGGCGTAACAACTTACATAGAATATGGATTTATGAGAAAAAATAAGAAAGATTGGTGGAATAGTTACAAGAATAAAAAATGTAACTACTTGTTTATAGGAGAGAGAAAATATATATAAGTGTAATACTCGGAACTTAATTTACATTGAGAAATTATTGTGTTATGTACTTTGCATGAATGTGTACCAAAGTCTTCGTTTAGTGTCAGAGTGATATGGAGAGCACTGTGGAATTCTAAGAATTGTAAGGGGTAGATCCGCTGCTAATTTATGGTTGCCCCTATGTATGAATTTTTTTTGATGTGAGAAGTTTTTAAAGCTTTGTAGATTAGTTTGAGCCATAATGCTTGATTGTCATATATTAGAGCCTTATTTTTGTACTCAGATCTGCATCAGGATACGCTTTTAAGTCTTCCCGATCAACATATAACATTTTGCATTGGGTTGCTCAAGTATAATGGGATTTTCATTCGGCATCATTTGAACTCAAATTCCTACATACAACTATATATATATTTTTATAAGACAATATGCCCACCATGTCGCGGTCAGAAATGAATCTGCAAATAGTTTGTACCTCCCGACTTGTCAAGTTGCTGTTCAACAGAGGCTACACCGCCAAACGAGTCGTTTATAATCTCGATGATGGAAAGTATGAGTATCTTAGAGTGTTGGAAGGAGCCACGAAGAGCTTTCGCCTTATCAGAGTTGATATTCTCGATTAAGATAATTAGGTCACTGTGATTAGAGGATGCGATGGTGTCTGCCTAATTTCTGAGGACCTTGAACAAGTGATGGATCCATTCGTGAAAGGAACAACCAATGTTTTAGATGCATACATATAATGTGGAGTAAAGCGCATCGTCTTGACTTCTTCAATCAGTGCAGTTTACATTGTTCCAATCAGAGATCCCCACCTCATCGTTGATGAAGACTGTTGGATTGATTTGGACCATAACATTATTTTCAATATATTGGATTTTTTGCTTGGCATCAACTTGGAAACATTGTGGACTCAGATCCGTCTTGTCTTCATTTCTCACACGTTGCATTCTGTCCATTTTTTGTTCCAACTGCCTTTAAAATGCATGCATCGTTTCTTGTGGAAACTAATGAAAATCTTCGGCAATCTTGAGCTGGAGCTGCGATTCCAACCTATGATGTTTCTACCGCCGACCTCTTAAAATATTTGCTTCACTGTGTATGCACAGCTTAAAATCTTATATGTTTTTATTTTTTTTTATGGTAATTGTCTTATAGGCTTTGTCGTTTTATTTTATTCGAAAGTTGTCATAGCGGTCAAGAAGTCTTGTTTATGTTAGTACTTTAAAAACAAGATTCTTGTTTTGTCTTCTATGTTATTTTCATATATTATCGTTTTATATGTGAAAGTCAATAATAGTATTTACAATAGACGTTGAGTCATTCATCATCTAGTCAATTATTAGTCAAAGTTGCCAAAAGTGTCTACAATGTAATATTTTGTTTTAATGTTAATAGCAATTATTTGTGTGTCGTCAAAACAAAAGTACCATTTTTATTACCATTGTCAATGTTTATTTGTCAATTTTAATGCGTCTCTAAATCTCATTATGAGTCAAAATAAAACATGTTAATCGTGTCATTAAAATTGTGAAAATAAAAAAATGCCTTATAGACACATTTTTAGTGGTAACTGATGTCCATCAATGTAAATAGAACTCTATGATTCAATCAAATCATAGGACAAATCAGAGGACAAAGACATAGGAGGATGGAGGAAAAACATTGTCCTCTCATCAGTCTCCAATGACAGGGCCGCATGAAGGCTTGGTGACATCTTTTTCAGATCGTGTTTACTTTTAGTGTTTTCAGTGTGCTTCAGATTTTAGCGTTCCTGTTTGGTTTGCTGAATAAGTGGAAATTTCACATTGTGGGGGGGAACATGACACCAATGTTCCATTTCCAGTTTCTTTTTTTTAGTTTGTAATGTGTGAGCGCAATTCCTTTATAATCTCCTGATGGAATAATGTGATGAGAACTGATGATAATATTGCAATATCATGATATTATGGTTGTTGGTTATCCATTTTGAAAACCATCCCAAAGTTTTGTTGGTTATCCTAAAAATAAAAACATATTTTGTGGTTTTTGGTTTACCACTTGAAAAACCACCCTGGAGGTTGTTGGCTATCCTGAAAACAAAACCATCCAAATCATGAGCAAGCATCAAATCGACACGTTGTAGTACAGGACATGTTATCCCCATGTTCGTAGTAAGGGGGGGAATATTAGGAAAATCCTATATTATTATTGTGAACATATAAAAGTGTGTGAAAGAATAAATATATATTAAGTGAGTTGTTTATGTAGTTTAAACAACTTACGTAAAATATGGATTTATGAGAGAAAATAGGGGAGATTGTTAGAATGGTTACAAGAATCAAAACTATAACTACTTATTTATATGAGAGAATATATATATATATATAAGTGTAATACTTAAACTTAATATGCACAAAGATATTATTGTGTTATGTACTTTGCATGAATTTGTACCAAAGTTTTCATAAAACCCCTCTAATTCTATTAATTTCCCTCATTCTTACCATTTCCATCTATGAATTAGGATTTCCACTAATTAAGCTAATTTTCCCCTCTATTTTGGTTAATTAATGACACTTAATTGATTAATTAAACCTCCCCTAACTCCCATGGGTCACTAATCCCTAATTAACCTATAATCATGCTTATTCACTCCTAATTCTACATCTTCTTTATCCCACATTCACTAGGATGTATGCTTCTCCCAAATTTGAAAGCTATATAAGAAACCTAGTACCTTCTAGCTGATCTACACCTTTACACACTTTTGTAAACCATTTTCTCAATCTTCTCAAGAGAGATTTTCTATTATAGGAAATCCTTCCAAACTGAGAAACCCCCTAATTTGCTAAAGTTAGTAAGAGAAGATTCAAAACATGGCCTTTAAGCCATTTTGAGTAGATCTATTCCCTTTAGTAGCATCCATGATCGCATGTAGCTTACATTTCAATTAGAAGGAAATATCTACATATCAAAAGTGCATCTAATTTCGAAATAAGGTTTGGCATTCTTTGTTTTTCACATTTTATGCAAGTTTTTAGCTTCTTTTCATGCTTTATCTTGATGTATTTGATTAAATAATTAAGATAGGATTTACTTGGTGTTAAATCCTTTATTAAATTAGCTTAGGTTCTTTAACATGCATACATATGGCATGCCCGGTGGGACACCCCTTTGTCTCACATGCATTATTTTAGTTAATCTTCATTTACCACTTTCATGCAAGTGATTTCAGTTTGTTGAAAATTTTTATGTTCTTGTAGATGTATTTGGGTATTTGGTAGTGTTGAGTGTTGTTTACAGGTAGTGAAGAGAGGAAATGTTGTCAAAATTTGATCTTATCAAGAAAAATTTCAAGCTTTTTTGTTATTGCCTCATTTTTCATGATTTTAGTGTTTAGTGGCCTCGCCTTGGCTTTCGACAAAACCTCGAATTCAAGCTCAACCTGGATTTTCTAACTTTGTTTTACAGGATTTGCAACCTTGAACAACATTATCAATGGTCTTGCATCATATTTTCAGTGACCTCGTTGACTGTAGAAACGACCTTCATTTTGATTGACAACTTTACAAGACAATCCAATGACCTTGACATGTTTTAGCAGCCTCGTGCTCTCTTTCTGGTGGCCTCACCCTGTCAAAAGGGACAGTCACTTTTATGGAATTTTCTGTCTTTCTCAGCTATTTTTGGTTTTTTGAGTGTTATTTTTAGCTTAGATGTTCACTTTTTAGCTCTATGTTTTAAACAATTGAACACTTAAATGCACTTATTTATATGTTTTCATCAAGATATGAGTGCTAATATTGTGTGTTTTTGGTTTGTAGGTACCATTTTGAGCATCTGGTAAGCTGGAAGTAGTCTTGAGATAGAATAGAAGAAGGAAAAAACTCCATCAAAAAACATATCGGAGAATGTAAAACTCAACTAAGTAAACTAAACTGCAAGATTGTTGTTTCTGCACAGCGACCTTGCATTAGCTTTTAAAAACCTTAATTTTTTTAGTGGCCTTATACTTTTAGTGGTAGCATCCTGTGTGTAGTGGTGAACTTCACCTTATGCCACACTTTTATTTAGCAAACTTGTGACACGTTTGAGTAGTTTTGTTGTTTGGCAGCCTTGCCCTACTAAACAGTGACCTCATTGACTAATGTCATCAGGGGCCTTGTGATAGGGAGTTTGTTTTTCACTTTCTCTCACTTTTTCATTGTGTTGGCTTTCATTTTTGAGTAATTGAGCTTTCAAAACTACTAAATCTTGCATAGGTTGCCATATTCGCTTTCCAAAGACAAATTGCTCAAACAAAACAAACCAATTAAACAAAAAGACCAAGTTGTGTGAACATCATTTTTTGTTATTTTACTTCACACTTTGTTTGCTTTTATGCTTACAAAAATCATTTCCCTTCATGATTGACATAGTATTACTATATAAATATTGTTGTTAAACACGTATTTTTTGTGGTTAAATATATCGGATTGATTTATCACCTTAAACATCTAGGTTCCTTACAAAACATCACATATTGGATTAACCATTATCTTAACCACTTTCAAGGGTGTTTGTTTCCCTTCGGCATATAAACCCTAAGTGTAATAGAGGGAATAAAAGACTTAGTTGATTTTCACAATAAATCCTGAAGTATTATGGACTGGAAAACTGATGAACATGAGGAGGAAACTGTCACAACTGAACACTCAAAAATTCTGTAACTGTCGGAATATCCTGGACTAGGGTGCCTAGATTGGGTCAGGGGTGCCTAGGCACTAGAGACCTCTTCTGGGCACCTGTGACTGCGAAAAACCTCAAGAAACTATTTTTCTTGTGTCACAAGGTGTCGCTAACCTTTCATTGTTGGTCATTTGTATGTCACACTATGATCATAGAAGTTCACCTGTAACCTGTAAAAAAAAGATATCCTGTAAACCCCAAAACACATCAAATCCTAAAAAATAAAAGATGCAAATGGGGAGTCAGACTGACCCCGACAGTCACCTGAAAGAGTGAACTTATGACCGAGCATTGCACTACATCTCAGACTCCATGTAGTTCTTGTGTGTGTGTGTAGAAATCATGCCCTAGGAAGCTCTTGTGCAAGATGCACTTGATAACGAGCAATAACTAGATGTAGCAATGTAAATAGATGTGTGGATGGAAAAATGAACTTCCCCTCCTATGTGTGTATGCAGAAAATGTAGTCCCTTGTCCCTTGAATGAATGCTAGATGGATGTCATTTGATGCTCTTAGAATGCCTTTGGATGCAACCTTAGGTGATGATAATAGATGCTTAGAGCTTGGTCCTTTATTATGGTCACATAGCTTTGTATTTATATGATTCCCTTGTTTGAATTTTTGTAATTGACAACTAAAAGGATGACCCATAAGAAAACAAGATGCCCAAAAGATAAAAGAGGCCCAAAAGAGGTGAGTAAGATACAAAGAGGTTGGGGGCACCCAGAGGGGATGAGGGTGCCTGTGTGTTGGCATCCTGGCTGGGCGTTGGTGTCCAGAGTCAATAAAGATAAAGTAATGAAGATCAGACTGGGTTGTGGGGTGTGTAAGAACAAAGAAGAAAAAGAAAGAAAGAAAAGAGGCCAAAGATAGATGTCAATTACTAGTTTTTCTCGCTTAGGAATCATATGAATAGTAGTATGTGATTAGGACCTAGAAATGTACCCAAGTGTGTGATTTTGTGTCTACATTTTCCCCCACTTTATGTTGTTGAGTGAATACTTGATAACATAAAGTAGATAAGAGATGTGTACCTGATAACCATGTAGATTGATGATGAAAGTGTGCCGAAGAGACAAGAAAAAGTGTGGAGTGATAAAAATGAAGCGTGGAAGCTAAGAAAGAGGAAGTGACCCTAGGGGTGAAGCGTATGTGTTGTGTCATGTTGTACCTGTTGTCATTATTGTGCTTTGATGATGTGGGGTTGCTTTCTTGTTGCATATTAAGGAAGAACCTACAAAATAAGAGAAAAAGAGTAGTCAAAGTCATGTGTTATGAAAACTCTATAAAATCATGTAAAAGTATGTAAAAATGTGAAAAAGTAGTAAAAGGAAAGTGTGCACCTGATCCGTGATGAGTGAAAAGGATAGAAAGTGTCCTGAACTATTGTAGAAGAGTGATTTTTTTGGGTGATCTCATGCCAAGAGAGAGTTTTTTGGGTGATCTCACGCCAAGAATGATTTTTTTTGGGTGATCTCATGCCAAGTGTGAGTTTTTTGGGTGATCTCATGCCATGACAGAAGAGTGTTGGGGAGAAAGGTCTAGTGTTATTCTCCATCCCTGACTGCTTCCCAAATTTATACACCACTACAGATGGTGTGATCCTTCTTTGTTCCATGTTTGATCCAGTTTGATCCAAGTAGAAAAAGGAGATAGAATGCATTCTGATTGTTGGAGGATTGTGCATGTACTGTGAAAACTACTCTGTGAAACTGCTGAAAAACTGTGTTGATATGAGAAAGTAACTGTAACTGCCCCCTGGTCATAGGCACCCAGGAAAGGTCAGGAACACCCAGGCACTAGTGTCTGTATCTAGGCACTGGTGTCTGTGCTGAACTGAGGACCCAAGTCAGAATCTGGGCCATTTCTATGACTGTAACTATGTTTTGTTCCTATACTGTGTAGGCATGTACTGAAGCTCTGAGTTGTTGTATGGGGTGACTGATTCACCCAATGTATTCCCCCCTCATTTGGGGTGCATGTGAAATTACTAGGAGAATGCGGCCCAAAGGAGAGGATCAGATGCTGATCTGAAACTGATGCCCTACAGGGGGAGGGGATGTGCTTGGTGAAAACTAAGGCACATGCAAACAAAGTGGCTAGAAACATGTGTTAGTGAAAACAAATATGCATATAGAAGACAATGTGTAATCTAGCAAGCAAGAAGACAATGTAGACCATGAAAAGTGGGTTTCAAACATGGGACATCACTCACAATGTCGCAAGACAATCAGGGCCAAAGTGGCCAAAAGCATACAAGCAATGAACAAGCAAGACATAGGGCAAATGCCACAATGGCATACAATATAAGACAATGGAAAATAGTATCAAGCAAAGTATCAGACAACCATGGTGGCAAATAGTTCCTGCAAAGAAAATGTTGCACATGAAGCACCCGTTAGCATGTTAGAAAGATAAAAAGTATGTCAAAGTGTGTATATATAATATATAAAGTAGTGTGCTAGTAAGAATAAGAAGTAGTATAAAATGAAACAATAACACCTGTAGTGTGTATGAAAGTAGATGCCCCCAGGAGCCTCAGTGGGACTGGTAAGAGGTACAGTGCCAAGCATCCATGTTGCGTGTAAAGATCTGTGTAAAGTCTACATTCACAACTAGAGAACAAGTGAACGTGCATGTGTATATAGAAAAGATAATGACATAAAAAGTATTGTCTAGCATGTAAACAAAGTGTACATGTAACTAGTATAAGCAAACAAGTCTAAGTGCAACCAAGATATGCAATATGTTGTGAATGAGTGAGATGGAATGATATGCAATGTGAATGTGATAGGAGCAATGTGCCCCTTGAGTGGATGTGTATGAATATGTATGAGATGAGGTTCATTTATAAAAGACCCCTTGATAGTCAAGAATGAACCATAGAACAAGAGTGTGTCATCAGGAAATGGTTTGAAATGTGTTAGATAGATAGATCAATGAAGCATAGAGCATAAAGAGTGTGAATGTGGTGAGGTTCATTTCAGATTTAGACCCTCAATAGAGTATGAACCATGGAACTAGAGTGCATCATAGGGTAGTGTGATGTGTGAGAATGGTGCTAGAAAGATATTTGAACAATATTTAGAGAAGCATGTGTGAAGTGTGAAAGAGTGTGAAATGTGTAGTGTGTGAGGTTCATGGATGTAGTATGCCCTCAACAGTCAAGTGTGAACCTTAGCACAAGAGTGTGTCATAGGGTAATGATGATACAAGTTGTGTGTATCAATGTGTGTATGATGAATGAGAAAGACTAGATGTGAAGCACGAAGCGTAATAGTAGAAATGTGAGACACCTGATAATGCTAAGAGGGGGGGGAAGTAAGCATGATGCCCCCCAAGTGTATGATGTGAAGAAGAATCAAGTAACATCATCTAAGAGATCATCATTGTCATGGTTGAAGCCAAATGGAGATGCGTCAGAGACCTGGTAAGCAATAGTATGTGGTTGATCATATAAGGATCCATTGCGGTGTAAATTGTACATGCCCATTGTGTATTCTTCATCAGTGAAAGGTGGTAGTGGACAACCATGTGCATACCAGTGAGTAAGATTTTGTGTATAGTTGAGAAATGAATCATTGCAAATATAAACATGGCCGAAAGGCATGGGAAATGTGATATCAATATGATTAGGATCTAAAGTGCCACCAATGTAGTCAAGCCAAGATTACCCAAGAGTAAGTGGAGAAGTGTGAGAAGTGTGTGCAACAAATACTGATAGATGGAAGACGTGGAGGCCATAAGTAGTAGTAATGTAAACATATCCATGATAGAGATGAGGAGAATGAGATGGAGGGAGGAGATCATCCAGTGTGAATCCAAGCTGAGCCAAGCCATCATATGTGCAAACAATGTCAGAGCAAGTGGGATCGAATGGAATGTGTGGCCAATAAGAATTATTCATGAAAAGAGTGCATGTGAAAGGAGGAAGCACAGATGCAGGTTCCTCATGAGAAGATGAGGAAGGTGGTATGACATCCAATGTATGGATAAACCCCTGATAAAGTACCATAGCATTAGTAGAAGGAGGGGGTTTTTTGAATTGATATTCACTAGGGCCAATAACAATGAAAGTATCATTGAAGTATGACTCATCTATCTCGATAGGAGTAAAATTAAGATTGTGTAATTTTTCATCAGTAAGCTCAATGGTATCAACCTCATCATCAGAATCATCAGTGTTGGCATTGTCATGTTGGATAACAGTATCAAGGATATTGGTAGGAAGTGAGCTAGATGTAGGAGCGAGAGGAGTCTCAATGAGTGGATTGGTGGTGTTTATTGGAGTAAACACGATGGGTGAAATGATATCAGTAGTATGAGTGGAAATGGATGGTATGCTTGCAGAGGTGGAAGAATGTTGTGAAGCACTAGATTGACCAATATCATATGTACCAATATTTTTATATGGAATAGGTTGTGATGGAGGAATAGGCATAGCAGTAATGGGGTCTATGCGATAGAACTTGAATGGATTAGGGTCGACAACAATGGTATGTTCATAACCATCATGTAAGAATTTAATGCATCGATGAACAATAGATGGGACAACATGCATTGCGTGAATCTAGGGTCTACCCAACAAGAGATTAAACTGAAACGAGGCATCGATAACAAAGAATATTGTAGGAACAATCTTAGGCCCAACTTGTATAGGTAACGTGATAGTTCCTAGGCATGTGTGAGTAGTGGAATCATAGCCATGAATGAGAGTGGAATTCTTAGTAATTAGATTATCAGTAATGTCAATTTTCCTTAAAAGGGAGTGAGCACATAGATTAATGGCAGATCCATTGTCAATGAGTACATGCTTGATACAAATGGTGCCAATGATAGCAGTGATAAGCAAAGGTGCACATGGATTATCAACAACAGATGGTGATATGTCCTCATCACTAAATGATATAACACGTGGTAGATTTTTGAGAGACTGAATGAGATGTGTGAAGGCCACCGATGAATTATTTCTTTCAATCTGGATAGAACAAAAAAGGGAACCTCTAATGTATGATGATGCAATCAGGTGCATTTTTAATAAATCATAAAGATATATTTTTGTGGTGTATTCTTAAGTTGTTCTATGATGTCATAACCCTTAGAAGTGGTGGTAGGAGCTTCCTCTAAGTGATAGGTGGTGGGATAGAAATAGACTGAGCCATAGGAGGATGAGTGTGGCTAGTGGTGACTACATTAATAGTTGGATCATTCCCTAGGTGTAAGGAAGTGAGGAGGATGTTGAGTACAAACTTGCATAAAATGAAATCCAACAGTAGTAACCATGTTTGAAACATTAGTTGGGGTGAAAGAGGGATAAGAAGATTGATCCAAGATGGTAGAAGAAGATAAATTTTGATACATGCTCAGAATTTAGGGTTTGAATGGACAGATTCACCAAATTATTTAATAAAAATAGAATTCCATGCTAAACCCTAATAATTGCAGAGTCACATATAATAAATAAACACAAACATAAATTTGACACAAGAATAAGCTAAAGTAAACAATAAAACCCTAAGTGCAAGTTGAAGGAACACCACAAAAGTTACTGATTTTTATTGCTTCAAATTGTTACATAGTCCAGAATATGTGATGAATAGAGGCATTGGAACACTTATCATATCCCATAATATCCCATTTTACTTCTCAAATGAGAAGTTTACAATATATAGAAGTGAGAAAGAGAGAGAGAGACAGAGACAGAGACAGAGAATCCCGAAACCCCCCCTTTACCCACCAAATTTCATTAATGCATTGAAAATGAGTATTGGAGACCTGAAAAACTCATTTCCCCATGTCCTTTGGCTTGATAGAGAAGAAATATGCCCATACTGCATTAAATTCTGGTAGTTGGGTTGTTTGGAACTATTCATTAAATGTTGGAAGTTTTTTTCCATTTTTCAACCATCTACTCTCACCTAACTCCGATTTTCATGATTTCATGGTGAAGAGGATGAAAAAATGTTTCTAAAAAGTCAAATTTTGTAAAAAATGGAGCTCTGAGTCAAAAGTTATGGCCATTTACTCTCCTCCTTGATGCGGGAATCCAAGGTGCCACTGCTTGCTCATGTTTTGCTTTGCGGCAAACTGAGGACTTGCAGTTGTGTTACAAACTCTGGACCTTTCCTTCTTTGAGGTTTTCAACTACTTCACATTCTCGTAATATGAGTGATTTTCCCGCATGGATACACTACCTTTCCTTCTTTGTAGGTTTTCACAATGGTATTGCTCGAGCCTGTGTTTACGAGTGAATATTTGCATCAAGTTAAGCCTGCAGATGAACAAACTCTTCAACTTTATGGGTTTTCGGTACTTCTTCACTCAAGATTTGACTTGAGCATTACTTCAAAGTAGGTGCGATTCACATCCCTGCATAACTCTCTACTTTCGTCCTTGTTTCACAGGTTTCTTGGACTACTCTACTTGGGTTTACGAACCTACATTACTTCATAGTTGTGCCACATCAAAACTACGCCTTACTCCTCTGCCTTCTCTGCGGGTTTTCACAACTACTTTTCTTTGGGTTTTGGGAAGTTTTTTACTTCGTAGTTATGGCACATTGAATCTCCGCACTACTCCTCTGCCTTCTCTATGGGTTTTTACAACTGCTTTACTTAGTTACTTTTAAGAAGTAAAGCAACTTTGTATCCCCACATTACTCTCCTCTTTCCTTTGCCCTTTGCTTTTGGGTACTTAGTTACTTTTAGTAGTTGTCCCGCCACAATCTTTTCCATTTTTTCTGATTTAGTGCAGTTTTACTTCATACTTAGTTACTTTTAGTGGTTGTCCCATATCAAGAGCTATAAATACTCAAACTTCAATTTTGTCCACTGGGGATTCATAGGATGTGTTTATGATTTAACAAAATATGGGGATTTATAGAACCCTAGAAGAATGCCCCAAAAGTCATTTTTCACCATTTTAACCCCTTTTCCCTCAAATTTGGCTAAGTGTTGAAATTCTAAAGCATAGAGAAGGGAAATTCATCCAAATGGTTCCAAGTGACCCAAAAAACATGAAAATATTGTTTCTTCATATTCTTTATTGAAGCTCCATGAAGTTGCCCAAGTCCAATTTTCCAAGTTTATGACGACAATTAAACGCATTTCATAGATAAATCATAAAGAGATATCTTGGCCAGTGTATTCTTAAGTTGTTCTATAATTTCATAGCCCTTAGAAGTGGTGGTAGGAGATGCAGAAGTGATAAGTGGTGGGATAGAATTGTGGGTGGAGCCATTAGAGGAAAATTGAATGGTGACTACTGAAGTGGATTAGCCTAAGGTTGGATAAAGTTGGCTTAGGCATACTT
The DNA here is from genome assembly GCA_019776745.2 of Taxus chinensis. Taxonomy (NCBI): domain Eukaryota; kingdom Viridiplantae; phylum Streptophyta; class Pinopsida; order Cupressales; family Taxaceae; genus Taxus; species Taxus chinensis. Next base: position 381,771 of record JAHRHJ020001266.1, read on the forward strand.
TGAGGAGGATGTTGATATGAACTTGCATAAAATTAGCAACAATAGTAACCATTCTGAAAACCTTAGTTGGGGTGAAAGAAGGATAATAAGAATGATCCATGACTTGAGAAGAAGATAATTTTTGATACATGCTCGGAAGGTAGGGGTTGAATGGAAGGGTTCACCAAAATGATTTAACAAAAATTGACTTTATTAAACCCTAGATATTGCATAGTAACATATGATAAATAAACATTGAAGCACATATTTGACACAATCAATAAGCTAATGAAAATTGAAACCCTATGTGTAGAGAGAAGATACTTAGTTGATTTTGTCAATAAATCTTGAAGTGTTCTAGAATGGAATATTGATGAACATGAGGAGGAGGAAAATGTAGCAACCGAGCATAAAAAATCTAACTTTCAAACAATCCTGGACCTGGACTAGGGTGCCTGATCAAGGTCAAGGGAACCTGGGTGTTGATACCTCTGTTGGTGCCCATGACTACACAAATAGGTTGAAATCTAAATTTTACATGTGTCAAGGTTTTATTAACCTTTGTTGTTGGTCACCTATGTGTTGTTGAACATCGTTGTATTCACCTGTAACTTGTAAAGAGAGAGATAGCCTGCAAAACCCCAAAACACATCAAGTCTTCAAAATAAAAAGATGCAAATGTGGATTCAGAATTGACCCCATTGGTTACCTGACGATAAAGTGAACTTATGACCAAAAACTGCACTACATCTCATACTCCATATAGTTCTTTTGTGTGTGTGGGGAAATCATGCCCTAGGATGCTCTTTTGTAAGATGCACTTGATAATGAACAATAGCTATATGTAACAATGTACGTAGATGTTTGGATGTCAAAATGAACTTCCCCTCTTATGTATGTATACAGAAAATACAATCCCTTATCCCCTGAATGAAAGCTACATGGATTCCTTTGATGCTCTTATAATGCCTTTGGATGCAACCTTAGGTGATGTAATAGATGCTTAGAACTTGGTCCTTTATTATGGTCACATAGCTTTGTATTTATATGACTTCCTTGTTTGAATTTTGTATTTCACCACTAAAAGGCTGACCCATAAGAAAACAAGATGACCAACAACTAGAAAAGATCCAAAAGATGTGAGTAAGATACAAAGAGGTCGGGGTGCCAAGAGGGGACGAGGGCGCCTGGGCACTGGTGTCCAGACTCGGAAAAGCTAAAATATCGAGAGTCAAACTAGGCAATAGGGTGTGTAAGGCTAAGAAGGAAACTAGAAATAAAGTAAAGAGGGAAAATGCAATGGTCAATTAGTACTTTTCTCACTTAGGAATCATATAAATAGTGTGTAGACACAAAATAATGGACTTTGGGTAAATATCTAGTCTCGATCACATATTACTATTCATATGATTCTTGAGTACGAAAAGTAATAATTAAGCCATGTCTTTGGCCATCTTTCGTTACTTGCTATTGTCACTTTCTGTCTTACATCTTTATTGACCCAGTCTATCTTTTCATACTTCAGTTTTACCTTTTCAGGACTTGGGCACCCGGATAGGACACTAGTGCCAGACGCCCTCATCCCCTCTGGGCACCCCCACCCTCTTTTTACTTTACTCACACTTTTTTGGTCCTTTATAGCCATTTGAGCATCTTATCTTTTTGGTAGTCGGCCTTTTCAGGGTTAATTACAAAATTCAAGTGAAGGAATCATATAACTATAAAGTTATGAGATCATAATAAGGGACCAAACACTAAGCACTAGCTATCACTACCTAAGGTTGCATCCATCAAGGCATCTATAGCTCCATTTGCATCCATCTAGCTCCATCATGAGGGACAAATGTCAGTTCATCTAAATCACACTTCATGTGAGGGGAGTTTATTTTATTCCATGCATGCATCACTTATATTCTACATCTAGCTACTTGCTCTCTACTTCAAGTGCAACATGCACAAGAGCAACCTAGGGCAAAATTCTGCACATACACACACAAAAAACTACATTGGGTCTAAGATGTAGTGCAATGCTTAGTTGTAAGTCCACCATTATGGCGACTAAGGACAATCTGACCCCTTCATTTACATATTTCTATTTTAGGGTTTGATGCTTTGTTTGGGGTTTTATAGGTGATTTCTTTAATGTAGGTTTATGAAGACATCATCGATCTAAGTGTGACATACACACAACAAATAACGAAGGCTTCACACCATCTGGTGAATCTATGAAATTGGCTTCCAGACCTTCTACATAGACCAGGGTGCCCATATTTTAGACAAGGACACCCAGGTGCCCCAATCCCTTTTCCAGGCGCCCCAGTCCACCCAAATCACTCAGATTTACATTTTCTCGGGCTCTTGTGTGACGATATCCTATTCCTGTTCAACCAATCTCCACTACAACACAGTCCCGTGACTTCTGTGAATCATCTAAGGCTCTTCTAACCCTCTTTACAATTAGGATTTCTACATTTCATTTCTTAGGTTATTTCCTTTATTTATTTATTCATTTTTTGCTACAAAATTGCATTAGATTAGGCTATAATATTTACATTTTAGCATAATCATTTTGGTGAACCTGACCTCGATCATTGCACTCCTAGAATCCTCATTCAGTCCTTGTTCATATTTCTATCATATTCTCATCATGGGTATCTTAATTAATGATTTCCTACTTACTAATCCTGACTTAAGACATAGAGTCCAACATCTCCTAACTACTACTCGCATTCCTGCTGATATGCATCCCAACTCAGGTTATCAATCATTTGTCAATGCTTTCTCTCAACATATTACTTTTCCATCTAATCCTCCCGTTGACCTTAATGTTTTTTATAATGACCCAACTTTACATATCATGATTCACATTTGTAATTTGGGTATCAAGCGTACTATAATTGACAATGGCTCTGAGCTCAACCTATGTCCTATGTCATTCCTTGAAAATCTAGGTCTTTCCGTTGTTAATTTTAGTCCATCATGTATTTCCCTTTGTGCATATGATGGTTTTGTTCGTCCATGCATAGGTCACATTACTCTACCTATCACTGTAGGGCCAAAAACCCTTAACATGGTATTCTTTGTCATTGAATTTTTGGTCTCATATAACTGTTTATTTAGCAGACCATGGATCCATGCTATGCAAGTTGTTGCCTCTACAGTACATCATTGTGTCAAATTCATCCATGAAGGTGTCGAATATACTATCTTTTGTGACCGTCATCCATAAAAATATTGTGACTGTGATCCTCATACCACACTTCCTACTCCATGAAATGATACTACTGATGAACCTCATCCTATGGACAAACCACCTCATCTACCACCACTTGAAGGTCTTTTTAGCATGATAGATATTGTTTCTTCCACACCACCACCTCCACATGTTACTACTATTGCTATGATTATTTATCGGGGGCCTGTCTAGTCTATGGACATCGATCTATCCCCTATACTGTCACATGTGCCACCTCCATTAACATGCACATCATTTACATGTATGATTTTTATGACTGACTCATACTAGGAGTATATTCCATTTGATACTACTTGTGATGTTACTATATGTTCACATGATGGTTTAGCCTGACTAGGTTTCACTTTCGAGGACCTTTATCCTCCTACTCATGATCCTCATTTATATTATGGATTCATCACCATCATTGTTGCTTATAGTTTATGTTTCTTTCATCTCATAGTCTACCTTGTGTGCACTCCTTTCTCTTCTCCACTCACGTTAGGGTTGTCCTCGCTTACCTATAGGAGGCACATTGGACCCTGATCATATTGATATCTCATTTCCTATGCCCTTTGGCCATGTATTCATTTACAACAACTCTTTTCTTGTCTATACACAAAACCTCACTCATTGATATGCGCATGAATGCCCATTGCCTCCTTTCACTGATGAAGAATACATTATTTCTTACTAGGTCTCTCACGCTACCCCACTTGGCTTTGATGATAACATTGATAACCTCCTAGATGACATTACACAATTGTGCTCTTCATCATACACACATTTGGGGGGAATTTTCGTCACACCCCCTAGCATCAACACATATCCCATGTTCACATCATCATCCATCAAAATCCTAACATATGCATATTCATCTACACTTTAGCATCGACATTACCCAATGACACACTCTTGTGCTTCGGTTCACACTTGACTGTTGAACGCATCCTATACACATGAACCTCACACACTGCACAATATACACCACACATAACACATCTTCACACATCCTACATTTTTATATATACACATCATATTACATCTTACATCTATCACGTGTCATTCACACTTTGTGTTTCATGCATCCTACATATTCTACATCTATATCATTTACACATCTCTCACATTACACTACACCTCCCATACATCTTATGCATTTTACACATTTACTTCTATGTGCTGCACTCACTACCCTATGACACACTCTAGTCTCATGGTCCATACTGGAACGTTGAGGGTATACCTCACAAATAGACCTTCCCACATTCACATGTTCCCCATTCAATCCTTTTCTTATACCGTCTAATGAGTTGCACCAAAGTCCTATTCACTACCTTTATTTTCCCATATGTATGTGGATGGAAGGTTGTGCTTCTCTATAACTTGGTGTCCATATTGTCCCACAAATTAGTCCAAAATTTCCCCAAGAACCTGGAATCTCTGTCAGAAACTATAGACTTTGGCAAGCCAAAATGAACCCATACATTAACAAAGAAAAGTTCAACTACCTCATATGTTTTTATTGTCTTTTTACATGCCATAAGAACGCACATCTTACTGAATCTATCTACAACAATATATAGATAATCATGGCCATGTTTAGACATAGGTAGCCCTCCTATAAAATCCATAGAAATATCCTCCCACGAATGAGTAGGGACTGGTAAAGGCATATATAAACCTTCCTTCCTAATTTTAGGCTTGTTTGTATGACAAAGCTTACATCCTCTTATGAATTTAGATATTTCTTCTTGCATATTAAACCAATACACGTACCTTTTTAAGTGGCTAGGTCTTACTAATATTG
>JAHRHJ020001256.1:0-27926 GCA_019776745.2 Taxus chinensis
TTGGACCTTCAGGAAGGAAAATTTTGGTTACATGCTTTATACTCCATTCCTAATTGGACAAGAGCAAGGAACTAGTTTACAAGCTAGCAGGCAGCTATCCTCGCAGGATCGTAAGAAATGTTGACAATTTTTGCACTTGTGCAAAAATGGGCAACTCGAAACTTCGATACGATGGATAGCATTGGTGAAGTATACCTAAGCTAGGGCAGTTTTCTTTCAGAGAATATTGTTACTGTTGAATTAATTAATGATTACATGAAATCTGTAGCTATGTGTGTTGTTACAAAATATAACAGATCACATAGTCTACAATTTCATGACTATCTTCAGCAAAAGAACACAAGGCCCCAAAGGACAGTTGTGTTGTCTTGATGAAGACATCCAATTTCAGAATAGATGAAATGCTAAGTTTTGGAACAACAAACATAATTGCAGATTGCAAAGAAATCAGAGTTCATTACTAGATGTTACAGGTATTCTTTAATGTTCTTTCCTTCATGATTAAGACATTCAATTATATTACTGAGTTGTTTAGTTCATCATACAATCCATACCAGAAAGCAGAAATGCAGAAAGAAATACACAACTCAATTTCACAATTCAATGTTTTATTCATAAGGAATTTCAAATGTTCCCACACAAGCCGTGGGATGTAACTAGAAAGTAAAGTACAACTACTGAAATAAGAGGTACACATGCATGAAAGAGAAAATAAAGGAGTATGAGTGAACCCATCATTGCCTTGGGTCTTCTCCTTTGGTTGATGTATCTTCATCTTCTAGCTTATTCCCTCTTCATCTTCATTGGAAATTACTGTGCCTGAAAAGAAGAAAAGAGGAAAATTATCAGTTAAGAGCTCAGGGTACAATCCATATTCCTATATTGTCCTAATTCATGCACATGGATCTCTAATAATAGGAGATATAGATTACTTGAAGATCAAACTGCATACATGATTTACTCACTCAGAAAGATGAAGGAGGAGAACAAAAAAGAAAACCATGGACATAAGAGAGGCCAAAAAGCCTAAATATTTTCTAACTATTTTCTTAAGTGTGCAGGTACAGGTTGCAGTAAAGAAGAAAATAAATCATGTTTTAAGTCTTTCACTATTAGATAAAGGTTGCAGTTCAAATGACTTCTATCCTATGGTACATGAAGCAGATAATTCATAAGTATATGTTCCCGATTGCAACTGAATAAGAAGGAATACAAGGAAAGTTTCAGGGCTTCGCCATTTGAAATAGATATTAAAACTTTACATACAAAAGAGAGACTGTAATACAAGGAAATGCAGTATTAAATAAATTACAAATCAAGAAGAAATAATTTCAAGAAGTCTAAATGCCATATCAAAGGAGGGATACCCAAATCTGGGTTGAAATACCTCAAGCCACAAATTGAAAAAATACATGGGTATATAGGAAAATTTTGGAAAAAATAATTCATTCATGTAGGACAGTTACATCTTTCCATATACAAATTTACTAATACATGCTTTAAAGGATTTATGTACACCAAGGAAACATAAAGAAAAGCACTCGTTTCATCAATTAAAGTGCACTATAAAGACAACTCATGCATTATGGTAAAGATGCTACAACAGGTTCAAAACAAAATCTTAGAATATTTTCATAGAAAAAAATAAATATCTAGTAGCTGAATGCTCAAGAGAAATATCTAAAGTGGGGATCACAAAGTTTAGCCATGAAAAATCAAAGGCACCAAATTTTCCAGCAGCCAGAAATACTACTAGTCAAAGAAGAGAAGCATCTGGTAAAGAAACAAGCTTCATTTTTTCATCAATGGCTGAAAATAGAGGCTTTTGCAGAGAATGGTATGAGACATGAATGGAGCTTACAATATGCAAATACCACATGCAAGGTACAAAGACCTCTTAAGATTTAGCTCATAGATTGAGATCAAAAATTAAAGATAATATAGATACCCATTTCAAGAAAACCAAAGCAAAATATGGTTTTACCTATAATGAAATTATACAGCAAACCCTCCACAATCGGGTAAGGAAAGCTAATAGTAATAACTATGGAAAAATATGATGATAGAAAAGCTTATCAGCATCAAGCAAAGCAAAGGATATTCATATTACTGAGCCATTCAGAGAAGGATAAAATATCGAGAAGTTACCTTCACGAGTCGAGAAAATCAAAGTTCCAATGGTAATAGCTGAGTCATCGAATTGAAGGAGCCATCAAAAAATTCCCACCTCAATGAGAAAGGAGGTTCATCAAGAAATGATTCAATAGGCCAACATAGAAAACATGGCGAATGTTAACTCACAAAAATTGGTAAATATATAGCCAGACCAACCTTAGGAGCTGAGCTTCAGGACTCCAACAAACATCAAAGAAAATTTTCTAGGGTTTCACCCGTGAAGCAGAGGTGAAATAAAAAATGAATGGGTTTAGTTATTTTTAACTCACCCATCTCATACGTGGCTTAACCTAACTCACTGGGAGAGTGATCAAATGATCCAAAATCAAAAGTACAAAGATCAATGCTCATAATTGATCACCCAAATTCAAAGCAAACCACCATGGTTAAAGTTTTTACTGACCATAGTCAATGCAAGTTAGAAATCTGTAGAAGATCAAAGAATGAGGTCACAGAAATCATGTAAAGGATTGAATGGAGGAAATCAATTCACCAAAATCGATGCAAACATTAGCTTGACTCATGAAAATGGTGCGTCTTTTGGTGCACAAAACTTAGCAATTTTTATTATTTTGAGAAAAGTGTCAAATTGGTCCATAGGCCTACAAAATCTGATTGGATGCAGAGGTGTGGGATTTTTGTGTTTTGAGATATTTTGGTAAAAGGCGTAAATTCGTAAAATGACCCGCGGCCCCGCTCATGTCAAAAGTTGATATTTAAGCATTAAAATCTCAAAGCGGAGAAGTGGACTTTCGGAATGCTTTTTGCCTTTAAAACTTTTGAAAAGGGACTAAAGTTTAAAAATTCTTCATGGCCCCGCTGAAGCATCAAAATTCACGATCATATTAAAGTAAGTCAAAGGTGGATCACTATCAAAGTTCAGAGATATTGACAACTTTTTAAAAAAAGGAGCAAAGTTTAAAAGTGCCCCACGCCCCCGCTAAGGACCAAACAAAGCTTTAACATATTCAATAAGCCAAAAGTGGAGCGTCGAGTCGATTTGAGATTTTGAGCCCTTTTTGAAAAAACAAAAAAAAGTGTTTAATTCACCCACGACTGCCCAAACATCAAAAGTTAAAATTAGGGAAGAAGGCCGCCAGGGCATTTTAAAATTTTAAGCCTTTTTCAAAAAAAGCAGCAAAGTATCAAAACTAAGCCGCAATCTCGTTGTGACCAGATTTAGATACATGTAAGGCCCAAATTAAAAGCAAATGGGTGGGCCGAATATTCAAAAGTGCAGTAATTTCTATCAGAAACATGAAAAGAAGGATTTTCCAGGCCCATTTTTTGATCAATTTTGTCATACGTGGATGATTTTTTTGAGGTAATAAAAGACAAAGTTCTTCAGAGAACCTTCATTTGAGCTTGAAGTCTGCATCAATGGAAAAAAAAATTTAAAAAACACACAGAAAGCTTGAAGTTATTAATGGTGGCCACGGGAAAAAAATTGCAGAGCTTTGCTAGCTCAAATGGAGCTTAATAATTTAATTACCAAAAAATGATTAAGTCTGCAATATTTTGCATCCTAATTTGAGTCCTAAGTTCACCAGATTCAACCATGGTTAGAAGTGTTGTAATTAATTTTGCTCACCCACAAAGAGTAATTTTTGTATGCCTTCACAAAATTCAGAAAAGGACATATCAACAAGAAGACAAATCTGCATGCATAAGGAAAGAAAGCTTTCTCAGCAAGCAAAGCTTATTTTTAGCAAATCATCCACTAATGCTTTTCTTAAAAATAGAACAGTTGACTTCAGTTTGACTAAAGTGTAACTGATGGCTATTAATGCCTCTTTGTATTTGCATGTTCTATTTTTATTCCTTTATTTATTATTAGATGAAGGATAAAAATAGGATGCATGGGCGAGTACAAGCCTTAGCCTATTTTAGGAAGGGTGGGAAATCAATTTTGCTATATATTGTGTGCCTTGGAAAAGCACAAAAGGAGTTAGAGGAGGACTTTTAGATATAGGAGTGCTGAAGCAATTTTTTGCCAATTTTTCCCTTTGAATGTGAAGTATTTTCTGCCTTTCCAATTATTTGCAGTCTTGTGTATGTTTCCATTAATCTTGTGAATTTGAATTCCCTGATTAATCATCTTACCCTGTTGCAAATTCATTAATTTTGACATGATATTAATGTGTATGTGTAACTTAGCAGTATTGTTGTGATTTTATCCCTCAATACATCAAATTGTTTACCCTTAATTATCTTCAGAAAACTGTTGGCTTGTGCATAAAAAATATTTTCCATATCAATTGTGCATATACTCAATCAAAGACCTCATACCAATTTGGTGAATCACCTCAGTTTAAATCTTTTACAGTCTTCTTTTACCCTTAAACCCTAGAAAAATCAGTTTAGGATACATCAATAAGGAACTCGCCTTGATACCGGAGACTCACCTCAAAATAGGTATACCCACAGACCTGAGGTGTTTCCATTGTATCTACGAAAGAGAGAGATCCATTTTTGCAAGCTTAGAACACCTGCAGCCATCTCTCTACAGGGTGCACTTTCGGGAGATAACAATTTTTTATAATAATTCCTAATCTAGATTTTGACAAGACTTTGCTCATTCACTAGGACCTGATGTCCCTCGTATATATGCAAGCTATATACTTAAGAGGATTACTAAAGTATACATTGATTATCATGCCACACATTAAACTCAAACCTTGAATCAAATGGTGCATATGAAATTGATGTGTAACAATACAAGGATTTTTTATCTTAAGAATGTAAATATGAATAAGACACTTGTGTCCAAAGTTTGGTCAAGGATATATGAAGGCATATCAAAACATATTTTCCATTTGTTCATTTTAGTGGTTCATTTAATGGATCATAATGAAATCAAGGTGAGAATGTCATAGGAAGGGATTAATCATGATACTTTTTAGGGGTTAGAATGTGCAATATTATGTATCCCCAACTTCTCAACCATCTCACAGGAAACAAGATTGGTTATACTTTCACCATCAATAATTACTTTACAATATTTTCTCCCTGGCTTGCAAATGGTACTATAAAATTTCTTGCTTTACGTAAGCTCATCTTTTTTATGTGATGTTTTTAACAATACCAACTTATCATCAGGGCCTCTCTATAATCTATTATCTTGGAATGTTTTGCAAATCATAGGATTCTACATCTCCATGCACCATATGTGTGCCAAATTGTTTACATCTACTTGTGACTTTACCTTGTATATTTTGACATTTGTATGTACGATGCCCTATGATTACACTCTTAAAACATGTTCCAGACAATACTCTTCCCCATCCTTGACTAAATATCCTATGTCCTCTTGAATACTATGACATTCCATTATCCTACATACTATTATAGGATTGTGTCTACACACTAATACACTCATCTTCTTGTGGTGTATTATATCCCCATCTGCTTCCTCCTCTACCACACAAATTGTGGGTTCCTCTTTTAGCTACGTTCTAACTTTTACATGTAAATTTCTCTTCCACCTTCAACATTATTTGATAGTTTTATTCCATTATTTGAATTCAAAAAAGGTTGAGCTCTTCCATAATTACAAACCTCAAGCCATTAACAGATCACGCGAATTTCTCCTAGTCAACATTCCTTATGTCTAGATCTTATTATGATCTTCTGGAATTATGTTTTGTAGTATTTAGTTTACATTTCCTTTTGACTTAGGTTTTGCAACTTCTTAAATAAACTCATTTGGTAGCCTGATGGAAAGAAGTTACTCCTTATTTTCATGAACATGTAATCCCATGATGATAACTTGTCTTTACCTCTTCTTTTTTGTTTGCTTTGCACATATTTACCAGCACAACACCACATATTCCATCAACTTATTTTGTGTCACTCTAACGTACTGTGGATCAACTATCTCTTAAAACTTCATACTTATTAACCATTTTATGAATTCCTTTGGGTATAATCTTCTGAAGAATGATGGGACATCCATCCTCTATCCATGACCCATTTTGGAAGTTTTTTGAAGTAGTCATGCTTCTCCTGCGCCTATGTTTTTAGCCTTTTCTTGTACATCCTCAAAAAATTCTACATTATGTGCATCTCTTCCTGATGTTTCACCTTCATTTTCACTTTATTCATTTGGGGCCACAAATCCTCTTTATTTATCTTCCTCATCAAATTTAAGTCTAGTTATCACACCCTTTAGCTCTGTCATTAGTTGTTCTAATACTCACATGATTGTTGCATTAGTTACATTTGTTGTGCCCATATTAATGGACTTATCGATAGCATATTTTTTCCTTCCCAATTAGTTCCCTCTCAATTGATGTTCTAGTAAGTATTCAACTTCCAACCTAACTCCAAGGTATGTATCCATAGTTTGATACCACTTAACGATGGAAGCTATACGGGGTACTCATTGAGCTTGTTTTTTCATAGTAAACACAATGGAAATACACTTTTAGATAACTCAAATTTCATCCATTTGAGCCTTACCACATATATAACATCCAACCCTCAATGGGATGGTCACTAACTTATAGGGGTATAGGAAGAATTAATGTTACTGGTAAACCTCTCAAATTCTCTCTCAGGGCTCTCTAAAAATGTTTTCAGACTGGATTTTATAAGAAATCTTTCTTTCCCATGAGGAATTTTGAAATTCCTTAAAGAATCCTGCTCAATATTGAATTTGAACTTTGGTGCATCTGTTGGACTAATTTTTCTCTTTTCTGTTAAGATTAGTGAACTAGATACTAAATAAAATCAAACAACTCAAAAATGCAAGGGCTTAAGGTACCTTGGAATGAGATGGTGATGGATAGATGAGAACAAAGTAGGAATCTTCGCTGCAAACTTGATGAACCTACACAACAAAGATAACTAAGAGGGAAATAGATTAGATGGTAGAAAAGGGGGATTCTCGACAAAGTTGGTTCCAAGAAGTATACACTTCTATTTCACCTAATTCTAGATCTTTTCTTTGAATGTTGACGAAACATATAAGGGGTAAAGGGCTAGGAGGAATACCTATTGGGATGCTGGTTGTAGGTTGTTGCACGCGTATGACTTCTTGATCCACAAATGATCGTGAGAACTTACTTTTTGGCTAGGAGGAACTACCTGAAATAGAAAACAGAAACACTAAATAAAAGTTAAACAATATATGTAATGGACTGCATAGTGTATGCTAGATTCGGGAATTGTGATACTCCCTAGATGGCTATCAATCCATTGTTTAAAACAACTCAATGTTAACAATAAAGGAAATCCTACTGTAGTTAAAATTATTTAGGTATCTCATTCAACTACAATAAGTAAATTCATTCATAACAGGCTAAGCTATGCTAGAATATGAAGGTCAAGATCTCTGCTAGATTACTGGAACTAATTAGGGTCTAGTTCTAGGTTGTTTTGGGTATTTGGTATAGGTTTTAAGTTGTGTTCCTAGTCTGAGGGTAAAAACACAAAGACTGACGTTAGTCTGGAATGACTGGTGTTAGTTTAGGTTAACCGACGACGGTTGTGGGTAACCGACGTCGGTAGTCAAGGTACAAGAAAATTAATAAAAACTTGGTGGGGTGATAGATCTGAGGCTAAATGGAAATGGAAAGGGAAATGGTGAGGTCTACGTGGGTCTTAAGTGTGCTTAGGGATAGTTATCAGGTCCAGGGTATCGGTAATTTAATGGTATGGGTAAAAAGATTGATCAAGTTTGTATGGAGGATAAATGACAGGGGAATGGGAATGCAGAGAAGATTGCTAATAACATAATGTAAAAGAGATCTACTAAAATGATAAATGGACAAGTGTTGGTTAAAAAACACTTACTATCTATATGAGATTGATGCCTAGTTGGCAATGGCAGTTGGTGAGATGGAATGAAGCTTTGGTGTGGAGATGGCACTTCCCCAGATGCTACCATGAATGCAGGTGGCTCTGTCATTCACTTCTGGTGTTCGCTGTAGATTTTATAATGCGCATACGAATGCTAGTTTTGTCTTACATGCAGCTCTAGTTTCGTCACTTGTTCTCTCAAAAGATGTCATTATCTCTCAGAAATGTGCCAACCTCAAAATAAGGTTGTTTTAGGAGTTAAATGGTAACCGATGGCAATTCTGGGTTGAATGGTGACAATGGTTTATGGTAACCGGGGTCGAGTTAGGGTGGTATTTCCTAGGTTTACTAAACTAAGCAAATCCTTGTGACTTTATCTGGGATCTCATTTCGTTTTCTTCCTTGGATTAGAATGGAAGATTCCTTTATAATAGACGTGAATGTGGTTAGAGGGAATGTAGGCTTTGATTTTTAGGGTCTGGGCAGGTCTTAGTTATGGTAACATAATAAGAATAGGTCGTAGGTTGAGGTGTCTAGATGAGGTGTATATGTGAGGTGGATGTGTGGGAATTATCTCAATTAGGATATTTAAATAATAGATATGGCAAGGATAATGAATTAATTAAATTAAATTAATAGTAGAGTGGGGTGAAAGGGGCCATGGTTAGGTGAGATGTTTTTGAGATATGGTTATTTTTTTGAGGGACCAAGGGCAGTGTGACCCAATTTTGGTGTCTACAGTGTCATCCTAACACTTGTGGTTGTTGCGTATCCTTGTCCTGGTACGCGATGTTGAGAAAAATATGATGTGGTTGCCCCATGTGCGGTGTGAAGGTGATCCCTCATGTGACCAGTTTAACTATCCTAAGGTAGAAAGTAGAAGTGGTGAGTCGTTTGATAACAAGGTGAATGAAAGTCAAAAAAAATATTCCGGTATTTTTTGTTGTTTTTGTGTGTTCAATATTAGGTCTATTACAGGTAATCTCTCTAATGATGATCAGTGATGATGGGGAATTTTAGTCAAGATCCATGCACCCATATAGAACTATAGCACGGTACCATTCTGAAGAGTGGTATATAAGTATGCTATTGTGGAGAGTTCAATGAGGTCCCTTACACATCGACCACTAGACCAATGACTTGTAATATGGATTTTGGTATCGAAGGTATAGGATTTGGACTTCAATGAAACACGACATAGGTTGAATTTTTCGATCCCTCTAGATATGTTCCAAGAATACCTACAGTCAAAACCTTAGGATAAGATGGTTATAGAATTCAAAGTATAAGGTCAGGTCATTAAGTCAATAACACATAGTAGCTTATAAATCTTCTACCAGGGAAGAAACTGATTGGATGAAGATGGATCTTCAAAATGAATTAAAAATAGATGATAATACTGCTAAACATAAGGATAGGATAGTAGCCAAATGGATATACTTAGAAAGAAGGCATTGACTATGATGAGAATATTTTCTCCCATAGCTAAAATAAAAACTTTCATAATGATTTTTCTCTAGCTATATAGTTTGGTAAAAAATACACTAAATGGATCTGAATTTTTTTTTTCTTAATGGAGATTTACAAGAAGAATACATGACTCAACCAAAAAAAATCATACCTAAAAAAGAGGAATATGTGTGTAGGACTCATCAAGTCACTATATGGTATCAAATAGGCTTTGAGTTCATGGTACATAAATATTAATGAGCATCTCGTCCATCATGGATTTATTTGAATTCCATATGATCCTAATCTCTAGCTTAAAAAATAAAGGGGGAGATAGTGATACGTTGTGGTTTATTTCAATGATCTATGTCATACTGGACCACTGCGCTGTGCAAGGTGATTGGTTCAACAAAGGACCACCTTCTTATATAAGGAGGTGGTCATTCGAGACCGCATAACCCATGACTGTTGCCCTGGATCTATTCATACTGGGTTTTACTGAAGATGATTTTCAACAAATAAAATATAAATTGATCATTCAACATAACAAATCTTGGGAAGAAGTTTAGAAAAGAGAAAATCATATTTTGTATCATAGTTGAAATATTCCAATACAATGCTCAATAAGTTTCATATGATGGATTTTAATCTAATCACCGTACCTATGGAGACAATAATTCAATTTTCTTGGACATATCTATCACTATAAGTAAATGTAACTCTTTATTGGTAGTTTATTAATATTATCATCTACTTGACTTACACGAGGCTAGATATCAACTATGTCACTCACAGTTCATGTAAGAATGTAAAATCGTTCTTCACTAGTATGGTAGTACTGAAGTGGGGATACTAAGATACATCATACTTGATGCACCTATGGATTTTTTCCTAGATGTCGCCATCCAAGAATTGTGATAACTTATTCTTGACAAGAGGATATCAAGGGATATATATATAAAATAAATCATATAAAATAAATACTAAATTATAATGATATCATGAGGACTTACCATTTAGGTGTGGGGACAAAGAACTTACCTCTCGTCAGTTTGCTCTGACCCTCCAAGATTCTGGACCAAAAATCATGTAGTCAAAAATATAGGTGGCACAAAAAAATGACTTCATTTTCCTTTATTTTGGGTATTCATTATCATGGGGGAATAAGAAAAATAATTTTTTTTAGTATTCCATAGAATCAGTATATCACGTAGCATGAGGAGTTTTCTATGAAGCAATATGGCTCTATCATATACTAGAAGGATTGATTGTACCACATAAACATTTGACTAATCTATACGCTGATAACAGAGATCTCAACAAAACTTGTTTGCAATCCTTTTATTCATGATTTTACAATGAAAATTAAGGTGTAAGTTCATATAATTCATGAATATGTTAATAATAACAACAATCAACTTTAGTATTTCTCAAAAAATCAACAATTAAAGATGGTCTTAACAAATTCACTTGTAAAGAACAAATTTGATGGCTGTACACGTGAATTTCTCTCTTGTTCACTTAATACCATGTTGAATTAAGGGGGGGGGGGTGTTAGGACTATCCTTAATGCTTAATTCACCCATGGGTGAGTTAGTTGAATAAATATAATAAGTAAAAATATCCATTTTTAAAATTATGTATAGTTGTTTTTATTATTTTTCATTATCTCCTATTTTGTGGGTTGTTGAAATTTTGTTTCTTGGATGAATTTTTGTAGGGAAAATTAGGGGTAATATTATTATTTTGCATACTTTCTTCCATTCGGGAGCTATCTCATCCACCTTATGTGGATCTGATAAGATAATGTATATTCGTATACGGGTGCTCCATGTTTTCCTTCCATGTCTTATGTATTGCAATCTAATTTTATATTATGCAATAAAGATCCTTGCAATCTAAAAACCAAGCCTACATATATAACAAATAATAATAAAAAAGAACACAAAATAAGATAATTTAGCACTACATAAGACAAATGTTAGTAAAAAATATGGGATATAGAGAAAATATAACTAATTTAGCATAAAAGAAGGAGTGAAAGCCCATTGTAATGAAATAAAAAACCTATATAGTGTGGGAGATGCCCACAAATGATCATAATCACTGGGAAGAGACTAGGACGATACCTTTCATCATGTATCAAATTTTTTGTGTCTCGCATAAAACTCAACATACCTCATGACCACATGTGTGTAAATAGTATATCGAAAAAATATACTATCTATCATACCAATATCAACAAACAACCTATGTAAAGTAATAAGCTAGTCAATCGAGTCACATGTGAGTTGGGACTTTGTAATGTTATAGAATATTTGAATGTTTTAGACTATGTGATTATCTGAATGAGTTTTGAATTATGTGATTATTTGATGATGGCCGAGGCAAAATCATATCTATGTACAAGAAGGATGGTAGCACAAGGGATACCTAACGAGGACATTATCATCATGTGGGGAAGACCCATAAAATAATGGAGACACACCTTGAGACTCAAATGTGTCACGATAGTGAGAAGGAAAATATTATATTTAATTTGTATAGGAGACATAGTATGTGTCATAGGATACCCTAGGATGGAAATACCCACCAGGAGTAACATGCTTTACAATTTCCTCAACATTGTAGGAATCCTTAGGGGGATAGAACCACAAGGATGAAGCATTTGCCAGATAAAATACGTAATGTTGAGGCTTACGAGGGATAGACCCCACGATAAATCGGTATGTGGACAATAAAAAGGCCTAACATGGAAGCCTATAGCAGTGGGAGATACCTACTAGAATCAATATGTTTAATAAATATAACTAGTAGAAGGCCTATGAGGGAGATACCCACTACTTCATAAATATGTGATTAACAAATCATGAATAGTAAAAAATGCAAATTTCTAAGTAATTAAGGAATGGGGGCCTCAATATGGGATACCCTTGACTGTGATCAAATTGTTGACTATACATGAAATTGAAAAAATGAAATAAGATAAATGGTATATCCTTAAAATCATGCAACTTCAAGGGAAACCTAGATGCATACAACATGACATTGTCAATGGGGTGAGAAGTTTGTAGTTCTTATTCTAGGATGTTATAATGACAAAGATGCTTTTATGAAAAGTCATACTGGTTATCTTCTTGGGCATGCCAGTATTTGGCCATTGTCAGCATAAAAGTTATATATATATTATATTTCAATAGATCTTCGAGTATGTAAGAAGTAAGTGATACTTTTAGGGGAATACTATCCTCTATAGGCATGTGTTTTTATGGTGCTTTTCTAGAATGTATGCAATGGGATGACAAGTGATAATGAATGTTTCTAAACATAATGTTTTTCTTTTTGTGTTTTGTAATGCTGATGTACTGATGATACAAACATATTGTAGTATTGAAATTTTGCCGATTCTCTGGGAAATGCCTTCGTTACTTCAGAGAATACTTGTTTTGAGCTAAAATACATGATGAATAGAGCCTTGATAGCTGATTGAACGCAGATGAAATTTCTCTACTCCTATCTCCACGCAACCAGTAACGATGCGATGGGATCAACACTAAGCTGAGGTAGATAAGGGTACAAGCTATGAGCATTTGGATGAATGGTAATGATGAGAGAAAGACAAAGTATATGACAGAAACCAAATAGGCCAACCTACAACCTCATTCCACTCAAGTTTGCTACATAGCTCGGAGTGTGACTAGGATTTTCAGTTTATCTAGACTTAGATCTCATAGATGGCAACTTGGTTGATCAAACTCTTCTTGTTAGGGATTTGATCTCTTTGGAATGTATGCTATGACTTTGTTCTGTATTTCCGGGCTAATATTGACTATATGTTTTGAATTTGCAAAACTACTAATGATTCATTGATTTGTCAAATAGACCCCCTATGCTTTGCTGCATGCTATCTAGTAAGAAGTATCGAGCTCATCACCTTGGATCTAGGACATAAGGTGAGTAAGGGCATATTCCTTCATTTCCCAAACCCTACACTGTTTAGTAAGAGATGAAGGGCTCAACACCGAAGATTGGTAGGGAAAAGAACATGTGCAAAAATACAAATATTTTGTTTTTTTAGTGTTTTTAACTTGCTATTTTTATTTGACATGTTTATGTAGGATCTACAAATTTTGAACATTCCTTATTTCCAAAGAGATGTATCCAGTAGGCATATTATATGACACATGATGAAGCTTCTGATGAACAGACCACTATGAAAAGAACACTCTAACAACTAGTAGAAGAAACTCATGACCATGGATGACCAATGGGTATGTATGGCCTTAGTATGGTTACTATCAAGGCGAGTTGTCTTATCATAGTTGAACTGATGAAATGATTTCGAAATATGGTTGATGATATCATGCGGATTTGTGAAGAGATATGATTCAAATGGTTTTGCCAACATTTTCATAAGCTTGTTAGGAATTGCTATAAGAATAAGTTCCTTGATTACAACATTTAACGAAACGATGGACAATAGAATTAACTAAAAGAATAATGCAGATGGAACAGGTTAAGCATACATGTACAGGAAATGCAGTTCGTTGATCATCTTATGCATTGAAAACATCTTCAAGATGTAAGAGAATTGGTACTATTTTCAAGTAAATGATCTCACCTTCTAGTGTGCATAAGGAGGAAGGACATCTAGGGAAGATTTTTATAGTCCTTCAATGACTCCCAGACTATGGACCTAGCCATGAATAAAAGGTCTGAAGTTCATACATCCTTTATAATTCTTTTTTATCGATTCCGGCTGTCAAGCCTTAGGGAACCAAATCTACATCACAGATTTCTCAGTTCATAGATCCTCTTATTATACTGCATTGGCACATCCCGAACTCAACGTAAGAGCTCTATGGAATTAAACTCATGACACTGAATTCTAGCCATGACATGGCTTGTCCACTCAAAATTTCCCGCTCTGATAAGAGTAAAATTTTCAAAATTTTGAGTTGAAGGGTTTTTCCTCTGAAGTGCCTAAGTCGTGAAGTTGAAAAAATCTGTGTTTTGGGTCTTTTTGTGTGATTTTCGGGCCTGTCGGAACTTTTTGTCCCACCTGTCCCAAGTACGAAAGTGCACTCTGTTCCCCGATCGGCCGAAATCCCCGAAACTGTCCCATTCTCGGGCCCGTCGGAAAATTTTGTCCCAAGTGTCCCAAAACTTTTTGTGCGAGTTGTTCCAATTTCGGCCGAATCATCCTTCCCGCGTACTTCGCACTTTCCTGTCCTAAATGACCCAAAGTTAAAAGTGCGAGCTTTCCCATTTTCGGCTGAAACTCCCGAGTCGCGTACTTCACAACTCTTTGTCCCAAATCGAAAAATGCAAACTCTTCCAATTTCGGCCGATTTGCCCGAACCGCGTCCTTCGCGTGTTTTCGCCCCAAATGTCCCATTCTAAAAAATGCGCCCTGTTTCATTTTCGGCCGAGCCGGTCAAGTCGCGTACTTCGGAACTTTTTGTCCCATCTGTCCCAAGTCCAAATGGGCCCTTTGTTCCAATTTCGGCCGAAACACCCGAATCGCGTACTTCGCACATTTTCGTCCCATTTGTTCCAAATGCATTTGTGCGTCTTCTCCCTGTTTCGCCCGAACCGGCCGAGCCGCGTGTTTCGCGCATTCGCGTCTCACCTGTCCCAAGCGTACCAAGTGTCATTCACACTTAGCTTTTCCCGCTCATTCCGAATATGATGCTCTTTCAAATTGGTGGTTGTGTATTCAATGCGCATTAAATTCATTCCGCTCCTCAAACGGCTATATAACCAAGCATACCACCTTCGCATTTTTCACATTGCTTCCTTGCTATCGTTTGCTCAAACCCTTGCAATCTAGTTCCCTGCGCAAATATCCCTTCCCTTTGCAAATTCCTTCCAGAGTCTGGGTCGCAGCTCCGAATCTATCAATATGAAGATCAAGTTTCAGGGACAGGAGCAAATTTCTCCACTTGAGTCTGCCGTTAGCAATATCGGAGACAGTGAAGCTCGTCATCTCGACTTCGGTGATTTTTGGTCAAGAATGACAGATGCAAACCCTACGCCAATGGCACAGATGATTAATGATAGCGGTTTAGCTTTCGCCGGAGGTTTCCCTATCTCAGTGCAGTGTGCTGATACTGTACTTTCATGCGGAGCTCACTTCGACCCCGATTCGAGCGAATTGACAAATGTACACGGGGAGCTCATTGCCAAGCTGGACGCTGCCGCCATTGGAGCTGCTCTGAGGATTCCGGAGATGGACAATGCTATAGTCGTCTCTCGGGATCAAGCACAGGCCATGTTCGACCAAGACAGTGATAAATATAAAGCTCGAGTGGCGAGGTCTTGGTTGAAGAACCCTAGGAAAGGAGCTTCTCGTCTGACCAAAACCCTCTTCCGGGCGGATTTCAATGAAGAATTGTCAGATTTTATAATCCTGCTGGCTCGGGTTATGGGTTTGCCCTCAACCAATGAGTTTCATTTCTGGATGTGCCCGCTCATCAGCATGGTGTGCGAGGGAACGCAAAACATCAATTGGGCAGAAATCATAAGCATGAATTTGGCCGAGCAACTATCCAATGTGCAGCAAACAAAGAAGTTCTTCATGACTTCGTATCTGATGTATACCCTAGCAGCGTCACGGCAATGGTTTGGCTTTTCCTACATTGATGCGCACAAAGATGATCCAGTGTACGCCTATTGCCCGCAGTTCACCCTAGAGACCAGCAATCGGAATTTCAGAAGGGTCAATGATGCTTTCACCATGTACGTGGTCAGATTGCTCGAAGGTGACACTGCCAGAAGGTTTTCAGACGAAGCTATGAACCTGATATCACAATATGGAGCCTATTTCATTCAGTTCAGGAAATTCTCTTATATCCGGCTTGCTGGCTATGAGAACACCCCTCTACGGTTTCCCATGTTCTACAATGACAAAATGGCCTTGATTGAGATATGCAGGCAACTAGACAAGTTGCACAGAACTTGCAGAGACAAGAAGATTTCTGGCTTGCACTTTCCCATCTCTCTGGGAAACTACACATGCAAAACAGCTCTGGATGCTCAGAACATAGAAAGAGCCCTGGTCCCTATCACTGTTCATTTCTTCAAGCCAAGAACCTGTTTTGACTTGAAGAAGTTCATTGAACAGAACATCAAGATAGTCTATCATCATAGGGCAGATACAGAAGACTACTGGGCCGACTGTGCAGATGATTTTGAAGCCAGAAGAAGGCATTGTGGCAGGTTCTCCCTGCAATTGATCCAAGAACTCAGTCTGTACCAAGTTCCTGAAGGTCTCCAGGATGACAATTCTGAGCTATACTCGTATGAGTACGAAAATGTGATTAAGCACACTCCTCTGGAGGACCTGGATTGGAACAGGAAAGAAAGAGATGATCTGGCTGAGATTCTTGCTCCAGTCTTGATCAGAACTGGGGTCTGGTTCAGTAAGAAGATCCGAGAATTCAAGAGGCACTCAGGAGAATCCAGCTCCAAAGATGATTCGACACCCATAAGAGAGGCATCAGTTCCAGAGTCTGGAACACCAGTGAAAACCCCTTCTGCCTCAACAGCTCAGGGACCTGTGGAATCTACTCCTTCTCCATCTACCCAGGTATACAAGAAGAAACTCAAAGAGGTAAAGAAGGAGCCCGCAGAGAATGACCCTCCAAGAAAACAGGCAGAGTTGCCTATAGGGCCAGAGAACATCATCGTTCTCAGTGAAAGTGAAGACAGTGAGATGCCAACTCCTGCAAGTGTTCCTGAAAATCCAGCAGATAAAGATAAGGAGGTCCAGAGCACTGAACTTCCAGGTACTACTGATTCTTCTACCGCCATTACCTCCAGTGTTCTACCCACATCTCAGCTTGAGTCAACAGCTGCACAGACCTTGAGTGTCATGAGCTCCCTGTCTCTTGGTCCCCTTGCCTCTCCTGCAGATTCTTCTTCCTCTTTTGCTTGGGTGCAACCTCTGGTTGATAAAAGGAAGAGAAAATCCTCCTCTCAAAGCTTGGGACCAAATTTTGATGCTGTAGCAGCCTTGTTGGGCACCACTCCTTCTCGTGCCAAGAAAGCCAGAACTACTTCCAGGATTGTGTCAGATGCTCAAGGTCAGCAATTCCTGGAGATTGCTAAGCCCACAGTAGACAAATCAGAATCAGAGTTGCTGACATCTGACTTGGAGCTTTCAAGGATCCCTATGGGAGAGTCTACTCCTGAAGGTGAGATTCATAACCTCCAGGAAACAGTCACCAGAGTCATTGGAAGGGTAGAGAAAGGGCAGCAGACGATTGAACAGCTGGAAGAACAAGCCCAAGTTCTCACGAGTTTTATCAAGTCACTTTTGTCTAAGGACAAAGTTTTGGACCCTACTCCCTTGACTGCTCTACCTCCTCCTGTAATTCTAAGCCAAGATGAAGTGCAAGGTATTAAAGATATGCACAAGTATTCTGTCTATGGTAGAGCTATCGAAGCCATGGTGGATGACATGCTTGTTGCCGGGATAAACTTCATCGATGAAGCTTTTAAGCTACATGGAAAGGTAGATAATTTGCAACAGAAGCTATCCTCTACCATTGGGGTTATGGATAAGGAGCTTAAACTCTGGGGCAGTTGCATTGTAGACCTTCGCCTCATGGGACAGACAGATGAGAACATCTTACTGGCGAATAAGATTTTCGATGATGCCAAAGATAATCTATCAAAATCCTGGGTCTACAGCGTAGAGTGGAAAATCAGAGTCCTGGAAGAAGCTGTAGGAGAAATGAAGAATAGCTGGCAAAAGGGAGAAGCTTTCAAGACGCTAGCAGCTGCTGCTTTCAAAGATATGCATTGTCATCTTCAGGATGAAAACTCTGGCGTTCCCTTGTCCTTGCAAGAAATCAAAGCTCAGTTCAGAGCTTTTGTCAAAGATAATCTTTTCAAGGAAGACTCCATCTCTAAGGACAAGATAAAGGAAATTTGTTCTCTTCAGTCTGCCATTGAAGAAGCAAACAAAGACTATCATACTCACGTCGAGTTTGATAAAGAGATGGAGAAATGCCTGGGATTTTGGACTCAGTCTGCAACCAACACGTCAGTCCCTCGTGGCAGAGATATAGCTGAGTCATTGAAGAAGTTCAGGCAGCGGATTCTGAAGACAGTGGGTCCCTCCCAGTAGCCGGCCACCTGTCTCCTTCTCCTTCCTTTCCTCTTCTTTCCTTTCTTTTCGTATTCTTTGTAATTAGTTAAGGTATTGCAATTGGCGGTACTTAACTATTCTTAGTTAAAAGAAACGGTTACGAAGAGTAACCGACTTGTAAGCTATATAATGGCCTTTCCACGCCATTTTGAAGGAGGAAGAACTTGGATATTTGCTGAAAGTGTAAATAGATCTTAAAGAAATCAATACAAAAGGGCTTTCCGTTCTTTGTCTATCTGATTCTTGTTGTCTCTATGTTTTCCTTTAATATTGTGAAGATCATTTTGTTCTTAACTCGTTTTGTCTCTCTGATTGCATACTGTTCAGTTTTGCAAATACAGCGATCTTGTACAACCAAGAAGGAACTTTGTGTCCTTGATTAACAAATCTGAAGAAGGTTATTTATGGAACTTTGTGTCTTTAAATTTAATCTCATTCAAATGATCTTGTCTTAAATTCTTTGAAGTTTCGCATACACGAAGAATTATTCTGCTATCTATAATTCTGAATGTTGCTATTCTGCTCATCTTCTTATTCCCTTTCCTCAGCCCTTGTGTAACTGATGATCCTTGTGGAAAACACTTTCGTAATATCCAAGTTTAACCATAAAATAATGTTCTGTATATTTGTAAATAAGTTTGTTTCAGAATAAGGGAACCTCTCCCATTAAAGAGGAGGGACTTTTCGTCCCCTGTCTGTTGCTCTCTAAAAAGTCCTATTTGACGACCAACAGTTTTTGGCGACTCCGCTGGGGAAAACCGCATTCCAGTACTGTATTTTTCGATCATCCTTTGATCTGGCGACTCCGCGTTTCACTCGAGGGAGAAGGACCCTTGGTATTGAAGATCCTCAGTTTCAGCTTTTGGAGCAACAGGGTTTTCCTTTCCCTTCAAATAGAAGAACTCGTTCGACGAGCACTCCGCCTGTTCGAGATAAAAGTCCTACACAGCCAGCCAGCCCTAATCTGCGAGCTCTGATCCTTGCTGGTGTTAAAGTTCCCCTCCAAGCCGTATTTCCAAGAATGGCGGCACAATTGCCATGGGGTCAACGTGTCGGGCCCCTGGCCCTTACTCAACCTTTGCATGAGTTACCTAGAGGTAACCGAAAGAACTTCCCCAAGTTTAGAGGAGATGGCAAAGTACACCCTGATGAACACATTGCAGCCTTCATAGTTGCATGTGGAGTCTTGGGAGTTGAACATGAAGACGTTTCAGTAAGGCTGTTCGTTGAGACGTTACAGGATAATGCTGCTGACTGGTTCTACCATCTTCCGGCTGGTGCCATCACCGACTGGAATACAATGAGAACTCAGTTCGAAAGCCGTTTCAAGCCGGCAAAAGATGTGCATGCCCTGCTTGCCCAAATTTCTCAGATTAAGAAAGATCCATCAGAACCCATGAGAGAATTTGTGGCTCGGTTCAACAGACTGATCAACAAAATTCCTGTAAATACTCGACCGGTTGATCAAATTCAAAAATGTTTCTTTCTAAATGCTCAAACGCCCAAAGTCAGTTATGCTCTGAGAAGGGCTAATCTTGGAACGTTAATTCTGGATCAAGAACTGGCTGTTAGTGTCGAGGATGACCTGATCATGTCAGGGAAGTTGAAGAGAGATCCTCCCAAATCTAAATCTGCTGCTTCTTCCTCTTCCACCTCTGGACCCAATACTGATCCATTAGTCCAGAAACTTGCAAATGATCTCGTCGCTATAAAGAAACAACTAGCTCAGCATGCCCCGTATGCAGATGTTCCAAGAAGAAATTTTCAGCCTAGAAATCGGTTGCCTGCTCCTCACACAAGACTAGCACTTGAAGGACCTCCTGTCAAAGTTCCTGTGAACGCAACCTGTGAAGTTGAAGAGCCAGATGATGATGTGGACGATGAAGCTCGTGAGGAGTTCCTGGAGGAATTTGATGATGAGGCGGAAGAACTCGAAGGATCTCGGGTTAATTTCTTTACCACCGAAGGCACTGATGATGGAGATAACTATGATGAAGTGGTAGCAGATATGAACAGTGAATCTTTTGCTGTCATGACTCGAGAACAGACGAGGCAGAAGGAGAAAGTAACACAGCCCATGAAGAAATCTAAGGAACAGCCAGCAACCATTCCTGTAATTGCCAGAAGAGGATCTCCTATCCCTACCTCATCTGCACCAAAGGTAAGTACTGTCAACACTGCTCCCAAAGTTTCTTCTTCTTCCTTTTCTCCTAAAGTTGATAAGCCTAGAATCCCAAATGATGATGGCCCATCCACCTCTGGATCCTTTGATATTGTTGATCATCTTAAAAGGACTAAGGTTCAAATTTCAGAAGCTGAATACTACCAAACCCATCCTAAAGCTTTTGCCAAGATGATCCAATTTGTTAATTCCCATTCCAAGACCACCTCTAAAGGCCTTTTGCCCACACCTCCTTCTATACCACAGCCTAGTCTGGTAGCTGCTGTCACCTCGCCTGGAGACAAAATCAAGCCTTTTTATGTTACACTCCTTATAGCTGGCCATAGGCTCAGTAACTGTGTCATAGATTCCGGAGCCTCTGATAATGTGATGCCTGCTAAAGTAGCTCATGCTTTAGGCTTGACCCTTACTCGTACTTATGGATCTTGCTACTCCATGGAAAGTAAGGAAGTGCCTCTGGTTGGAAGGATTAAAGATGCACAAGTGGCTTTTGCTGCTTTACCTGAAAAGAAAGTCTTGGCTACCATCCTAGTAGCAGACATTCCTCCTTCTTATGGAATGTTGCTAAGTAGGAACTTCTGTAAAGATGTGGGTGGAGAGATTCAAATGGATTGGTCACACGCACTCATACCTGTCAATGGACAAATGAAGAAGTTACTCCCTGAGAAACAGTCTGAGTATATTGTGCAGAAAACAGATGATCCTAAGGCACAAATACTCTATGAAGACATGGGTCATGGTAATTACATGATTCTGTCCCCTGATGAAATCCAACCCTCCAAAGTATCACCTAAAGATCCCAATGGTGTCTGGATTTTAGAATTTGATGGAAGTTGTTCCTCGGCTGGTTCTGGAGCTGGCGTCTTGCTAATATCACCTGAAGGCTGCCTGCACCCTTTTTCATTTAAGTTGCAGTTCGAAAACACTAACAATACAGCAGAGTATGAGGCTCTCCTTCTTGGACTGCAAGTAGCCAAAGAACAAGGTGTAAAGAATCTTCTGGCTCGTGGTGATGCAGAGCTGATTGTGAAGCAAGTCAGAAGCCTTTTTCAGGTAAAAAATGGGAGGCTGAAGCACTACCGGAACCAGGTTTGGGATTCAATTGAATTCCTTGATGCTTTCTCCATTGAAGCAATGCCTAGAGAAAAGAACAGCAGAGCTGATTCACTGGCTGTCTCAGGGTCACTATTGATTCCCCATCCTGAATTCTCTCAGGATAAGTTCACTATTGAAATGGTCCACCGGCCCAGCGTACCTGACAATACCCATAACTGGCAAGTCTTCAACGATGACCAGCATCTGCTTTCCTTCCTGGAACTCAAGGGGAATTTCGAGCAACTGTATTTTGAGGGAAGTGACAACCTGCCTCGTGAGAGTGTGTCCTCTGACCAAGCTGTCACCCAAGGAGAAGAAACTGATCAGGAAGGGTGCATCAAGCTCAAAGGAAACAAAGATTCCCAAAGGTTTGGTGAGTTTGGAGGAGTTGTTTGATAAACATGACAGATATGTAAAATCCAAAGCTTCTACTGGACCTCAGCAATCAGCTGAGTATGATAAGATTGATATAGGGAGTTCTTCTGATCCCAAGCTGGTAAATATTGGAAAATGTTGCACAACCGATGAGAGGAGAAGAGCAATTGATCTTCTAAGGAAGTATAAGGATGTTCTTGCATATTCTTATGAGGATCTAAAAGCCTTCAAGCCAAAAGAAATGCAACACTCTATCCCTCTCAAACCAGGAATCAAGCCTTTCAAGCAGAAACAAAGGCAGTATAATCCCAAAATAGCTGACACCATCTTTCAGGAGATCCAGAAGTTGTTGAAGGCTAAGATCATTTTTCCCATTCACCATTCAACATGGATTGCAAACATTGTGCCTGTTAGGAAGAAGAATGGTGAGATCCGCATCTGTGTTGATTTCAGGAACCTGAATCAGGCCTCTCTGAAAGATAACTACCCTCTGCCTATGATGGATCAGATTTTGCAAGCAGTAACAGGATCTGAGATGTTATCTATGCTTGATGGATTCTCGGGATACAATCAGGTAGAGGTTGATACTGCAGATCAACACAAGACAGCCTTCACCACTCCTTGGGGTACCTTTGCCTACAAGAGAATGCCTTTTGGGCTGATTAATGCTGGTGCCACTTTCCAGAGAGCTATGGATTTGGCTTTTGGAAGCTTGAAAGGAAAATGTATTGTCATATACCTTGATGACCTGACGGTGTTTTCAAAGACAAGAGCAGATCACTTCGACCACTTGGAAACAGTTCTGCAAAGATGCCGAGAGCATGGGATTTCCTTGAATCCTAAAAAATCTGTCTTCTGTGTTACAGAAGGAAAGCTATTAGGGCACATTGTCTCAAAGGACGGCATCAAGATTGATCCTGAACGAGTTCAGGCCATCCAGCAAATTCCTCTCCCGACCAGTAAAAAAGGCGTGCATTCCTTCTTCGGTAAGATCAATTTTTTAAGAAGGTTCATCCCTGATTTTGCAGAGTTGACCCTGAACATTTCTCAGATGATGAAAGGGAAGCAAACATTTGGTTGGTCTTCTGAAGGAAAGGAATCCTTTGAGGGTATCAAGAAAGCCATTGCTAAAACTCCAGTTTTGGCCTGCCCTGACTTCAGCAAAGATTTCATCATCTATTGCTACGCTACAGACAATACCCTGGCTGCTGTCTTAACCCAAGAAGATTCTGATGGACATGAGCTACCAATTGCCTTCATGAGCTATATCCTGAAGGATCATGAGCTAAAGTACACCATGATGGAGAAGCATGCTTTTGCAGTAGTCAAAGCTGTCAAGCAGTTCCGTTTCTATATCCTCAACTCTCACTCTATGGTGCTGGTTCCAGATACGACTGTTAAGTCAATTCTTACACAGCAAGAATTTGGGTCCAAGAGAGGAAACTGGGTGGCTAAAGTCCAGGAGTATGACATTGATATCAAACCTACCAAGCTGGTTCGTGGCAAAGGTCTTTGTGAGCTCATTGCTGAAGGAGCCAAACATGAGTTGCTGGAGGAGAAAGCTGACATTCCTACTGTTCTATTCCTTAGTTCAGTCGATGAATGGTATGCTGACATTGCCCATTTTCTCACCTATGGGGAATGCCCCTCTCATTTAACTGCCAAGGAAAAGAGGACTGTTAAATTGAGATCAGCGCAATATGTACTGTGGGAAAATGCTTTGTTCAAGCGTGGCCTAGATGGGAGATTTCTGAAATGTGTTGATAAGGAACAACAGAGAAAGTTGCTCTCAGCTTTTCATGATCAAGCATGTGGAGGGCACTATTCATCAACAGTCACAGCTCACAAGATACTCCGGGGAGGATATTACTGGCCTTCCTTGTTCAGAGATGCATCCGAGTGGGTGGATAAATGCGAGGCCTGTCAGACCTTTGTGGGAAGACCCAAACTGGCCGCTTTGCCTCTCAAGCCAGTTGTGATTGAGGAACCATTCCAGCAATGGGGTCTAGATTTCATTGGTACACTGAATCCTGCTTCTAGTGCTGGCCACACGCATGTGCTAACTGCCACTGACTACTTCACCAAATGGGTGGAAGCTATCCCAGTCAAGAGCACTACTTCTGAAGTAGTATGCAACTTCATCAAGGAGAACATCTTGGTTAGGTACGGTGTACCTAACAAGATTGTAACAGATAATGCTTCGAACTTCTCCTCAAATGAGATAATGGATTTCTGCTACGGGTATGGCATCTCTCTGGCTCATTCATCAGATTATTATCCCCAGGGGAATGGACAAGCAGAATCCACCAACAAAAATCTGGTGACTATCATAAGGAAGTTGGTCAATGAGTCTCAGCGAAACTGGCATAAGAAGCTTTATGATGCTCTTTGGGCAGACAGGATCACACCTAAAAGAGCCATTGGAATGTCCCCCTTTCAAGTAGTGTATGGAGTAGAGGCCCAATTGCCAGTGACAGTGGAACTGCCAGCCTTGCACCTGATGAAGGCCATTGAAGACACTAGTTTCAGTGATGCTCTGGACAAAAGAATCATGTACCTGCACAAACTGAACGAGGATAGATTGGAGGTTGCTGACAGAATATCTGCTCACCAGCAGAAGGTGAAGGTTCTGTTCGATAAGAAAGCTAGGTCCAGAGAGTTCCAAGTTGGTGATACCGTGCTGTTATGGGACAAAAGACATGAACCTCGTGGCAGCCATGGAAAATTTGATTCTCTGTGGCTTGGACCTTTCAAGATAAGACACTTTGCTGGTAAGGACTCTTTCTATCTTGATTACATGGATGGTTCTCCCCTCCCACTTCCTTATAGTGGGCAGTATTTGAAGTTGTTCAAGTCCTAGGTGACTAGGGAGTCCCTTTGTATATTATGTACAGTGTTTTTGCTTTTTTCTGCTTTTGGTGTGTTTCCCTTCTGTTGTGTGTGTTGCCCTCTGTATTGGTTTGTTTTTGACTCCTTTGCCCAATGGATAAGGCATTGGTCTGCTTCACCGAGTTATCTAAGTTCTTGCCTTGTCTCATTCTATGAATTTACACCAAGTCATCCCCAGAAGGAGCCAGCTGTTGTCCACTCAAAATTTCCCGCTCTGATAAGAGTAAAATTTTCAAAATTTTGAGTTGAAGGGTTTTTCTCTGAAGTGCCTAAGTCGTGAAGTTGAAAAAATCTGTGTTTTGGGTCTTTTTGTGTGATTTTCGGGCCTGTCGGAACTTTTTGTCCCACCTGTCCCAAGTACGAAAGTGCACTCTGTTCCCCGATCGGCCGAAATCCCCGAAACTGTCCCATTCTCGGGCCCGTCGGAAAATTTTGTCCCAAGTGTCCCAAAACTTTTTGTGCGAGTTGTTCCAATTTCGGCCGAATCATCCTTCCCGCGTACTTCGCACTTTCCTGTCCTAAATGACCCAAAGTTAAAAGTGCGAGCTTTCCCATTTTCGGCCGAAACTCCCGAGTCGCGTACTTCAGAGCTCTTTGTCCCAAATCAAAAAATGCAAACTGTTCCAATTTCGGCCGATTTGCCCGAACCGCGTCCTTCGCGTGTTTTCGCCCCAAATGTCCCATTCTCAAAAATGCGCCCTGTTTCATTTTCGGCCGAGCCGGTCAAGTCGCGTACTTCGGAACTTTTTGTCCCGATTGTCCCAAGTCCAAATGGGCCCTTTGTTCCAATTTCGGCCGAAACACCCGAATCGCGTACTTCGCACATTTTCGTCCCATTTGTCCCAAATGCATTTGTGCGTCCTCTCCCTGTTTCGCCCGAACCGGCCGAGCCGCGTGTTTCGCGCATTCGCGTCTCACCTGTCCCAAGCGTACCAAGTGTCATTCACACTTAGCTTTTCCCGCTCATTCCGAATATGATGCTTTTTCAAATTGGTGGTTGTGTATTCAATACGCATTAAATTCATTCCACTCCTCAAACGGCTATATAACCAAGCATACCACCTTCGCATTTTTCGCATTGCTTCCTTGCTATCGTTTGCTCAAACCCTTGCAATCTAGTTCCCTGCGCAAATATCCCTTCCCTTTGCAAATTCCTTCCAGAGTCTAGGTCGCAGCTCCGAATCTATCAATATGAAGATCAAGTTTCAGGGACAGGAGCAAATTTCTCCACTTGAGTCTGCCGTTAGCAATATCGGAGACAGTGAAGCTCGTCATCTCGACTTCGGCGATTTTTGGTCAAGAATGACAGATGCAAACCCTACGCCAATGGCACAGATGATTAATGATAGCGGTTTAGCTTTCGCCGGAGGATTCCCTATCTCAGTGCAGTGTGCTGATACTGTACTTTCATGCGGAGCTCACTTCGACCCCGATTCGAGCGAATTGACAAATGTACACGGGGAGCTCATTGCCAAGCTGGACGCTGCCGCCATTGGAGCTGCTCTGAGGATTCCGGAGATGGACAATGCTATAGTCGTCTCTCGGGATCAAGCACAGGCTATGTTCGACCAAGACAGTGATAAATATAAAGCTCGAGTGGCGAGGTCTTGGTTGAAGAACCCTAGGAAAGGAGCTTCTCGTCTGACCAAAACCCTCTTCCGGGCAGAT
This sequence comes from Taxus chinensis, assembly GCA_019776745.2. Classification (NCBI taxonomy): domain Eukaryota; kingdom Viridiplantae; phylum Streptophyta; class Pinopsida; order Cupressales; family Taxaceae; genus Taxus; species Taxus chinensis. The sequence continues at coordinate 26,793 of JAHRHJ020001256.1, forward strand.
TTCAATGAAGAATTGTCAGATTTTATAATCCTGCTGGCTCGGGTTATGGGTTTGCCCTCTACCAATGAGTTTCATTTCTGGATGTGCCCGCTCATCAGCATGGTGTGCGAGGGAACGCAAAACATCAATTGGGCAGAAATCATCTGCATGAATTTGGCCGAGCAGCTATCCAACGTTCAGCAAACAAAGAAGTTCTTCATGACTTCGTATCTGATGTATACCCTAGCAGCGTCACGGCAATGGTTTGGCTTTTCCTACATTGATGCGCACAAAGATGATCCAGTGTACGCCTATTGCCCGCAGTTCACCCTAGAGACCAGCAATCGGAATTTCAGAAGGGTCAATGATGCTTTCACCATGTACGTGGTCAGATTGCTCGAAGGTGATACTGCCAGAAGGTTTTCAGACGAAGCCATGAACCTGATATCACAATATGGAGCCTATTTCATTCAGTTCAGGAAATTCTCTTATATCAGGCTTGCTGGCTATGAGAGCACTCCTCTGCGGCTTCCCCTGTTCTGCAATGACAAAATGGCCTTGATAGAAATATGCAGGCAACTAGACAAGTTGCACAGAACTTGCAGAGACAAGAAGATTTCTGGCTTGCACTTTCCCATCTCTCTGGGAAATTACACATGCAAAACAGCTCTGGATGCTCAGAACATAGAAAGAGCCCTGGTCCCTATCACTGTTCATTTCTTCAAGCCAAGAACCTGTTTTGACTTGAAGAAGTTCATTGAACAGAACATCAAGATAGTCTATCATCATAGGGCAGATACAGAAGACTACTGGGCTGACTGTGCAGATGATTTTGAAGCCAGAAGAAGGCATTGTGGCAGGTTCTCCCTGCAATTGATCCAAGAACTCAGTCTGTACCAAGTTCCTGAAGGTCTCCAGGATGACAATTCTGAGCTATACTCGTATGAGTATGAAAATGTGATTAAGCACACCCCTCTGGAGGACATGGACTGGAACAGGAAAAAGAGAGATGATCTGGCTGAGATTCTTGCTCCAGTCTTGATCAGAACTAGGGTCTGGTTCAGTAAGAAGATCCGAGAATTCAAGAGGCACTCAGGAGAATCCAGCTCCAAAGATGATTCGACACCCATAAGGGAGGCATCAGTTCCAGAGTCT
>JAHRHJ020001257.1:0-27903 GCA_019776745.2 Taxus chinensis
TTATTTTATATGGCTTGCCAGCTTTCAAAGGATGATAAGAAATGCAGGAAAAAAGTAACTGATAACGGGGCCGGTAAGTGGTTTTTCTCTCAATGCAATGTAGAAGTTTCACAATGTGACTACAGGTATATGCTTCACATTAATATTAAGGATGCCATTGGGAATTGCACTCGGTAACCGCTTTCGATTTAACTACAGAAGCAATCATGGGTGTCTTTGTAAAGGACATGCACTTGTTGTTCGTTGATGAAGAAGTGCTTACTGAAATAATAGACAATGTTATCGGCTACAAATACCTTTTCACCCTTTCCCTCAAAGAAACAATTTATTGAGGAAACAAATAACTGAAGTGTTTCATTTTGAATTCTAAGAAGTTGGAAAAAGCCTTGTCTCCATAGCTTTTGCTTGTAGGAAAGTAGTGTTAGGCCTTCATACAAATTTTTTGTATTTCATCCACATACTATTAATATATTTAAAGGATTTTTTATGTCGTTTCTATTTTGTATGTCGACATTTTGTTGCAACGATCTTCTTGATATAAAGTAATTACATTATAAATCGATATTTGTTGAAACTTTTAATGGCTCATGTTATGGCTATTATAGTGGATATGAACTACGAAACATGCAATCTTTTTAAAAAATCTCCTAGACAATGTTGTCGGCTACAAATACCTTTTCACCCTTTCCCTCAAAGAAACAATTTATCGAGGAAACAAACAGTTGAAGTGTGTCATTTTGAATTCTAAAAAGTTGGAAAAAGCCTGGTCTCCAAAGCTTTTGCTTGTAGGAAAGTAGTACTAGGCCTTCATACAAAGTTTTTGTATTTCGTCCACATACTATTAATATAATAAAAGGAGTTTTTATGTCATTGTTATTTGTATTTCGACATTTTGTTGCGACTATCTTCTTGATATAAAGTAATTGCATTATAAATCAATATTTGCTGAAACTTTTGACGGCTCATGTTATGATTATTATAGTAGATACGAACTACGAAACATGTAATCTTTTTAAAAACTCTCCACCAATACTATCAAATGTAACTTTATTGTTATTTAACTTTTCCCTTCTATTTAATGGTTTTCTTTGATCAAACAATGTTATAGACAAGCATTATCGTTTCCTTGTTCTTTGTTATCTTCGGCTTTCAAGCACGAATGGAAATAAAAAAAATCCTCCTAACCCCTTACCATTGGGTGCACGTTCTCAAAACCGCAGTCATGTTGACTCCTCAATAGTGATCCCACCGCCGTGAACGTGATTCTCACCACAGAGAACATATTAAGGCTTACCAATGAGATCGCTATCAACAACGCAAACATAGAGGTCGTGCTCCTACGTTTGTTCCACAGAGCATGTCCTTCTTGCCTTGATGTCTCTCTGGCCCGTCTACTTCTACAGACAATGTAGGCCTCCTTTCATCTACAACAACTACAACAACGTTAAACTACACAACATTTCATGGCCCCATACGAGCGGACATTGGTTATTTTCTTTCATTTGTTCCTTCTCCGTAAGTTGGGGCGTAGACTTCATTCCCCCCGTATTTTCGACCCCTGTGAAACATCTACTTCAAGCCCGCCTCTCCAGCATTCCCTATTTGATTTATTCCCTCCCTCTTTGTTGAATGCCCTTTTACTAGAATCCTGTCTCCCTCAACCATCTCCTTTGTGGTATGTTGTGCATTCCTCCCCCTCTTCTCAGGTGTTCGATGATGTTTGCAGCAATATGGTTTGCTTTCCTCCACCTACATCCTAGGAATCCTCCGCATTGGTTTCATATTCAGAAGCTCAACGTATGTTCAGAAAAAGAATAGATTTGTTGTCAAACACCCAAACATGCTCAATTTTCTTCAAAAACTACCCTAGAATGAAAACAACAAATCTTGCAGGCCTCTATGCATGTAGCAGATGCAAATCTGAAACAAACTGCCACTGGTTCTCATCCTGGAATAATATGGATCCGGGTGCCTGCCATGCGGTGCTAAGCCGGTTAACCCAGGTCAAAGAAATGCTCAGTGCTCGTGTGAATCTTATCTTGCAGGTCATCCAATCTTGAGAAGGTCAATATAAATACAAAGGTCATACAATAAGCTTCCCTAAAAACATCTCAAGCATAACAAACTACCTGTCACATAGGCTTGGAGATTTGTATGTTAATCTCGTGCAAACAAACAAGAGCAAATCTTACAAAATATGACTTTTATGTTAGCAGATCTCATGTCTGGGAAGCTTTGAGATTCAAAATTGCACACAATCCATACTATAAGGACGTGTTGATTGATAACAATGCTCTTGAGTCCTTGCCTTCTTCCTCTACATATATCTCACCCTTTTTAAATAGGGTTGCACTCACCTCTCACGAGACTCAAGAAGATCATGTAGATATCTTTGAAGAAAACTCTACAGACATGCCTGAGATAGTCACTCAAACTTCTTCCTTTGTTCCCTCCATCTTCAATTTAGGTACTCAAGAAGAGGAAATTCAACAATACATCCTTCAATCAGGAAGAATGACCCCTTCAACTCTACAAGGCCTGAAACTGGAGTTTCCCCTGTAAACGAATACAACATGGAAGGTTTGTTCTCTATAGCATTTCCGACTTTATTTCCAACAGGACAAGCCATGTCCAAGAAACCAAAAATGAAGTTCTTTTACATGAATATGCTTTGTATTTATTGTGATACCATAACAATCACTTTGGGAGTCACCCTCGCTTCCCATACTATATGCTCAATCTTATTTTATGTCGCTAGAGCGAGGCGACCGTTGTAGTTTCTGTGAAATAAAATATTGATTTTGGTGTTCATCTCACTATCCAAGATCTCCGCATAGGGCTTCAAGAGTCCCCCTCCGACAGCCTCCCTGATAGCTTGATGCGCTTTGGTGTAAACCTCTGAGGAACGCGATCGTTCTGGGAAAAAGTAGAAGCGAGCTTTCAGACATGATTGATCAATTAGAGCCACCAACTTTGTTCATCACTTTAAGCTCCGCAGACACAAAATGGCTAGATTTGCATAGCGTTATGCCTGACACTCCCCCTGCTGAAGCTGTGCAATGCTGGCAAATTGACAATATTGTCCACCACCCACACCGAGTGACCACATACTTGCACAACAAATTCACATTTTTCCGAGAAGAAGTATTGGTGAAATACCTTGGCGCAAAGTACTATTGGTACAAGTGATTGCATAACCTTGTTGAATATTTTTTACTTTGCATTTACAATATTTTTTAACATGTCAGCTTTCCATCAGGTATGAATGGCAACATAGAGGCTCCACTCACATCCTCGGATTCCTTTGGCTTGAGAATGCTCCTTGCATTAATGCCCTCGATTCAACAAACACTACAACTATGGAGGCCACCAGAAAATACTTTGATTCTTTTGTTTCCGCCTAGAATCCATGACCATCATCTAGAAGGCATGAATTTATACATCGATCAGTAAGTGATGATCCCTTCCTCATGGATACATCTCAAATTATTTTATGTTCCCCAGCTTCTGACCTTGAAGAGATTCTTAATAGAGTGTAGCACCACACAAAATGCTCTGAACAAACTTGCCTCAGAAAAAAAAATGAAACCGTCTGCAATGTCATTACAATGCCCCTTGGGAGACTAGAATTTTTTCTGCCTTGCTTGTTGATGGTGATGGGACATTAAAATACCTTCCTGCAAGGAATGATGAAAGTCTCAACATACATAACCATGTTATGCTATCAATTTGGGGAGCCAACATTGACTGTCAGCCCGTACTCTCCTACCATGCGGTTATAAATTGCATTGCAAAATATGCTTCTAAACCTGAGTAACATTCAGAAACATACCATCAGATGCTTTCTAGAATCGTGTGAGATGTCGACCCTGATTTCCCTACACAGGTTGCACTCTAGAAAATGTTGTCAGACAACATCATAGAACACGACATAAGCACCCAATAAACCTACCACATGTTATAGAAACTGCCATTGGTTTTGTGCAACCATTCATTTATTTCCTTGAATGTTGGAAAGAAAATCCTATGAAAAATTACAGAATCAGAATCACATTTAGAGGACACAATAATATTCATTGATTCCTACAAGACCATGCCTCCCGATATGGAACCCCTTTCTCTCATTGAAATATCCAGAGATTGGTCTTATAACCGATGTCGTACTGGCAATAAATGGAAACAAAGAACACTCCCAACAATTGTCTGCATGTACCCTAAATTCTCCCAAGAACCAGCCCTAGATTCAACATCCTTTGAACTAATTTGTTGGTCAGAACTTCTACTATACAAGCCCTTCCATGTCATTTCCACAAACATTGGCACCACTACAGAAGATGTTGTCTCTAATTGGAACCTACTAAAAAAAACTTATAGGTCATGGTATACTTCTCGTTCTGTTTCCACTTGCATGGATTTATCACACTCAGACGAAGAATCAAAGCACCCCTATAAGCAGAGTGAGCATCTTCAAGAAGAATGACAATTCCTTGCACAGTTGCACCCTGTACAAACCATTGAACTTCAATGCCTACATTTTTTAGGCCGTCATGACTTTGATATGCAACATAATTGGCTTTCAAACACCACTCCTCCTTACTTGCAAGAAACTAGCTCTTCTTTTATAGATTTTCAGAGAAACAGTATATCTATGAATAATCTTGACATGTCCTCTGCAATTGCCATTGAAAGTGTAACGCCCACATTTTACACACAAAAATATAACAATAAAATACCAGGATAATTTTTTTTTACTTACATTGCTGACTACACAACAACATACGGGCTCCAAGAAGAGAAAATCAACAATGCATAACACACTTACATAAGTCATCGACTCACATAGACACATGACAACACTGTAGACATGTTGATGCCACACTTTTCCCAATGAATGAATACTAGCAATGACCCAACCACAAGAAAAGGACTCAAGGATTGGTAAACCCACAACAAATCATTTCGTTAATTGCATCTTAGTTACGATTATCATTCCAAGAACATTTTTGTGCAATGATGATTTTCTCCTTTTTCCACCTACAGATTCTTAAGTTCATTCCACATTTAATTTACAGTTCGACTGTTTTAAGTTGGCTTTTTATCCTTTACGGAAATTTCCATAACTTACATACTTATTTGGCATAATTCAAATTGCATATAAAGTACTTAATTATCTTGTTCTTATGTTAATAATATGCATCTCAAACATTTATTCCATGTCTACATTTTACCTGTGCAACTCAAGTGCATCTGACTTGATGTCCAGAAAGTAATATTAGGATTTAATGGGGGGTGGTTTAGATTCAAGATACCTTTTTCCTGTAGACATTATTTGATCACAGTATCTTTATTTCCCGATTCAACATTCCCACAACAATTGTGAAATTGTATTTATGTATTATCATATATATATATATATATATATTGTGTTCTACTCGAAGTTTTATCTCACCAAGGGGAAACTCTTATTCTTTGTAACACATGAAAATGTTTAATTGAGTTATAAGGACTCCAAGAGTGGCATTATTCCTGACCCCAAATCTCATTTTTACTCTTATATGCTTTACTCTTACGTGGCCCTTTGGCCTCATTATTGGCATCACTTTATACCAAAAGAGTTACGAAAGTACTTGTCTAACATCTTGAATAAGTACATGATTGGAAGTATTATAAACTACACATGAACCATCAGTGATTTGTGTTCAAGGTAAGATCCCAAGGTTCTTCCTTTCACGATTTCACAAGTGAAATTTATTTTATTCTTATTGTCATAAAAGGGCATAGTAAGGGATTACATAACCAAATTTCTAGTTTCTTAAATTCTCTAAAGTCAACATGTTTCAAAACAATTTCTTTTGTATAGAGTTACTTTTTCTACCCACAAGTTAACCTCTTAATCAACTAAGGTTTAGTTTAGTTCCAATTTTCACTTAGGGCTTTATGCCCTATTATTAGATTAAGGTTTTAAAACATATTTACCCTATAAACCCTCCGTAAAAGATCAAGGCACTATATTGTCACTAGCCAAAGATAAGACATTTAGCTGAGAGGATCTAAAGAGTTCATTAACAAAATTTTAAGTTATAGTACAACTATTTCACTAGCTCCATGATGTCATCTGGATCCCACAAGCAATTCATTCGATGAAGAAATTTAATTCTAAATCTATCTTCGGAAGACAAGGTAGTCCACTAGGATACAAAGGAAGAGTTAGCTCTACTTACTCCAGATAAAGTTTGACTGTGTCGCTCCTATCTGTCAGGTTTATGACGATATCAATAAACATACTGACTAAGACGATAAACCCATTCTTGGGCTCTTATTTATCTAAACTAGGAGGTTACATCGAGTGTAAAGTTTAAGTTCATTCTACGGTTTTCAATCTCCTCTATTAAGAAGGATCACACATGAAGACATGTTATGCACAGATCTTATACTAGGGTTGAGTGTTTTGATTAAATCTCTTTATTACATTTACAAGGTAAGAATACAACACAATAATTAATTAATCATTTATTAAACACCGAAAATGCACTACAATATATTAACTTCAAATTCATTTACTATATATATATCAAACCCTTTTACCATACGCAACTATGAATCAAATTGAACCTGTGATTAAATGCACATTTCCTAAGATATCCCTAAAAATAGCATCTCATACATATTAGCAAATTTCAAATATAACATTTTTGTAGCATGAGACTACATTATACATATATTCATTTTACAATGACCTATATAAATTACAATAATAAATAATGAATTACACATCGCCTTTTCGCCATCTTTCTTGCATCCTGCAAAACCATGTGAGCATGAAATCAACGATAAATCACTGGCATGGACATCCACCCTAATCTAACATAATTAATGTTTTTAGTTTCCCATTTACATATAATAATAATTACAATTTGCATTCGAAAGAAAAGGTTTAGAAACATGAATTCATTTCATTTCATTTCACTTCATTTATAACCAAGGAGAGAGAAAGAGAAAGGAGAGAGAGAAACACCATTTTGTCAAAAGTTCTATTTCACATAACTAGTTGCACTATAGAGTTTTCAAACAGTTATTTACATGTGTCAAAAGTTTCCACTGTGGTTTCGCAACCCGAAAGGGGTCCTAAAAATTTATTTGTACATTTTCCTGCTAGCTACAAAGATGTTGAAAACATGCTCAGAGGCTAAAAAACCACTTTCAAATGTTGTCTTCCGATGAGAAAACACACCACGGTTAAATTTCTATGTGTCCACTTATATACCAAGAGTTCATAGGAACTGACAGAATTCAGAACTAGTGAATGCTTTACGATTAGCGGCTAGTTTTCTGGGGTCCATCAGTCATAATTGCCCTAGTTGTTAGTGATCAAAAGTGAGCTCGAGGGCTAAGAAAACCATGTCCAAGACTGACATTCGATGGATGAATTTGCAACAAGGAACTTCCAACAAGTTCCCCTATATAAGGAGAATTCATTAGAGTCGGCGGTACTGAGAACTAGAAAATAATTTTCAAATGGTGACAAGTTTTCTAGAGCGACAAGTCGTAATTGGTCCAGTTTGACCTAGTCAAACTGTGACTAGAGGCCTACAAAATGCCTTTTCCAAACTATACCAGAATGTGATTTTTCCTAACTGAATGTTCTCAGGTAATTGTCTAGTAAAAGTACTAGAGGTTTGCAAAGGTGGATAATAATTTCTCTATCCAGGTTTCAAATGGCAGTTCAAAATGAAAGCCAACTTTTTAGATTTAGCAACTTCCTACCGCTGCAAAATAGTGTAACAAGGCTCCTATAAGGGCATCAAAAATATCACATATGATCATTCGAGGTCGATTCAAGGATTAAAGTGACTCCTCACATGACAAGGTACATGATGGAAGCTTAACATCCCCTTTCCGGAGTTACGAAGGTTGCCTTGCAAGTCTCCAAAAATTGTAATTTATCTATTTAAACCAGGGGATGGTCAACATATTTACCAAGAAGTCAACTTCAACTTGTCGATAAAACAATATTGTAGTGATCTAGTTTGGTCAGGTAGTTTTCTGAATCACCTCAAAAGAGGGTTGAAGTTCATGGTTGACTACAAAATGGTTATTTTGATTGTGTGAGTTACGATACGACATTTTATTGCTTTGCAACAAGTTATTATAAAACAATTAAATGTATGATAATCCTAAGCTTTTAAAATTATATTTTGTTGCAAAAGAAAAATTGAAATATGAGAATTATGAAAGATAAAGAGAGATGAACCATGCCTGGAGGGGCGAAGCTGGTCAAACCTGTAAGATTTGGTTCAGCATCTTACTTGGGCATTTCGTCAAACAATTCACGAGTATGGTTCTAACCTCCACAAAGACACAAACTTCCCGATCACTTGAAATTTTTAAACAGAATAATTTTCCCATTATGTTTTGATGATTTAATAGGGCCTCTCAAGGCTCCATGCTCAAACATGAGCTGGGAGAATGTTGGCAAAGTTTTATGGAGCCCAGAAACACATTTTCTCACTTACATTTCCTTAGAAGTTTCAAAAGTCCTCCATTTTGTTTTTAACGCCTCCATACACTTCTATGAATTCTGGAGCTTAAAAATCAATGATAAAGATTACTTCTTTCCATACCCACCTATTTGTGAATCTCATTTCCTCTGAATTTACAACTTTCCTTACACATTTATTTCAATAAATGGAATCCTTTTGACTGACTGTTCTCCGTAAATATAGATGTTTGACAAAAGACATAAGTTGCAGCATTTTGACGATCCACCTCAAAGAAAGAGTTTTTGAAATTTATTGCATCCCGTATTATTATGCACTCTACAGGGGTACCAACCAAACACATCCACACAACCACCACAAGTTTAATTAGTGAGTTGATGGTAAAGTTTAGAGTTTCCTCAAAATAGCCAGCACAGCAAAGAAGGTCGACCAAATAGGCATATGAATTCAGTTCTATGTGGCATGTTAAAACTAGCGCTTATGCCATTGAAGTATTTATGTCCTTTTCCTCTAAACTTGTGTGCTTGCAGAAAGTAAAAAGAATCCATGCAATCTTACATGGTCAGGGTGTGTTCCATTAAACCACATATCTTGATGTGTTTTGTTGAACAACAGACTTGCCTTGTGTATGCATCTCCATGTTTGCATTCATGACTACCAGGCACTTCTAACTAGTCAGACATGTTTCCTCTTACCTGTACGTTGAGCTAGAAGATTAAACCATGCTCCAAAGATCTCTTATTATTATTGTTATTTTGTTGACATAGGCTGGTAGAATGTGGCAATGGCAGGAGACCCTACACTGACGAGTGCATTAACATGAAAGTTTCTCAGATTTTCAACAAACCCCATTCTGTGAATATCCAGTAGCCATTGCAGTTGAATAGGCCACATTTTTTTAAGGCATACTAGTTGAACAGTTCACATGCCAAGCGCATGCTTCCACATTTTGCATTCCCACAAACCAGGCTCTTCCAATACTACACTGAAGCCAAAACAAAATTTTTGATGGGTGTCCATTCTCTGATCAATAGCTCAAATTCTTGGTACAAACAAGGAGTATGCGGCAAGGACAAGGAAGGATTTGCACCTGCGACTAAAATTGCTTGGAACTCTCAACACCTTTTCCCACTTCTCTAGCCTACAACTCCTCCCCCAATGCATTCACGCAGCCAGACTTCCTATTTTTTTGTATTTCTTACCCACTTCTCATGAGTCAAGGTATGGCATAATTAAAAAAATAAAAGAAACGGGTTGTCAGCATCCTTACGCACCCACTTGTCAAATAAAACAAAAATCTCACAAAGGAATCCAATGCTGGAAGGAATAAGACATGTGCGCCCAGCAGTGTATAAGGTAAGTTTTTGTGGTTGGAAGTAAATAATTCAAAAATTAAATTTAGAAGTCCCCACAAGGACCAACGCCACTCAAAGACCCATCTCTTTCCTCACTCCAACGCATCATCTCAAACTCAGATCACACACATAGCAATAAATCCTTTATTATTTTATTTTAAATTTTGTGTGGGGCACTACATCTCCCTCACCTTATAAGAGCATCGTCCTTGATGTGACACAATACCAAAGCTCGAAGGGTAGGTAGGCAAGAAATTCAATAGTGACCCATATCGTTTAACAAAACAGCTTGTCGGTATAACTCGACCACAAGGAAACAAATTCCATTTAGAAATATCTTTAATTTTAATGTTTTGTGAAGATTGGTAGTTCTCTTTTACTTTATCAATTAGTTAGTCTTTTCCTTTTCTTCATTTCTTATTCTCAAGCTCTTAATATTTCATTCTTTTAAGATTTCACTTTATTTATTTTTGTGGGTGCTCAATAGTAATTGGCATCAGTATGTCACACAAAACTCAACACATCACAAATGACCCACAAGACATCTCGTTACATACTTTAATGATTGTATCACATCACAAGACCTCTAATTCCACTATGGAAAGACAAACATGTAGTCCACATAACCAAGAATTTCCAACAATTATGTCACAGGCATAGATCCAACACACACAAGTGTGACTAACAAACAATGAATCATGATGTTTATACATATACCACCGGTATCACATGACCCAAATACCATGACTATACCCGCATAGCTCCAAAACAAGATCTAATAGTATATATCAACCCAAGGAAACTTCAAGCCTTAAACATAACAATGTCTACAAGAATCACAAGAGTACACATAACTCATAACACCAACTCCACACGTCACAAAACATCACGAAAAAATCTCCATATATCTCCCAAAGAATCACAAAAATAAATCCACATATCTCCCAATGCATCACAAAGAAACTCCATATACTTCCCAAGCATCACAAAACAAATACATATACCTCCCAAGAATCACAGGACAACTCCATATACCTCCGAAAGCATCAATCACACCCACAAAAACCTCTTATGCCTCCCTCAAGTCTCTTATGCCTCCCTCAAATCTCTTATTCCTCCCTCAAGTCTTGTATGCCTCCCTCAAGTAATATAAATAAATAAATTTTCCTTTTCGCTACCCAAAAGAGATCGGTCACCTTATGGCCCTAGGTGCATAGAGTTTGGAAACCTCTAACCCAAGTGACATAATGTTGGTCCGAAAATCTGTCATCTGGACAGATCTATGGATAGACGAGCCAACAGTGTGCAGGGCATAGCCCCTCTTTGAGTCAGCAAAGCGAAACTGGTTTATTGCTATTCTACCAGCAGGAATCTATGCAAGTCTCACAGATTCTGCCTTCGGGGGTTTGGGATCTCATCCCAGTAGGGGTGTTTCCGACTGCGAAAAGAAAGGAAAGGAAGAGGGGATGAAGAAAGAGCAGGTCCAAAGGAAGAAAAGAAATGAATTCCAAAGCAGAAAGGTCAGAAGGTTTATGTTTTGGGATTGGTAGTAAACAGAGCCAAACCTACTTGCATAAACGAGCAAAGCAATACTGATGATGAATAAATGACAAAAAGTAGATATGAATCTAACAGAATAAACACATACAGATCTAACATAAGAAAGCTCTGATGCATAACACAGCTATTCAGCACAAAGTCTCAATATTTGTATTACTATTTTCTTCTGTTACAAGAAAGCTCAAAGTCTTTTCTCCCTTCACTTCTATTTTTCATCTGAAAGATATTCATCCATCCATCACAATACAACAAGTATTGGGGTATTTATAGAAGAAGAAGAGAAAAGAAGGCAAAAAGGAGCCAACAACTATTTACAAAGATATTTACAAAATATCTAAAAGTCATGTTGACTTTTTACAACTTGATGGATGACATCATCCCATGATGCAACATGGATGATGTCATCATTTGTATCAACATACTCCAGATATTTCGAAAAGAAAGACGAAGAAGAGAAAGAGAAGAAGAAGAAGAAGAAGAAGCAGCAGCAGCAGCTATTCGTCATCATCATCTTGCGGCCGAAAGGGGGTGGACTGCTTTTGTTGCTGCTCAGGTGACGAGATATGGAATTGAGAGTGGTATTCCATGAACTTGTTGATTATTGGCCCTAGTTGATCTTGGGAAGGATCCTTGTGCCTATCACTTGTCACCTCACAAGTCTCCCGCTCATCTATGAGCTTCTCTGGGAGTTTGGAATAGTCCTTTTCCGCCTCAATGAGGAACCCGATGAAGTCCCTACAGGCCAGCAGGTTGTTGATAGATTCTGTGTCAAATGTGACCTCTGGCCCCATTCCTTGAGAAGCGATCTCCTTGAAGATCCGGGTGGTTTCATCAGCTTTCCTTAAAGTGAAGGAAGGAGTAAGTAACCCTGGCGACATATTAAGAACAATTCGTTCCATTTGGTGCATCGCATCCAGGGCTTCTTCCTTGACTTTGTCAATCTTTTCTAGAATAAATTCTAGCTGATCCACCCGGTAGTCCAGAGTGGACATGATTTTGTTGAGGGCCCTTGGATGGCTGAAGACGCCGAACTTGACCAGATCTTCGACTGAACAGTCGAACATTTGTTGGAAGGTCTCGTGTTGCAGTCTAGCATGTTCCAACTCTTCTGATATGGGCCCTGCTAACGCTTGGAGCTCTTTATTTGCCTTACTGATGTTCAAGTACAAATCAGAGAACTCGGCGATCACTTTTTCACTGTCTTTGAGGATTTGGCTCCTCCAAGCGGAAACGGCCATACCCTGCTCACCGATCTTGGCATACTCATTAATTTTCTCCTGGCTGAGAAGCTCAGAAGTCTCGGCGGCAGTTGTGGGAGGCGCACTACCCATCTTCTGTAAGGCTTGGAGCAGATATTTGTTTTGCTCCTTCAATTGCCTTTTCTCTTCCTTGATTCTCTTGAAGCTTTTTGCAGAGGGCGTCAACTGCAGAAAGAGCCTCCCCCTGAAGACTTTCGGAAGATGTCCCCATTGTGACTTGGGTCACAGTAAAATCTGTCAGAGACAGATCCTTTTTCTCTTTGAGGGGATTGGGGTATGCGATTTCCATAACTCTCTCTCCTACAGCACTTTGAGAGAAGCGTGTGACAGGCTTCTGATTCTTTGCCCCTTTAGATGGGATTACACGGAAAATTCCATCGGAGCGATGGGAACTTTCCTCTTTTGTTGACTTCAACTGAGAGATCCAAGCTGGACCTATGGTAGAAGGACCGGAAACAGAGGAGGGGGCAGCTGCAGTAGTAGAGGGGAAAAACGTGGAGACACGTGGCGGCGGCATGGAGAGAATAGCCGAAGAAGTGCCCACGGAAGGAAGGGAAACTGCAGCTGTGGAAGACATAGGAAGGGAAGGGAGCTCGGAGATGAGGGAAGAAATGGAGGAGGACAGATCCGCAAGGGAAGAGAAGATAGATGAAGAAGCGGGGGGAACAGTAGAAGAAGGGGGAGATGACACGACCAAAGGGATGGTCGCTTGAGTCACTCGAGGAGGGGAAGGAAGAGAAGAAGAAGGGATAGAAGGGACCTCAGTTGTTGTTCCACAATGCCGACATCCTGAGTGGATGGGCCTATTGGAACATCCTCTTCTGCTTATTTCTCTTGGTGAAGCCAGAGTTATTACCTGCTCGGGTGTCGTGGAAGGAGGACTCTCTGGAGCTTCTTCCTGAAGTGGTGCTGGATTCACCCTCTACGCCTTTGCCCTTGCCTTTAGGCTGCTTTTTGGATCGTGGAGGTGCGTTGCCCAATGGGGAGGTTGTGAAATCAATCCCGAGGTAGATTAGCCCATTCATCCGGCACCAATGCTCTGTCCTGCGCAGAGTCTCCTTGACCCTCTCCTCAATTGTCTGAGGGGCCTTAGTTCTATCAATGGCCGGAAAGGGCCAATTGTCCCCATCTGTGTTAGTATATACCTTGTCTATTTCATCTTCCGTAGTTTGGAAGCCTTTGGGGACAATGGCTACCCCATATTGGATGATTTTTGCCAATGTATCTACCTAGGCGAGAATGATCCTTCACTTCTGAGCTCCACCTCATGGATGACGTCAATGTAAATGTCCTCGATCTGAGGGACATAGATTGGATCAAGTTTCGCCCTTGGCAGACAGCTCCTTGGGTCGAAGGTAGGCTATCATGTTTGAATCAGGGCACTGCCGATCAATCCCGCCATGGACTCATGTAATCGGCCTACTGTGATTTTTGATAGCCTCCTCAAAATTTCTTGTGGTATGTGATTATAACTGACAGTTCTATAGTCAATGTTAGCATACCTCGGCCTAGGACTCGGGCACATTAGAAAGGTGAATGTAGGGAACTATTGGTCATTTTCGGTGGAAGCTTATGGTCCATTCCCATAGATGTCCATTTGGTACAGGCAGATGATGTGGTAGGATGTGATTTTGTTGATTGGAATGTTCTATTCCTAGCCTGCAATAGACCCTGGATAATACACAACAAGACCTTGAAACCCCACGTCCGAATTCAGGCCTGGATCAGTCCCTTTGACATCCCAAACAGTGCCAAAGAGTACAAGACGCTTCCCAAGTTGTGCTGAATTGTAGGTCTGTTTGGAGACATGTGCATTTACTGCAGCAAAAGCACTTGATCAGGGCTATGCCATGGGGTACCGCTGCCATCAACAATTTATAAAATGGCGCATCTTAGGAAGAAGAGGCTGGCTTGTGTAAGTGAAATTGCGGTTGGGATTTGGGGCATGAGGTTATTACACAATTCATTTGACATGATCCCAAGCCTTAATGCACTGGCTCATAACTGACGTCCACGTTAAATGCCGGTGGTGAGGGATGCCGAGAAGGATCTCAAAGGGACGGGCAGTGAGATGACTACCTCGCCCTTTGGCATCGACACACTTGTAAGTCTTTGTTGTAAACTGGGCAATCACCCAGAACTTCATTTTGACGGCGCTGATGGGTCACAGGGACTGCCTATTGACCAAATGAGTCCTGGCCTTCAGAATTCCTTTACAAGTGATTCTAAATCATCTGACGTCCATGCCACTGACCAGACTCAGGCATTCTGACACCATAGAAACAATCATCTCTTCTTCTGTAAGGTTGGCCTTTCCTTCGCCACAAGTAGGGTCTCAGGTAAAAGCGCTTTAGCATATGAACCCTTGCGCGCCTTGCTTATCTGCATGAAGAAGAAGCGAGACCCAACGCAGCAAGGTTGTATAAGTCATTCATTGAAGTATTGGCGAAAGGGTTTATTTATTTTGTTTATCAGGGCGCAGGGGTATGAAAACTGACAGGTATTTAGCGCCGACACACAAGAGGTGTTGAAACACTGGCGCCAAAACTGGCAATACCGACACTGCAGAGTGCATTTGTCTTCACATGGTTCAGAAACAGATTTCCCACCAATTTTTCATGTTGCATTGAATTTGGTGCGTTACTTGGGGCATGTATGGTTCATAGTAAGGAATAACTTTTCTGCACCAAAGGGAACATGGCGCGGCGCACGATAGGTCTACACAACATGATGTTGTATAAGGAGGGAAGCAGTACACAAAAAATTCAATTGGTGCGCCATTACACATGTATTCATGTTGCTCAAAAATGCGCCTCACTCCAGCACATACTTTGGAAAGAGGAAAAATAACACGGGGGGGAGGGCTAGCTTAACACATGTATTTCAAAAACCAAACCAGCAAGCACGAACACCATTTCACATGGAAAAGACAAGAGCACTTACCCGGATAAATAGTGAAAATCTGCAAACGGGTCCACAATGTGTTGAAAACGATGAAGAGGCTGACAGGCTCAAAGAATAAGAAATCACGTGATCATGGACAAAGAAATGACATACATGGGCGTGCCACATATATATAGGTGAACTTAGTCATAAATGCGGTCACTTTGTAAAGGGCGCATGAAAGTTGCTTCGACATAGGCATACTATAAAGCATGCGCCCAAAAGCGCACACATAAGGGTTTGCCAGCATGAAACATAAGTCAGCGCCATTGGCGCACCAAAATGGGATGTGTCGACATGAATTATGTGCGCCCTTTCATTCACCAACAGGGGGCGCAACAAAAGTTGTCACTAACATGAAGGTGCATGCGCCTTGGCGCACGCAGGGAAGACTCAACATCACAAAGCACACCAAAAGGCGTGTTAACATCAAAAATATGCGCCAAAGGCTTTAAAGGGGGTCGCACCAAAACTCTGGTGTACGCCTCCCATAGCATCACAAAACAATGCATATACCTCAGCCAAAAAAGACTCAAAAAAACTACAAATTCGAAAAACCAGATTTTCCCAAAAGGGATTTTGCAACGTTCCGAATGCAAGGGATCTCCCTCTCTCAAGGGATAAAATAAACATAAATTTTCCTTTTGGTTATCGGTCAAAATTGCCCTAAGTCATAGAGTTTACGGGATAACCCAAGTGACATAATAACTTGTGGTTCAAGAACCCGCTAGTTATATGTAACTCCTTGAGTCGTACCCCCATATAACAAAGTGGGTCTATAGGTCCCACCATTCCATGGTACATCCCATGACCCTATTCCACACAAAACGATAATAGAACCAACATAACAATCCATTTCAAATGCCAAGTGGCAAAGTACAAGCCTTGGGCTAGGCTATAAAAGGTTTAAAATTTAAAATTTCAAAAAATCCAAACCAAGAAAAATAAATGGCCAATTATCCATAGTTAGTCAAAATATGCATGTTAGTACAAGAACCAAATAAGATGCCCAAAATATAAGAGCATGGCAACCAAGAAAATGGTTGGTTCTTACACGAAAAGAGAAAAATTTCAATTTATGAATAAAATACATATATAATAATAGCACATTACGATAACTATGTGGCCTTATATGGCCACCAAAGGGGTACTCATAGAGTTGCTGGCACTCAAAACATAGAGCCTCAGCTTGTAAAATAACATATCAAATAATACAACTATCATCATATCTATCTGAATCATCCCAACACCACTTCAACAAGGCTCAACATAGTCAAAATCACATAGGTTGTATCCACGACAACCATATAGGAGAGAGAAGGAGTACAAGTCACCATCTACTGAGCCTAGGGTGTTTATGAAACACAATATGCATGACACCCATTGAGCAAGTGTCAAATAGACCAAATGAGTAAAAGTGGGTTTTCAATCTATGTAAGGCTCCAATTCCTATCTCGTACTCGGCTCAAGTGACTGGTCAACCAGTACACATTTCCTCACTCCACACATACACTTTTACTGTTTTCCCTTAGGGTCGGTTAGTGTAAGGTTCACAACATAACATATAACTACATCACTAACACAATGGTGATTCACACACATTAACCATAACATCTTATGCATGGTATATATACAGGTATAACACAATCATTACTTTCATGGGTTATAATACATCACATTACCACATTCTGCACCCAAAGTGCAATCACTATACAATAGGGTTCATACACTCACCATATTCCCCTAAATCATGACATAAACCATAACATATTACATGAATTATATTTATGATGAACACAATTACTAACATTACAACAATAGTCAATCACAATACAACATGATGATGCACACAATTCATCACATAATGGTGAACATCATTATAAAATTTAATTCACTTTACACCAACCTGGTCATACAACATATCAATACACCCTTCATATCACAAATACACAAAGGAATTCTCCAACACTCATCCACAATTATTCATTTTCACACACAAAAAGGTTACACACACAAAACTCTTCATAGAATTTGTTGAAAGGGTGAGAGAATAATCTCATCACAAGCACATCAACATGATAACAAATATGCACTAAGTGACATACACAACATGTGCATTCACAATATCACAATTACGACATAGTTCACATCACACTTATATCACATTACTCTTCCAATATCCACCACCATCATGCAACACCATCACAACTCCAATCTTCCCCAGAGGTTCGAGAGCATGAACCTCCGCTCTGATACCAAGTGTAACGCCCACATTTTACACACACAAATACAACAGTAAAAATACTAGGATAATTTTTTTTACTTACATTGCTCACTACACAACACAACAAGGGATCCAAGTAGAGAAACTCAACAATGCATATACACACTTTATAAGTCATTGACTCACATAGACACATGACAACTCCATAGACATGTTGATGCCACACTTTTCCCAATGAATGAATACTAGCAATGACCCAACCACAAGAAAAGGACTCAAGTATTGACAAACCCACAACACATCATTTCTTTAATTGCATCTTAGTTACGATTAAAATTCCAAGAACATTATTGTGTAAGGATAATTTTCTCCTTTTTCCACCTATAGATTCTTAAGTTCATTCCACATTTAAATTATAGTTTGACTGTTTTAAGTTGGATTTTTATTCTTTACGTAAATTTCCATAACTTACATACTTATTTGGCATAATTCAAATTGCATATAAAGTAATTAATTATCTTGTTCTTATGTTAATAATATGCTTCTCAAACATTTATCCAATGTCTACATTTTACCCTTGCAACTCAAGATAATTTGACTTGATGTCCAGAAGGCAATATTAGGATTTAAGGGGGGGGGGTTTAGATTCAAGATACCTTTTTCCCATAAACATTTTTTGATCATGGTATCTTTATTTCCTGATTCAACATTCCCACAACAAGAAATTGTATTTAGATTATATATATATATATCTTTTGTTTTTCTCAAAGTTTTATCTCACCAAGGGAAAAATCATATTCTTTCTAACACATGAAGATGTTTAATTGAGTTGTAAGGACTCCAAGAGTGGCATTATTCCTAACCTCAAATCTCATTTTTATTTTTTTACTCTTATATGCTTTACTTTTTACATCCCATTATGGTCACATTATTACCATCACTTTATACCAAAAGAGTTACGAAAGTACTTGTCTAACATCTTAAATAAGTACATGATTAGAAGTATTATAAATTACACATGAACCATAAGTGATTTGTGTTCAAGGTAAGATCCCATGTTTCTAGATCTCATGATTTCACATGTGAAATTTATTTTATTCTTAATGTCATAAAAGGGCATAACAAGGGATTACGGGACCAAGATTCCGGTTTCTTGGGTTCTCTAAAGTCAACATCTTTCAAATCAATTTCATTTGTAAAGAGGTACTTACCTTTTTCTACCCACAAGTTAACCTTTTAATCAACTAAGGTTTAGTTTAGTTCCAATTTTCACTCAAGGCTTTACGCTCTATTATAGATTAGACGAAGGTTTAAAAATGTATTTACCCTATAAACCCTCCATAAAAGATCAAGGCACTATATTGTCACTAGCCAAAGATAAGACATTTAGCTGAGAGGATCTAAAGAGGTCATTAACAAAATTTTAAGTGATAGTACCACTATTTCAATAGCTCCATGATGTCATCTGGATCCCACAAGCAATTCATTCGATGAAGAGATTTAATTCTAAATCTATCTCTGGAAGACAAGGTACTCCACTAGGATACAAAGGAAGAATTATCTCTACTTACTCTAGATAAAGTTTGACTGTGTCGCTCATATCTGTCAGGTTTATGTGTCGGTCCTATCTATCAGGTTTATGACAATATCAATAAACATACCGACTAAGATGATAAACCCATTCTTGGGCTCTTATTTACCTAAACTAGGAGGTTACATTGATTGTAAGGTTTAAGTTCATTCTACAGTTTTCAATCTCCTTCTATGGTAAAAGGGATCACACATGAATACATGTTATGCACAGATCTTATACTAGGGTTGAGTGTTTCGATTAAATTTCTTTATTACATTTTCAAGGTAAGAATATAACACAATAATTAATTAATCGTTTATTGAACACCTGCACTACAATATAAAAAATGCACTACAATATATTAACTTCAAATTCATTTTATATATATATAATATATATATATATACCATATACGTAACCCTTTTTATGTAAATCATCAAATTGAACTTATGATTAAATACAAATTTCCTAAGATATCCCTAAAACTAATATTTCATACATATCAGCAACTTTCAATTACAACTTTTTTGCAACAAGAGACTACATTATACATTGATTCATTTTACAATGACCTATATAAATTACAATAATAAATAATGAATTACACATCACCTTTTTGCCATCTTTCTTGCATCCTGCAAAACCATGTGAGCATGAAATCAGCGATAAATCGCTGGCATGGCATCCACCCTAATCTAACATAATTAACATTTTTCAGTTTCCCATTCACATATAATAATAATTACAATTTGCAGTCGAAAGAAAAGGTTTAAAGACATGTATTCATTACATTTCATTTCACTTCATTTCGTAATCCAAGGAGAGAGAAAGAGAAAGGAGAGAGAGAAACACCATTTTGTCAAAATTTCTATTTCACACAACCAGTTGCACTATAGAGTTTTTAAACAGTTATTTACATGTGTCAAAAGTTTCCACGGTGGTTTAGCAACCTGACAGGGGTCCTACAACTTTCTTTTTACATTTTCCTACTAGTGTAATGCTTCCTTTTATTATTTAAAAAAATAATAATAAAATAAATATAAAAAAATGAAATAAAAGAATTAAAATTAAGAGCCCGTGATATTCTTCTATGGGGTGGATTTAGGGCAAAATTGGGACTATTTTCCATCGTTTTGGTTTTGTGTGGAGAGAGGGAGTGTTTCGTCGCCGCCGCCATGAGGAGGGAGGAAGCTCTGAACCAGTCTAGCTCTTCCACCCACCAGTTGTTGAAGAAGGTGTGAGGAGGATTGTGGCTGGTGTGACAGCTGAAAATGCTTGGGGGAGAAAGTTTTGACCAATGCCTGAAAGAAACGAGTCTTACAATGCCTTGGTGTTGTTTTTGCTCAGAATCCGCTTAGGGTTTAACCTTGTTTGTTTTTTTTCAAGAAATACTCGCCAGATGTCTTCTCATGGAATGCTTTGGTCCCAACCCGCACCATCATCCTCCCAGCCTGTGTCCAAAACAAAAAAAATGAGCCCCCAGACCCTTGCAATGTTTGACCAGAGGAAAGAAAAGACGATTTCTCATGGAATGTTTATTAGCAGTTTACAGAAGACATGGTTTTCATGTCTTGGAAAGACAGTCACTTATTGCAAGCCTGCACCATGTGCAACAAACAGGTCTAACCTGGAAATCAGTTTTTTTTGTTTTGTAGCCTCCCAGCCTGTGCCTTAAAAATGGATTCCTTGAAACAGAGCATGGACTGTCCATTGCCAAAGCATTTTGGAGAAGGGATTTTTTATGTTTTAGTTGCAAGTGCGCTAGTAGACAAAAAAGTATGTAAATTGGAAGCATACACAAGGCAAGTCAACTGTTTGACAGAATGCCTCAAAGAAATGTGGTCTCATGGAATGCCATGATGGCAGCATATGCACAAAATGGATTTGTTAAAAAGGTGTTTGGACTGTTTGACAAAATGCCTCAAAGAGATGTGGTCTTATGGAACATACCCTGACCATGTAAGCTTCATTTTTGTTTAATTAGCATTTATCCATGCAGGTTCAGTGCATGAGGGTTGTAAATACTTCGATGGCATGAGTGCCTCTTGTAGAATCATGCCTAGAATTAATCATTATGTTTGCTTGGTGTTTGATGAGCACATGAGAATGTGCAAAAATGTGGAAGCATGCGAACTGTTTGACAATGCCTGAAAGGAATGTGGTTTATGGGCTGCAATGATTGCAGGATGTGTAAAAAAATGAGTTTGTTGAAAAGGCCTTGGAAACTTTCAAGCAAATGCAATTGGTACGTGTAAAGCCAGATTCCACAACCTTTGTCAGCATCAAATGTTGCATGTGCAAAAATAAGAGCTTTAGAATAGAGCATGGAAAACCATCAAGGCATAGAAAACAAGATGTTTTTGTTTGCAATGCAACTTCCCTGGTAGACGTGTATGCAAAATGGTGGAGCTGAGGATGCTCGTGAACTGGTTGACGAAGTGCCCAAGCAAGATGCTGAACCGAAGCCTGCGGCTTCGACCGACTTCATTCTCCAGGCATGGTTCTTCTTCCCTTACCTCTCATAATTCTCGTGTTTTAGTTCTCTTTTGCAACTAAATAGAATTTTAAATTATTAGGATTTTTAATACAGTTAAATGTCCCTTCAACTCGTTGCAAAACAATAAATTGTCGTGTCGTAACTCACGAAGTCATTATAACTCGTCTACTTTAAACCATGAACTATCACCCTCACTTCGAGATGATTTAGAAAACTCTTAGCCATCTTGATCACTCCAATGTTGTTTTATCGAATAGACGAATTTGACTCCCCATTAATAAAGTTGACCTTCTCCCTGTTTTAAATAGTTAAATTTTGTATTTTTCAGAGACTCACTAAGTACCCTTCGTAACTCTGGAAACGAGATGTGAAGTTTCATTCGTGTACCTTGGTATACGAGGAGTCACCTTGACCTTTGGTTTGACCCGAAACGAACATATGACATCCTTTTGACGCTCTTATAGGAGCCCTGTTACACTGGTTTACAGCAGTAGAAAGCTGTTAAATCTAGAAAGTTGGCTTTCGTTTTGAACCGCCATTTGAAACCTGGATAGAGAAATTACTTCCCGTCTTCGCAAACCTCTAGTGTTTATACTAGAAAATTGCATGGAACATTCAGTATAGGAAAAGCACTTTTCGGGATAGTTTGGCAAAGCCATTTTGTAGGCCTCCGGTCGCAGTTTGACGAGGTCAAACTGGACCAATTTCGACTTGTCGCTCCAGAAAACTTGTCGCCGTTTGAAAATGGTTTTCTAGTTCTCAGTCCCGTCGACTCTGATGAATTCTCCTTATATAGGGGAACTAGTAGGAAGTGTCTCGTTGCGTGCTCATCCATCGAACGTCAGTTATGGACGTGGTTTTCTGGCCCTCGAGCTAACTTTTGTCATTTTACAACTGGGTCAACTACGACCAGTGGCCCCGGAAAACTAGCCGCCAAACGCAAACCGTTCACTCTTTTCCCAATTCCGTCAGTTGCTATGAACTCTTGGTATATTTGGGGACACGTAGAAAGTTAATCGTGTTGTGTGTTCTCATCAGAAGATAACTTTTGGAAGTGGTTTCTTAGCCTCCGAGCCCGTTTTGAACGTTTTGTAGCTAGTGAGAAAATGTAAAAATAGAAAGCTGCAGGACCCTCGTAGGGTTGCCAAATCACCCTGGAAACTTTTAACACATGTAAATAATTGTTTAAAACACTATAATGTAACTTCTATGCATTAGAACTTTTGACAAAATGGTGTTTTCTCTCTCTACCCTTCTCTTTCTCTCTCCTGGGTTACAAAAAGAAGCAAAATGAAATGTAATGAATACATGTCTTTAAACCTTTTTATTTCGATTGCAAATTGTAATTATTATCATATGTAAATGGGAAACTGAAAAATGATAATTATGTTAGATTAGGGTGGATGCCATGCCAGCGATTTATCACTGATATCTTGCTCACGTGGTTTTTGCAGGATGAAAGAATGATGACGTAAAGGCGTTGAGTAATTCATTGTTTATTTTTGGTAATATATTGAAAGACTTATTGTTGAAATTGGTAGTATGTAAAAGTCGCTAGATTAATAAGTGCTTGAGAAATTGGTATTTCTTTCATGGATGTTATTTTGATCCCAAAATTGTTATGGTAAAAGTGGAATACAAATGTCAAAAGGAATTGAAATTTATACCTTGTAGTGAACTTTCATTGTGCAATTATTGGTTTATAATTGGTGTTGTGTTTCTTACCTTGAAAATGTAATAAAGGAACCTAACCACAATAGTCAACCCTAGTTCAAAATTTGTATATAACTAACCTGCCTATGTTAATCCCTTAGTGTAGAAAACTGTGACCTTCAAACAAACCTTTACACTCGATGGAACATCCTAGTTTAGGCAAATAAGATCCCAAGAATGGGTTGAACATCTTAGTAGGTACGTTTTGTGACATCAAGATAAACTAGACATATAGGAGAGTCAAACGACCTGGAGTAAGTAGATAAATCCTTCGTATCCTAGTGGACTGCCTTGTCTTCTGAAGATAATTTGAATTAAATTTTTGCATCGAATGAATTTCTTGTGGGATCCAGATGACATCATGGAGCTAGTGAAATAGTGGTTCTATCACTTAAAATTTTGTTAATGAATAGATCCTCTTAGCTATATGTATTATCTTTGGCTAGTGACAATATAGTGCTTTGATCTTTTACGGAGGGTTTATAGGGTGAATATGTTTTGAACCTTAATCTAATCTATAATAGAGCGTAAAGCCCTAAGTGAAAATTGGAATTAAACTAAACCCTAGTGGATTAGGATGTTAACTTGTGGGTAGAAAACTATAATTTAACTCCTTGCATACGAAATTGTTTTGAAAGATGTTGATTCTAGAGAACCTTAGACACTGAAATCTTGTCCCATAATCGCTTGTTATGTCATTTTGTGGCATTAAGGAATAAAGAATATTTCTTATGCGGAATCGTGAAATGCAGAGACATGGGATCTTCGTGAACATAGGTCACTTGTGGTTCATGTGTAGTTTATAATGCTTCTAACCATGTACTTCCTTAAGATGTCAGACAAGTGCTTTCGTAACTCTTTTGTTTTAAGACGATGCTAAAAATGAGACCTTAGTGCGATGTAAGAGCATATCATATAAGAAAAAAATGAGATTGGAGATTAGGATTAAGGTCACTCTTGGAGTCCTTATAACTTAATTAAACATTTTCATGTGTTGCAAAGAATATAAATTGCCTTGGTGTGACCAAACTTCGAGAAAACAAAAGATATATAAATATAAATGGAAGTCGATAAGTTATTGAACTTTATTAACTATGGTAGCGAAATAAATATTTCCGTGATCGATGGATGTTCTTGGGGAAAAAGCTATCTCGAATCTATGTCTTCCTTAATCCCAAGATTTCACCTTGACATCACGTTAGATTCACTTGTGTAGCAAGGGTAAATTTTAAACATTAAATAAACGTTTGAGAAGCATATTCTTAACATAAGAACAAGATAATTAAGTACTTTATATGTGATTTGAATTGTGCCAAATAAGCAAGTAAGTTATGGAAATTTCGTGATGCATAAAGGAAGCCAACCTAAATTGGTCGAACTGTAAATTAAATGTGGAATGAACTTAAGATTTTGTAGATGGAAAAAGGAGAAAACTATCCTTGCACAATAATGTTCTTAGAATGTTAATCGTAACTAAGATGCAATTAAAGAAATGATGTGTTGTGGGTTCGCCGTTCCTGAAGTCATGTTTCTTGTGGTTGGGTCATTGCTAGTATTCGTTCATTGGGAAAAGTGTGGCATCGACATGCCTATGTTGTTTTCATGTGTCTATGTGAGTCGATGACTTATGTGATTGTCGTATGTGAGTCGAGTTTCTGTACTTGGAGCCCTTGTTGTGTTGTGTGTAGTGAGCAATGCAAGTAAAAAAAAAATTATCCTGGTATTTTACTGTTGTACATTGTCTTATGATGAGCAAACACACCACGGTGAAATTTCTACTGTGCCTAATATATTTTACCAATATTTGCAATCCCTCATTCCAATTATTATGTCATACACTGGCAAACATTTTGTCATTAAAAGAAACTTGTATCTCTTTTTCAGATCTTTATACATCATTATGTGATATTTATTCCCTATTAGACAATATTTTCCTATAGATATGGGATTAAAAAGTTTATTATGTCCAAAATTGACGTTCGATTTGATCCTTATGCTTCTACAAGGAACTTCATACATTTTTGAATGAATATATTTATAAGAATTCATTTTTGTCGACTATTACTTCAGAACTTAGTTTGAAATACATTTTCAAACGGCAACCACTTTCCTCATTGTGAAAACATCGGAATTTTGGTTTATAGTTGGAAATCGTCAAAATGTTAACATGTAGTATTCATTGTAAAACATTAACAATATATTTCATATTATTACCTCCTATTATAGTGATCTTATACTTGGACCGTAACCACTCATATGGGATTTTCTAGTAAAATTTCTAGGTTTGCAAATCCAAAAAAAAAAATCTCTAGACAAGTTTCAAAAATGGTGTTTGCCAAGTAGCAAAGCCATACAAAATACAGTTAGCAGCTTCTTATAGCTACAAAATAAGTGCAATTACAGGCTTTTGTATAGGGCATCAGGAGAATATATCGCATTTGAGTTTACATTCCACATGAGGTTGATTACATATCCATCATAGGGGCGATCCTTACCCTGATAAGGTTCCTGATGGCATCTTAACATTCCCATTTTAGAACTTATATATCAGAACTAATGCCTTTCTATAGTCTCTGAAAAGTTCTTCCAAATTTAGAGTGCTATTTAAATTAGAAAATGGAAAAGAGGGATTTACCATGATGATCAACGTGAACTTGTCGATAAAATATGGATATTGTGAGTGACCTAGTTTGATCAAGTAGTTTTCTAAAATGGACCTCAAATTATAGGGTTGATCAATTCATGGTTGACTACAAAATGGAAAATAAATGACCGGGTTCTAGAGATACGATACGACAATACATGAGATTTGGATCTAGTTACCTCAAATAAAATTAAATTAAATGTATGATATTTTCTCTAAGCTTGCAATCTTATATTTTTTGTAAACAGAAATACCCTGAATTAGGCCATATATTTTCTAAAGATAGTGTGTAGATGAACCAAGCTATGTTTGTTGATAAGATGGTCAAACCATCATATGACATATTTCTTAACATCTTACTTGGGCATTATTGTTATTTAATTCACGAGTATGGTTATAACCATACACAAAGATATAACATACGTTTATTTAGTATACACTTGACATCTTCATACATATTTAGTTAGCACACATTCATGTGTTGACATATTATTTTTTAGCATAGTTCCTTATTATAATATGACTCTATGCTGAACACGAGCTGGTTGAATGTTGGACAATTTTATTATTTATTTTTGACATCACATTCATATACACTTACATTTTACCATCTTGAAGTTTGATAGAGTCATCCAATTTGTCTATAACGCATCTGTACACTTCTAAGAAATTCTGTTTGCTTAAAAATGCTCTTTTGATTATGTATTTTCTTTCTATACCAATTCTTCATTATTTGGATCCCACTGCACATTGAATTCTACTTATTGTTTCCTTACACATTTATTTCAATAAATGGAATCCTTTTGACTGACTATTATCATTAAATATAGATGTTTGAAAGAAGACATAAGTTGCAACATTTTGACGATCCACCTGAAAGGAAGAGTTGTTGAAATTTATTGCATCCCGTATTATTATGCCCTCTATAGGGGTACCAACCAAACATGTCCACACAATCACCACAAGTTTAATTAGTGAGTTGATGGTAAATTTTAGAGTTTCCTCAAAATAGCCAGCACAACAAAGAAGGTCGACCAAACAGGCATATGAATTCAGTTTTAGGTGGCATGTTAAAACCAGCGCTTATGCCATTGAAGTATTTATTCCCTTTTCCACTAAACTTGCGCGCTTGCAAAGAGTAAAAAGAAAGAATCTTACATGGTCAGGGAGTGTTCCATTAAACAACATATCTTGATGCATTTTACTAAACAACAGACTTGCCTTGCATATGCATCTCCATGTTTGCGTTCATGACTACCAGGCACTTGCTACTAGTCATACATGCTTCCTCTTACCTATATGTTGAGCTAGAAGATTAAACCATGCTCCAAAGATCTCTTATTATTATTATTTTGTTGACACAGGCTCGGAGAATGTGGCAATGGCAGGAGACCTTACATTGACAAGTGCATTAACATGAAAGTTTCTGAGCTTTTTCAAAAAACCCATTCTGTGTATATCCAGTAGCCATTGCAGTTGATGAGGCCACATTTTTATAAGGCGTATAGTTGAACAGTTCACATGCCAAGCGCATGCTTCCACGTTTTGCATTCCCGCGAACCAGGGCTCTTGGAATAACTAGACCAACCAAAACAAAATTACTTTGATGGGTGTCCATTCTCTGATCAATTAGCTCA
>JAHRHJ020001258.1:0-27875 GCA_019776745.2 Taxus chinensis
TAGGATGTTTTAAGTGGTAATTAGTAGTAGCATCTGATTAGAAGACAACGGTGCAGTCCAGTACGGTGCCGCATAATGTAGGGTACGGGTAACAGTCAAAGTATATAGGAATGTGGGTAAAAAATAACAAGTAAATATTTGTGTAATTGGTCCACTAATGTTAAAAATGTCAAAGTTGGGATAAGAAGAAAAGTCGGGTTCTACATGATTAGGAATTAGAAATATTTTTTATATGGATAATTAAGGCCAAGAGTGAGGTCATAAATATTTGTGTATTATTTGTAAAAAGCTAAAAATATGGAACCATGTGAAATGATAAGAGTTTATCTTATCTTACGATGGATAAGCTTACGGTTGACAGTTAAGAGTAAGGTATGGAATATGATTTGGAGAGTGGATTCTATCCATTTGGAGATAGATGGATAAGCCTGGAAGTTATAAATAAAGAGGCCCCCCACCCCCTCATTTGCATAGAAAGAAGTAGTGAGAAATATGTATGACGTGTGTAAAGGAAGCATCTGTTTGAAAGGTGTGGTGAAAGAAGCCATTAAGAGGTGTAATGTAAAGTTTCTCCAATATTGGTGGAAGGCAAGTGAAGTCAGCAGTAATCATTGAAGTACCTCATGTGTGAGATTGTAACAATTCATGTTAATATTATAATTTTACTTTGATATGTTCAGATTTGTCATCATTCCGTCTTATCATTAGTTGCTGGTTCTGTGTTACGTTTGTTGATCTGTTTACCAGATTACATCCACCAAAATAAAGGCTTGCAGTAGTAAATAATTCATAGCACGAGCGGAGTTCCCAGAGCTGGAAGAAGTATCATAGTGCCCGGATTGGTGATGACATTTGTTCCGTTGTCGGGACCATCCTTGTTGGTGGATTGTCTAGAGAGATATTCCAACTTAGTCAAAAATAACTAGGGGTGAACCTTGTTTTACTGTGCATGAGTACTAACATGGTAAAGCGTTTTTGATAGAATCGTAGTTACCATGTAAAGTCATTTTTGCTGTGAATAGTATTTACCATAGTAAAGTCACTTTTTACCGTGAATAGTATTTACCGCAGTAACTTCACTTTTTACCGTGAATAGTGTTTACCACAGTAAAGTCAGTTTTTACCGTAGTAAGTCAAGTTTTACCATAGTTTACCGTGGTCATTTCTATTTTACTGTAGAAAGGTCTAAAGTCACTTTCTAGTATAGTGATTCCAATCATTTGTGCACATAAGTCTTGTTAATTGTACTTGTGGGTTGGTATTTCACGGTGGTTACTTTTGAAAATGGGAAAGATTCCTATTTTTTCAGCTCAATCTAATGAAGATGCTTCTTCTTTCATTCAAGAGTTTAAACGATCTTGTATTTGTAATGGCCTTATAAGAAGGGAACAATGGACTGAATTTTTTCCTACCTTTTTGGATGGATCAGCACTTAGGTGGTTTGAAACACTAGGAGATAATGTGAAAAATTCATGGGATTTATTAACTGAAAGTTTTCTTGAAGAATTTGGTGAACAACAGAAATATGCAGATCTCATGATCGAGATCACAAAGCTATCCCAAGGAGAGAAGGAGAAGATAAGGGATTATCATGCTCGTGTTCTAGAGCTAAGGAGGAAGCTCGATGCCCAGATCCGGAAGGAAGGACTAGCGGATGGGTTGATGAATGGCGTGGATAATTTCCTCTGTAAGCACTTCATTCTTGGGATGAAGCCAGAGATCAGACAACGAGTGAAGTATGACCGCCCAACTACCATTGAACAAGCAAAGGAGATTGCAAGAAGGCAAGAAGAAAGCATGGAAGAGGAGCCCAAAGAAATTGTTGCTAAAGTAGAGCCTACACAAGCACCTTTGGTCTAGAATCCACAACCACTCCCGGTGAGCACAAATATTTCTCCTAGTACATCTACTGAGTATGAAGATCTACTCAAAAAGATGGGTCAATTAACTATTAATCTTCTTCAAGGAAAGGAATTTAGTTCTCAGGGAGGAGATAGAGGTCCAAAAAAGAAATATTTCTGAAGTTGTTTGTTATGGTTGTCATAAAAAGGGTCATTATAAGTATAATTGTCCAGATAGAGCTTCTACATCTGGTAAAGGAGATAATGATAAAGGAAAAGTGCCTGTGAATTCTTTTGATGTAGTAGATAAGAGCAGAAATAATGAAGTAGATGTGTTTGTAACAAAAAGAAAGAAAGAAAAAGATAATCAAGATGGAAATTATCCTAAGAAGATGAAAGAAGAAACTAGTAAGAAACATAGGAGAAGAAAGTTGGGTGTGCAGGATTTTCTGATTTCACAGGGGCAAGGACCATACTCCATCTTGGAAGATCTGTCCAAAAGGCCTGCAAATATTACATATGGTCAAATCTTGGCTATGTCTTCTGAGAAGAGGCGGGAGTTGCGAGGTGGACTCAATGCTCGAAGAAGGAAGGAGGTTGAGGTCCCTATTTTGAGGAAGAGGCAGATCCCTATGCTCCACAATCTGAGGT
Source organism: Taxus chinensis (assembly GCA_019776745.2). Classification (NCBI taxonomy): domain Eukaryota; kingdom Viridiplantae; phylum Streptophyta; class Pinopsida; order Cupressales; family Taxaceae; genus Taxus; species Taxus chinensis. The sequence goes on from JAHRHJ020001258.1 coordinate 2,493, forward strand.
ATTATGTAATGGTATTTCAATTCATGATGTCTTAGTTGATGGAGGTGCTGCAGTTAATGTAATGACCGAGTCTGTGATGAATATGTTGGGTTTAAAAATTGATCGCCCTTCAACACTTATGTTAAGGTCATTAAATAAGGGAAAAACTAAACCAGAAGGTGTAGTTTCAAATGTGGCAATATCTGTTATGGGTGTTGTATGTGTGGTAGACTTTCAGGTGATGAAAAATGGTACTGTTGCGTACCCAATGCTGCTGGGAAGACCATGGCTAAGGAGAGTTCATGCAAGAAACTACTGGAATGAAGGTTTCATGACACTTGGACGTGGTAGAGAGAGGGTGAAGATAAATGTGATCCCTCGACATCATAAGGCAGAACCTGTGTATTCAAGTGATGAAACTGATGATTGGACATCCTCTGATTACTCTGGTACCAGTGAAGTGGACAATGAAGATGAAGAAAGTGAGGTTGATGTTTCAGTCATGGATATCCTTCCAGTCACACCAACTCATGACCCCATAAAATTATCTGAAGAAGAAGTTGATGATCGTCTCCAACAAATAAAGATTGGTGATGCTGTGATGGAGAGTGAGAAGGAATCCTACCTCAAGCTCTTTCGAAGGTACATACACCTATTCACTTTTGATTACAAGGAACTCCGTCAAGTAAGTTGGGTAGAACATTGTATTGAGCTGGTAGATGGTGCTAAGCCCATAAAGCAAATGCCATATAGAATGAATCCTAATTTTTCCAAGACTGTAAAAGAAGAAATAGATAAGTTGCTTGATGCAGGATTCAAATTTGCTGTGGAGAATTCAGAATGGGTTTCTCCCATTGTGATCTCAATAAAAAAGAATGGGAAGCTGCGCATTTGTGTTGATTACAGGAAGCTCAATAAGGCAACAAAGAAGGATCATTACCCTCTTCCATTCTCAGATCAGATCTTGGACGAAGTAGCTGGCCAAGAGTGCTATAGTTTTGATGATGGATATAGCGGCTACAACCAAGTTCGTATAGCAGAGAAAGATCAGCTGAAGACCACGTTCACCACTCCTTGGGGAACGTTTGCTTATAGAGTTATGCCTTTTGGGTTGTGTAATGCTCCAGCAACATTCCAGCGGTTGATGAATAGGGTGTTCGAACCCTACATTGGGACCTTCATCAGAGTATTTCTGGATGATTTTTGCATCTATGGGAGCAAGTTGGACCACCTGCACCAAATGGAGACAACATTTCAAAGGTTAGATGAAGCACAAGCCTCACTAAACCCTACAAAGTGTGTCTTTGGATGTTCTAAAGGTGTTTTGTTAGGGCATGTTGTATCCAGAGATGGTATTGGTACTGATCCTGATAAAGTTTCAAAAATCAAAGATTTACCATTTCCTATGAATAGAAGTAAGTTGAGATCATTTTTAGGCCATGTGGGTTACTATAGAAGGTTCATCAAGAATTTCTCAAAGATTGCACAGCCACTAACCCAATTCTTGAAGAAGGATGTTACTTATGAACCAGGAAATAAGGCGCATGAAGCTTTTGGACAACTGAAGGAAGCCCTGGTGTCTTCACCTGTTTTGAAGAATCCAGATTGGAGCAAGCCATTCATTGTGTACACTGATGCCTCAGATGCAGCACTAGGAAGTACTTTGAGCCAAAAGGATGAAAATGGGAATGATCATCCAATTTACTTTGGGAGCAGACAAATGAGCAGTGCTGAGGTAAATTATACTGTAACTGAAAAAGAGGCTCTGGCTATCATTTTTGCTGTAAAGAAGTTTAGAAATTACTTGCTAGGGTAAAAATTTCTAGTTATAACAGATCATCAGGCTCTAAAATATATTGTAAATAAGCCTAACCCATCAGGGAGGATAGCAAGATGGATAATTTTTCTACAAGAATTTGAATTTGATATTATAGATAGGCCAGGAAAGAAGCATGTCAATGCAGATGCACTCTCTCGAGCCTATGATGGTTTAGGATCATCTTGTGATGATGATGATTTCCCCGATGCAGCCTTGTTATCCCTTGACACAATCCCTAGTGAATACATAGATATTTGGAATTATCTGAATGAATTCAAGTTTCCTGATAGTGCCAATGTAAATAATAAGAGGAAAGATTACTCAAGCCAGTCATCCATATTCTATTATGCATGGAGTATTATTTTGAATAGGACCTGATGGACAGTACAAGAGGGCAGTTGGACGTGATCAAGGGAAGGAGACTAATAGAATAATTCCATAATGCTACATGTGGAGGGCACTTCTCTAAACAACTTATAGCGAGAAAGATCCTGGATGCAGGTTATCACTAGCCCACTCTTTTTAGAGATTGTTACAATTATTGGAAGACATGTGATATTTGTCAAACACATGGTAACCGTAAGACTTAATCAGCTCCATTATGCCCTATTCGTCCACTTGGTCCCTTTTAAAAGTGGGGAATAGATATTGTAGGTACACTTCCAACTAACATCATGCCAAAATAAGTATATTGTAGTTGCCACAGATTATTTAACCAAGTGGGTTGATTCTAGGCCATTGAAAACAGCTTCCATGGATGAAGTGGCAAGGTTTATATATGAACACATTGTCACCAGATTTAGTTGTCCATTAGAAATTGTAACAGATCAAGGAAGCCACTTCATTAATGAGGTGGTAGAAGCCCTAGCTCAAACAAGTTTTCTATTAAGCACAGGAAGGCAACAACATACAAGCCAAACACAAATGGACAGGTGGAACAAACAAATTTTGTGTTGTGTCAAATTCTAGAAAAAGATGTAGCCTTGTAAGTACATAAGTGGGATAAAAGGATTCATGCAACATTGTGGGCATATAGGGCAACATAAAAGTCAGAAACAGGATATTCCCCATTTCAGTTGGCTTATGGCATTGATCTAGTTCTTCCTATTGATTTTGATATTCCCACTGTAAAACTTATGAAAAATGAAAGGATGGATGAAAGTGATTCATTAAAATAAAGGTTGGTACATCTTCATTTGCTAGAGGAAATGAGAGAAATAGTGAAGGATACAAGCTATAAGAAGAAAAATGAAGCAGAAGAAATACTTTGATCAAAAGATCTGTTGGTCTCCATTTCATATGAATGACTTGGTTCTAGTATATGATTCCAAGATACAAAAAAAGAAGGTAAAGAAAATTTCTTCCCAAATGGATGGGGCCCTACAAAATAGGAGTTGTGCATGAAAATGGTAATTTTGAGTCTCCATTGGGCTCAAATTCTTATGTTAGTCCCATTGACGAAATGGCTCCTAGCCCATGGACAAGTAAGGAAGATTTTCCAAGGAAAAAGAAGTGATGATTTACAAATTTCCCGGATTACGGATCCCTTGCATGATATGAAATTGTTAAATGTCGACTAAAAGCTTCATCCGTAATTTATAGGTTTCATTAATTTATGTATTGAGGGAAGTTATGATGTCCTTCCCTGGTTTTTGTATTTTGGTTCAGTAGCTCTAGTTAAAAGGGGTTATCATGTTCAAGGTAAGGGTCCCTTTAACCCACTTTAATGATAAAAAAATAGAATGTGCAAAGATTCAAGGTGACAATCATATGAAAAATAACCATAAGTTTCCATATGATAGTAAAATGTCAAAGTTGGGATGTAAGTAGAAAGTATAAAGGTCTACATGATTAAATTCATTATTGATGGTAATAAGGACAATCGAAGAGGTCAAATATTTTCACAGGTCAATTTATTTGTAAAAAGTCTAACCATGAATGGAAAATGTGAATATGAAACAAGGTTTCCCCTTATCTTAAAGTGTCGATTACATATGGAGATAGGCAAGAAAGGGATATGGAATTTTTGACAGACGTGGATGAATCCTTATCCTATGCTTAGAGATAACATCTCTTCTTGAAGCATGAGGGATGCTATAGAATGGGGAGGCATAGTTGTGAACCCCCCTCATTTAGGCATAGACAAAGGTAAGCTTGACTCCTCTGGGATCTCAATATTTCTTGGGTGAATGGGCCATCTCTAAGTTCCTGATCAGGTACTTGAGATTGCCATTAAAGAGGTAATTGTTAAGTATTGTTTCGTTTTTCATAGTTATGGTGGAATTGCCCAGTGCAAGTGAATGGTCCAAAAGGAAAAAGGCAGATCAACAATTTCATCTAGATATTATAATTTCCTTCGAAATGAAGATTTTTTATCATTTTTGACTTATCATACTTCTTGATGGTATTTAGGTGTTATGTTTGTTTTATTTAGATAAAATCCACCAAATTAAAGGTTGTCCATTGAAGCCAAATAATCTATGAGGATTCACTGGTGAAGAATTATCTAGGCCGGATTGTGTGTGACAGTTCGTAGCCTTCCCATTGAGTTTTGGGATAAAAAAATTATTTTGGGGATTGTTACATATTGTGGCCATCTTCTGTCTTACATATCCAACTATCCTGGCTAGAACCATATTGGTGTAGCAAGGTTTTGTGTCACTGTCACATCAAAACAGATCCCCTTAGATCAAGTTTCATTCAAATAACCATTTTAGATTACACCTATGTCCAGAAGTTATTTATGAAAGCTCCTACGTGTTTTGCACCAAATTTTGTTTGGAGGGTCATGGGATAATGGTGACACCTTTAGAATTCCTCTCTACCGATTTGGTAGGCTAAATCTGGATACTTCAACAAGGTGGAACCCATTATAGGGAAAGAGTTGAGGACGGGGGCCCTTGCCACACCTAAGCTATCCATGTTCTTGAATCAGATTTCTCTTTTGATAGCATATGAGCGGACCCTTATACATCCTTTTATTATGTTGGGGGAGTCGAAATGGATGGAGGACAAGGTGTTCCCTAGAAAAACGAATTCTAACTTGAGAACATCTAGATGACTTTGATGCAGATTATGAAGCATGTTCTTAGACAAGGAATATGCCTCTAAGTACTTGAGCTTAGATGATTAAACAAAACTATTTTTGGTAAAAGGATATATGTGGATGGACTTTGAGGATTTGATGTAGGTGGTATATATCACAACATTTCCTGCCATGGAAATATTTTGGATAGACAAAAGAGTCATGGAGTAACTATGTGGTGCAAAAACTTTGGGGACTGTTAAGCATAAAGACAAAAAACCTAACTTGTGTCACATTAGATGATATGCAAACTTACTATATTCAAGGCTCTACATTGTGTCTTCTATGTACCCTTCGGGGAAGGAAACATCGACCGGAAAGGAGGAGCTCAAGAATATTTTGAGGAAATTTGATATTCTTAGTTAAACTATCAAGATCTTCCCAAGACAACGATAAGGTTAGAATTTATTTTACACATAAAAAATTCAGCTGCTCCCAGATCATTGCATCCCAATACATAGGAGAAACAGAGCATTAAGATCCTTATACCTCTGGGAGGGTGAGTCTAGATTATCTCATTAATATTTCAATTTGACATATTGTTATTCATGGAGGATCTAATAAGAAAATGATGGGTGGAACATTCAGTGTGTATATAAAAACATAAAAACAATAATTCATTTTCACTCTCAGGAAGAATCACTATGTAGACACCAAATTTTGTCAACGCTTGCCTTGGACCATGTGGGATTCTCAAGAGAGTAGACACATAAATAATCATGACCACTGGTCATTCCATATCTAGTATGTCAACCTCACAATTAATGGATATAGCAATTGATTTCAACCTCACGAAGATCCTTCCTACATGTACCTCATCATTACACCTCACCTTGGACCCATTCTAGAGGGCTATTTAACTCACAATGCACTTGGATCACTCTAGCATAGGTAGTCATCACTCCAAGATGTTGAGTCATACTTTACCTAACAAACATTTAAGGAATTCATCCTAAACCTAACTAGACTTTTCTAATATCTTCTAAGTACCTTTTCTCACAAGAATCAACTTCCCTAAGTTGACAGCAATAAGGCTAACACGCCATATGGGAAGACAGCCTATTTTTAGTAAATAGGACATTGCATTGCCCTAACTTGCCTGAAAATTATCCTCAGTTTGAAGTTCACCTATAAGTCATTATGACAATTCCTTTAGGCATAGAATTTTACAACCCTTTACCTAGGTTGGTCATTTGGATGTATTGGATGTCTTATTCATTCAAGCACGAATCTTTCAGCCCTCCAGGTATCCAGAGGAGGAACAGTGGAATTTAAATCAATATAGAAGACAAACATCTTGGTGGCTCTTTCTCATAGCAAGGGAATACTCACAGGAACACAGGTTTTATGTTTCCACGAGAATCTGGACTTCCAAATTTGGACCTTCCTCCAATAACCAAAAATCTCAACTCACAAGGTCTATCATTAAGACAGTGAATTTAATCATTTGGGCTTATCCCATAGTAGAACTCCACTTCATTCAATATTTTATTTCTTCTATTACCCAGAATCACCTTTGATAGTACCAACCCGCTATTCAAGAATAAGCCTTTCCACCAAATCAACCTAACTTCTTAATATTTTTGAGTCTTCTCAACCATATTACAACCCAAACCATACTATTTGCATCTGACCGTACATCAAAGAGAAAAAAAAAACCCATTTTTAAGTATTTTATGTACCTATTTCCAACAAACTATCGACGGAGGTTCCAGATCTATTCATTAGAAAAATAGTAGTTCCCACTTCCCTTCGAGAATTGATCATTATCATGATATTGGTCTCTATGGTCATTTCAATATTCTAAAACCAGCCAGTGTTCCCACTCACCCAAAATGATGACCCAGACCTCAACCATATCATCGCGCCTCATGACCCTTAGAGACCTCTATACAGGATTGCCTGGCTAAACAAACCTTGAGTTATAATTATATTTATCAATGTTGCATTTCTATATTTAGCATTGAATAGTTCAATGTATTATATATATGAGAGATTGTGTATAATAGATTGGACTTCGCTTCTTGATGATGAATAGTTGTTACCATGAAATTGTAAGTTGATATTGTTATCTTTCTTTATATTGTTGTGATTCATGATATAGGCCTTTGACTCTTAATATGCTTAGAAACTGATATATTTATATTCAATTTCTCAGATGTTCTGATATGGCCTATTAGGCTAAAGGAGGTAGTCATTGTGTTTTGTAGTTTAAGATATCCAAAACATGAAGATTGATAGACCAACCACATTGAATTCTTGATGAAATTCAACAATTCACCATGAACTTGTATTGTTCGTGCTGATGTGGCGTATGAACATGTAATAGGAATTCCCATGGGGTAGATCACCTTTAAATGTGACCAAGGGTTATGTTATTTATTATTTGGTTCCTTTTTATTGAGTGTTTTTGTGTGGTTAGTAAGTACATTCAGACCCTTTTGATTTAAATAAATTGTGGAACAAATAATACTTGAGTAATTTTATTGTTAAAATCCACAATTGAAGTTGTTAGTATTGCAAAGTAATTATTCAGTGATTGACTTTCTTGTATTAATGTTACTTAAGATAGGGTTAATAATGTGTAAGTGATGCATTAACATAAGTAAATTTCCTTCTTGAAACACTTCATCTTCTTTGGAAGTTGAATTTGTCCTTATAGGCTGATTTTGATAAAGTCTTTGGGATCAAGTTAACTTTCCCATGGGTTTCTTAAATTTTCAATGCCAACCTTACCTTGGTTAGAGGGTTTAAATCTTAGCCTTCATTATGGGGCATAAGGAAAACATTGTACCCTTTTACATTGAGAAGAAGGGGAATAATTAGGATTTGCACTTTTCTTACATGGTTTAATTTTAGTCCTTTGGGGTGTGGGACTTGTTTTGGAGTGTTTTAAGTAATGTGTCATATTATTCACCTACTTATTTATTATCTCTTTGGAGATTGAAGTTGACCTGTGAGTTGGAGTTGAGGATGTGTGATGCTGGATTAAAACTTGGATCCACCTCATCCTCTTCTCTTAATGGATCTATATATACGAATTCATTTTATTGTTTAGGGGTTACACTCTTTTGGTTGCTGTACTTTTGCATACTTCTTTTGGGGTGAATTATTTTGCCATTTTGAGATCCTTTGCTTTTGGAGAAAGTTGCAATAATTTTTACAGACCTATGTTTTGCTGATCTTGGGCTATTTTGCATTGGAAAATTTTTTGGTTGGGAACTTGAAACAAACTCCATTATGGAGAGGTAAGAGCTTAGCTCTTGGAAATTCTCTCCTTTTATTTGTATGCATAATGTGAATGGTGGAATGTTTGAATGTGTTGTTTTATTTGTTGTCTGGTTGGGTAAATGGCCTAGGGATGGTGTAGGAGAAGACTATGGGGCATTTTGTGGTAGACATAAGTGCTTTGGGGAGGTATAAGTGTGGAGGGAGTTGGGATTTGGGTTCAACCTTGTAAAGAAATAGATTTCATTTCTTTACTCATTATGGGGTGCCATAAGAGGTTGGGGCGGAATAAGAAAATGTGAGGAATAAGGGGTACTTGGGGGAGGCATAAGGACATGTCAGGGATTTGAGATGATATATATTTTGGCGGTTTGTTCTTAGGTGGTGATACCCATTCCCCCTTGGGAGGCATAAGCAACATCCCCCATAGTTTCTTGCTTCTTTGGCTTGCATGATGAAGCCTGATTATTGATTGTTGTTTTGTTTCTGTGGTTACAAACTACAGTTTTGTTTGGACTGTTTTTGAATGAGAAATCTATATTTGTGTTGTCGAAGCCTGTTGTTTCCATGTGTTGAAAAGCATTTCTTATTGCAATATGGTTGGGGCTCAAGGGCCAATGAAGAAGGATGTATTCTCCTTTTCATTGGATGTCTTGGTTGGGTGGAGAGCGTTGCCTTTCCCCCTTTTCTGTTGTGATAGAATTGAAATGAATAAAAATGGAGGATATTCATGTTGATGTTCAAGAAAAAATTAATAGTCCTTGTTGATATTATTACTTGTTGTAACCCTTCCCACTTTGAAGTGGATGAACTTGTACATTATCTATGATGGAAATATGGTTTGTATGGGCTATGAAAGTTGTAAATTGAATTGTGAAAGAGATATACTCTGTTCTCTGTTTTTGAATAAATGTTGAAGAAATTGTATTTTGTATATTGTAATTGAGGAAGAAGACAAAGTTCTGACAGTCCCTTGTGAAAAAACTTTTATAAACCATTTCCCCACTTGATGTGGATGAAAATTTAATACACATTTTGTGCCGAAGAGTTACTATGTTTGGAAATACAATCCCTTTTGCATGTGAAAGAAATTTACTTTGTATTCTGCTTGTAAAAAGGAATGTAATGAGAAAGAGTTGTGATTGTAAAGTTGTATTTGGTCTATATAAATAGAAGTGGTTACTTTGTTCAAATGATATTGCTTTCATTGGAAATATGATTGTTGAATGTAATTTGAAATATCTTTTGGAAAGATGAAAAAGTGAATACGTATGAAAAAATGTCATAATGATCTGTTCTTTAGAAATGAAAGTTTTGAAAATTATAATTATAATTTGGCATTTGAATACGTTGATTCAAATCACCTTAACGAGTTAGATTGGATCTAGAATGATTCCTAATACTTAGAAGACAATAAATGGAAAATAGATCCTTTCAAATTATATCTATGTTAGATGTTTTCAAAACAGACAAATGTTTTATCAAAATGCACGGATCGACTCTACAACATCAAAAAGACAAAATGAAATATCAAATTTTATTTTTAAGGTCAAAATGACCCCAAACATTCCAAAATACTTATGAAAATTTTATAGAACCTTTCAAATCGGGCAAAGGTGAAATTGCAAACTTCTTGGTATATAAAATTGATAAATTTCAAAATACAAATCAATCAAGTAAAATTAACGTTGCAATCTATCCTAAAATATTTCCAAGTAAAATCCTCCATGCTTGTTTGGCAAGTGGAAAAAAGCATTAACGACAAATTTGAAAAAAAATTGATAAGTTAAAAATCCCAGTTCACTTTCTAAGTGACAGAAAGATGTTTTCTCAAAATTGACCATTTAAAATTTACATGCTTGTAAAATTAAATTCCTAAGGTTTTTGATCCAAAGAGGAGTATTGAGAGCTTTCCAAAAAGTCCTCATTTGCCAAAAGTACTAAGTTCCCAATCTAAAGTTTGATGGCCTTATGAAGTTTTTACTTCATTTCAGGCTCAAAATAATCTAATTGTCAAAATTTTAAATGAATAAAATATTCTTGGGCGAAGTCCAGGAAGAAGTCTAAACCTTTCATTTTTTTGAACTTTTTTCCCAAATTGTGGTTGCAAAGTCATGAAGTTTTCCCGCCATGTGCTCCGAGTTAATCTGTAAGCCTTCATTTTGTCTAAAAATGATCTAAGTCCAAAAAGTTAATTTGGTAATTTTTCCTCCATGGCCCTGCCACCCCGCAACCAATCATTGATCAACACGTGCATTTTTTAGGCATTAGTGGAGGCTTAGATTGATTTTAACCTTTAGCACTTTCAAAAATAATATTATAAAATTTTGTAAGTTTTCCCTAGAGCCTCGTCGGCCCACAGGTAATCAGGGGTTGCCACATGGCTTCATGAGGCGTCGACAGAGGAGTGGATCTTTTTAAGCCTTAATGCTTTAAAAAACTTTTGGGAAAATTTTCTAAATTATCCCCATCAGCCTACCAAAACACAACTAACGGTTGGCTAACACGTGGCATCTTCTCACATCGATGGAGGTGCAGGTTTGTTTCGACATTTTTGCCCTTCCTTTTGAATAGTCAAATTTTCCAAATGTTCCCTACCGAACCACTAACCTACAACCAATAAGAAGCTACCATGTGGCCTCCCTAAGCATTGGCAAAGGTGCAGGTGTAAAATTCACTTTGTCCCAAAAGGGAAAAAGCGCTAAATGCCTTCCCCACTCTGCCGGCCCATGCCTGGGAAAAAAATTCTTCCCTGCTCTGCCAGTCTACTTTTCTCCTCTGGGTGAATTTTCTCTCCGATGTCCAAAGGCCCGAGTTGGGGAAAATTTCCTCCCCAGGCCCACTCTTGGGAAAATTTTCACCACAAGTTCCGCCAGTCCATAACTTGATAAATATGAGGAGTTAGGAGGACTTCTCTATATCACCGGAAACGTGAGGAAATCCCCTATCTAATGGGAATGTTTTCAAGAAGTATTTATTGTGTTAATTATGAGAAAATTCAGATTGAATCCCATTATATGAGTTATGGGAGTGGGTGAGTATGAATTTACTCTGATGACATTTAACAACATGTATTCTTTATCCCCCCTGTAATTAAACCTTACTCTTGTCTTGGACCTTGTGGAATTAAACACCTTGGGTATTAATTGTTTTGGTCCCTTAACCCTAAAATTTTTAATTCAAGGGAATATTTAGCATTAAAATTTCAATGTAATCAGTGATTAAATTAATCCCTAAGGAGATTTGAGTTAGGTGTGGACTTATCACACTTGTTGCTTTATAATGTGGAATTAGTAATTATTATAATGGGAAAAATTATTAGTTGAATTTAATTGTCCTTAAGACTTTGGTTGTTAACACGTTTTTAAAAAAATTTATTCCATAATTTTCTAACTAAACCTAGGTTGTTCATAGGTCTCAAGTGGGAAATTTTAGACTAAAATACGTGGCATGGTACAAAATTGCTATAAACAACCACAACAAGCCCATTCCTAGGTCTTGCCATTCAGAAATAAAATCATTCATTGCATGAAATTATACAAGGTTTCTTAGAAAAATGTTGTAATTTATCAGACTTAACATGGCACCTGCTTCAAATAAGCTTCACATAATGCAAGATATGATTGTATGGGCATGCCCCATATTCATTGGACAGACTCCCCTGAGTGGCACATCTTGATATCAAGAAAAAGGTAGAAGGAGGGTAGGGATAAGAGGATTCTAGCATGCAACAATGTTATTTCGAAACTCCTCCCATACCTACACTTCTTTATTAGTCTACAAGTAATAAGAAGGGATTCTAACCCACAAGGCACTCCAGGGCTATGATGAAGGATTTTCTAGCCCATCAATACACACAACCAACGACCATGGGAAGATGAATGTCATTAAAATTGCTCCAGAGTAAAATATATGCTACTAGTGATCAGAAATAGAATAGAATTTTCTTCTGCCCAAATGATCCCAAAAGAAAAATCACCAGGAAGACCACTACCAATACACAATGAAAAAAATTACAGGAGGATAGAAATTCTAACCATGTGCCAGCTAAGAGTGGCATAAATTTTGTAAAGTGACGTAATATAGGAAGTGTTGCCCAGCAGAGGTAAAAGGAATTAGGATAAGGTCACACAAATGCAATGACCAGGACACTTCTAAGATAGTGAGGTAGATTGGTAGGTGGAAGGAATTAAGTTTTTCATTAGTTCACTGCCCCTATCAAAGCATGCATTCCACCACATACCTTCCTTTACTTCCACACAAAACACTATTTTGAAGCTTATACACATATATGATATATATAGTATATGGGGTGTATCCCTTATATAATTCTCTTTGAAATTTTAACAAATGTTACTACGAAATCGAAAAAAAATCAACCCACGATGATTAGAATGAAAATATGATGGTCCTCAAAAGTATGCATTACAAAAAATTTACCAGAAAAGGTAAATTCATTAGCGACAGAAACAAGGTGGTATAATAGAAGGAAAGGAGTCGACTTTAGATTTGAATGGTGATTGTGAGAAAAAAAATGGAAATATGAGGTATGCCATGGATCACTAAAATGTATCCAAGACATGACCGACAACACAAAAAGAAGAAGGAATGAGGTACGAGTAACGAAGTTGGTTGCTATAGTAACTTTCCCACAATGCCAAAAGTCGCCCCTACACCAATTTCTTCCATTCGCAAGGTGAGTTTCAACTTGACAACAGGGTATAAAATGACAAGGCATTGCTGGAAACGAGGTTCCATGGAAAGGAAAGGAGTCTACACTGAATGAGGCATTACAATTTCAATATTAGATTAAATTAGTTAATTTTCTAACATCCTTTGAAAATAGTATATAGATATTTATTTTAATATTTTCCACCACCCAAAACAGTCAAGAAATTGAACAAAATGGATAACCTATTGTGCCCACTTTCCTTTGACACCTTTTGATACTGATCTTGATACTATTGATTACATTGTGGACATTATTATGGTTTTGATTTATTATGATGTTAGATTTTTGACCATGGATTATTGTTGATCTTGATTTAATTATGATGCATGATGATTATTAGAGACACTTCATATGTGGATGATGATATAATACTTGACATGGATATATTATGAATGTTGTTCGGACATGTGATTTTTTGATATGGTGAGTAGACCTACAAAATGGACATTATATGATGATGATATAGTTGTTGATATAAATTGTAAATGATATTGTTGATTACCTTGATGTTGTTGTTATTCATATGTATAGATGATTTTGTGATTATATTTATATCATGTTGGATGTTCTAATATAGCCACAAGGCCAAATGAGGTATTTGTATTTTATAGGTTAAACTATCACAACAAACATCAGGGAATTGGAGACCAACCACATTAAAATTCTAGATGAATTCAACAAGGTCACCATGGCAACTATTTTTGTTTTTGTATGTGTTTGTTAGTGTTAGAGATTCCCATGCGGGGGAATTACCTTTAAATGTGACCAAGGGGCTTTATGTATTTATTAATGTAGATTATTTTATTAATGTTTTCATGTGTTTATTTTGTGGTGCTTTTACCCTTTTTCATAAGTTATTAAATGATGTGTTAATGTTGTGAATAATCCTATTGTTAAAGTAAATTAATCAAATTTGGGATATAAGAAAGCAATTATAGAAGTTTTTGACTCTTGTATTAAATGTGATAAGTGATGTGTAAGTATGTGTAAGAGTTGTGTAAGTCACATTTTGGAGTATGAAACACTCCACCTCCTTGGAAATCCAAATTTGTCATTGGAGGCTGATTTTGGAGGCTTGTGGGACAAGTTAGACTTGTCACATACCTCTTAAATTTGCATACCAACCTTACCTATGGTGGGAGGGTTGAATTTAGACCTTATTTATGCATTTTTAAATGACTAATTGTAAGTTTTAATTTCACTCTTATTACTTTTTATTAAATAAAATCCTTATGGGGTGTGGGATTTTTTGAGTGTGTGTAGACACCAAATTTCTGTCTTATGACCCCTTGTGACCCGCATCTCATTTCGCAACCTAACCTCATCACCTAAACCTTACACAATTATTTATTAATTACCTTATAATTAATAAATCCACATCGCCTTTCCTGCCACCTCATTTTGCCACCTCATCATGACCTAGGCCTAACCCTAAACTAATCTAATTAAGACCTATGACTTAGTCTACATCCACACCCATGACTAATGACTCCTTACTCGCACCCAAAACCGACTTTATAGTTACTTGACCAAGCCTGTAACTAATCCCTTGGGAGAAAAGGAGGGAAGGTTGGCTATTTTACTAAAGATAGCCCACTTTAACCTGACCGATACCGGTTCCTACTCGACCGCCGTCGGTTCTATAACCGCCATCGGTTCCCTGTAAATGACCTCCCCTAACCAGAAACAGAGTTGAAGGATTTTTGGATCAATCAGGATCATCAAGAAGCGATAAAAAAGAATCTGGATTTTATTTGGCCGAGCAGAGACAAGTGAAGAGACAAGAAGAGTTTGCAGCGAAGGAGACCAAGCCCAAGACTGCAACTGAATAACCAGAGCCCTGTGATACTCAGCTGATCATCGGGAGGGAGGTATCTCATCTCCTGAGTGCCAGGCCATCCTACCTGAGTTCTACCTTTGTCATTACAGTTCTCAGACCTGCATCCTCGTCAATAACCAGTAAGCTGCATCTTGTGTGTCCTCTTTAATAATATTTCTTAGACTTTTGAATCACAGCCGTCATAAATCCATTCCTAGATCTACCACCCAGCAACACATTATATCTAACTATCATTCATTTACCTCTCATCACCCCGTTACCTAATCCCGCTCATATACTAGCCTTACAAACAACACAACCACCCTACAACTGACCCTCACCAAAAGTCCCTAAAACATAGCCCCCACCGACTTAAAACCAGAAACCAGCCTTTCCTCCTACCTATTTCAACGAAGCAATTAAATTGTGATTTTATAATATTTTGTGTTAATTTATATTAGCAGGGGAACTGACCACCTTCGAAAGTAAGTTTTATATTTCCTGGGCCCAAGGCAGTTCCCTCATTTATTGTCTAATCAAAATCTTGTGGTCTTGTGTTCTTATTTGCAGGTAGTCCTTCCAAGACAAAAGGGATTTCTTCGCAATCAAACTGATCTCTCTCTATAGTACGCACACACCATCTCGACATTCAATAGGTATTCCTCCTAGCCCTAACCCTTATCTGTTTCTAAAAGGAATGAAAGGATAGAAGCAACTCTATTCCCAAAAAGCTGAAACATTCCACGTGAAACATTTTGGCACGCCTGGTGGGACCCATTTTGGGTTTCTTTCTTTCTTGCTTGCTTTCGTATAGGGAGCATACTTGTTGTTTTCTTCTTCTAAAGATATTCACAAGGTATTTTGTTATTTTGGTAAAAGAACTTGCTTTGCTTTTACATCTTTGCATTAGTGAAAGTCATCTTTTTTGCTTCATCGAATATCATTTTCGATTTGGGTTTAAAACACGTGCATCACATTCTTGCGTGTTGTTTTCAATTCTAGTGAACATAGATTAAGTAACAGGTCATACACGTGGGGGTGATATCCACGGTATTGACAAGAAATTAATCTTACTTTCACTGCACAACACATACCGAATCACTTCACAATTAACACAACAGCTCAAACATCCCCCCTTTTTCTGCGGTATTCCTCTGCCCGATTGAGGTAACCTTATAAGCCAAAACAAACTTGACATTTCCCCTAAGTCTTTTGTTTAGGATTCTGACATCATTCTACGTCTAAAGGCATAAGCCCATGTTAATTAAAATTAACCCTAGGGTTAGTCTCTGGATTTGCATGTGCATCTTGCTTGTTTTCAGTTCTGTTTTCTCTGTCATACTCTGTCTTCTGTGATCACCTCAGAACAATTTGATAAGTGTACTAAACATTGTTAAAAATCAAATCAGCAGCTTCTTATATTTTTCTTATACCAGTATTATTACACCGACATCAGTTAGATGACCGAAGTTGACTAAATTCTGACTAACATCGGTTATTAGACCGATATCGGTTACTGTCTTTTACAGTTCCTGACAAACCAGCAACCTGCCAATTTCACCATTCTGAGGCTGTTTCTGTTCCCGATAGATTGAAGCCCTACTGTGTACTCTTGTCCATGGTTTTTATCACTCAGAAGCAAGCCGCCGGCATGGTTTCACATGCCTGCTCTGTGCCTTTTCCTGAATCACCCCCTTCACATTCTATAGGGAACCCTACAGACACCAGTGATATCCCCAAAATTCCTGTAGGAGATAAGGAATTTTCCAAATTTCTGGATGCTAATTCTAGCGCCGTACAATACTATTTGTCTCATGCCCTTGACCGTATGCCGGATGGTCAACTCCTTGTTGGCATGCCTATTAGTATAGCAGCTCACTTAGCTCCCACTCCACCTGATAACACCGCCTTGCTTCCTGCATCTTTAGCCCCGTCTCCCAATCCGACGGCTTCAGAGGTTCATACGACACAAATTGGTTTTCCGTTGGTTAATCTTGGACCCCACATATCATTACCACCGACTGCCCCTACCGCATCTCTCTTGCAGACTGCTCTGTTCATGACTTGCTCTCTTCCACCTATCCACACGAGCTTTCCTTCTCAAGCTCCGCCTACCTTTTAATTCCCATACACGTATCCAGTGACCTCAACATCTTATATGGGACATCCCTATTCAGTCGCCTCAACATATTCATCCTCCATACCTTATCAACACTTAACCCCACCACTGTCTAGCGGATGCCCTTGGCCCAATTTGCCTCCGTTTACCACAACCGCACCATCATCTCATCCAACCACGGATTTCATCAAACAAATGATGGACAAAATGCAAAATCTGGAGGCTTCTGTTTCGAGAAGTCGTAGCACCTTGACATACGAGCAAGTTTGTCGGGAGCCTATTCACCCTTCTGTCCCCCTTCATTCATATCCTCCTCAATGGGATTTGCCGATGTTTCACTCGGAATGTTCCGGCTTCTGGGAATAGAGTTTCTTATATCCTTTCATTCCTTTTAGAAACAGATAAGGGTTAGGGCTAGGAGGAATACCTGTTTAATGTCGAGATGGTGTGCGCGTACCGTAGAGAAAGATCAGGTTGACTATGAAGAACTCCTTTTTGTCTTAGAAGGACTACCTACAAATAAGAACACAAGACCACAAGATTTTGATTAGACAATAAATGAGGAAACTGCCTTGGGCCAAGGAAATATAAAACTTCCTTTCGAAGGTGGTCAGTTCCCCTGCTAATATGAATTAACACCAAAGACAGTAAAATATCAATTAAATTGCTTCGTTGAAATAGGTAGGGGGAAAGACTAGTTTCTGGATTTGAGTCACAGTAACCGATACCGGTTACTGATAACCGATATCGGTAGGGTCGCCTTGTAGGTTGGTTGTGTTGTGGGGTGTTTGCGTTGTTTGTAAGGCTAGTATATGAGTGATATTAGGTAATGAGGTGATGAGAGGTAAATGAATGATAGTTAGATGCAATGGCATGCTGGGTAGTGGATCTAGGAATGGATTTATGAGGACTGTGATTCAAAAAGTCTAAGAAATGTTATTAAAGAGGACATGCAAGATGTAACTTACTAGTTATTGACGAAGATGCAGGTCTAAGAACTCAGGTAGGATGGCCTGACACATAGAAGATGAGATATCTCCCTCCTGATGATCAGCTGAGTATCACAGGGCTCTGGTTATCCAGTTGCAGTCTTGGGCTTGATCTCCTTTGCTGCAAACTCTTCTTGTCTCTTCACTTGTCTCTGCTCGGCCAAGTAAAGATCCGGATTCTCTTGATCGCTTCTGATGATCTCCCTTGATCCAAAAATAATTCAAAATTTCTTTCTGGTTAGGGGAGCCCATTTACAGGGAACTGATGGCGGTTTCGTAACCGATGGTGGTCGAGTAGGAACCGGTATCGGTAAGGAAAAAGTAGGTTATTTTTAGTAAAATAGCCCACTTTCCCTGCTTTTCTCCCGAGAGATTAGTTGCGGGCTTGGTCAAGTGACTAGAAGGTCGGTTTTGGGTGCAAGAAAGGGGTCATTAGTCATGGGTGTAGATGTGGACCAAGTTATAGGTCTTAATTAGGTTAGTTTAGGGTTAGGAATAGGTCATGATGAGGTGGCAAAATGAGGTGGCAGGTAAGGTGATGTGGATTTATCAATTACAATGTAATTAATAAATAATTGTGTAAGGTTTAGGTGATGGGGTTAGGTTGCAAAATGAGATGCGGGTCACAAAGGGTCGTAAGACACAAATTTGGTGTCTACATTAGCCCCTTATTATCGTGTAGCTTGTTTTGTAAAGCTACACGGACAATAATATGAAGTGGTTTCTCCTGTTAAGGGTATAGGTAATCCCCCTCAAATCTATCACTGATTGAGAGAACGTGAAATCAGGGATAGGGTTGATAAAGGGTAAATGGTGTAGAGATGATGGTGAGAGGGTGGGGTAGGTCGAAGGAAGCAGATGCACGTTGAAATGCAATAGTGCGACTAGGGTACATGATTTGATGAGCAAACCAGCAATGCATAGGCAAAGGTCGATAGTTTATCCAAACAAGGGTGATATAATCCTGGTATCCAAGGCATACGAAGTAACTTCAGGGTATATAACGGGTAAAGTACATGAAAGTTTAGGCTTGTTCGGCAGTACCAAATGGTTGGTTTGGTTGAGATAAATGTCGCGGTCTAGGTCTAGGCAAAGTTGGTTGACAAATCAAATCAAGGACCCTAATCATGCTAAAACACGAACAGGTGAGCTCGATTGAACAAAAAGCTACATGATGGGTGGGTAAAAGTGTATGTTGTTGATGTTGGGAGGGGTATTTAAGTGGTACGGCCTTGGGTCGGGCGGATTGATTAGTGAGGGCCGTAGGTCGGGCCAAGTTGTTGGGTTGTGGCCTTGGGTCAGGCCAAATGGTTGGGGTGAGGCCTTGGGTCGGGCCGGATGGGTAGGGTGAGGCCTTGGGTCAGGCCAAATGGGTAGGGTGAGGCCTTGGGTCGGGCTAAATGGGTAGGGTGAGGCCTTGGGTCAGGCCGAATGGTTAGGGTGAGACCTTGGGTCGGGCCAGATGGGTAGGGTGAGGCATTGGGTCAGGCTGGATGGGTAGGGTGAGGCCTTGGGTCAGGCAAAATGGGTAGGGTGAGGCCTTGGGTCGGGCCAAATGGGTAGGGTGAGGCCTTGGGTCATGCCGAATGGTTAGGGTGAGACCTTGGGTCGGGCCGGATGGGTAGGGTGAGACCTTGGGTCGGGCCGGATGGGTAGGATGAGGCCTTGGGTCGGGCCGGATGGGTAGGTTACGGCCTTGGGTCGGGCCAAATGGTTAGGGTGTGGCCTTGGGTCGGGCCGGATGGGTAGGTTACGGCCTTGGGTCGGGCCAAATGGTTAGGGTGCAGCGTTGGGTCAGGACAAATGGTTAGGGTGAGGCCTTGGGTCGGGCCGGATGGGTAGGGTGAGGCCTTGGGTTGGGCCGGATGGGTAGGTTACGGCCTTGGGTTGGGCCAAATAGGTTGGTTGCGGCCTGAGGTCGGGCCAAATGGTTGGGGTGCGGCCTTGGGTCGGGCCAAATGGTTGGGGTGCGGCCTTGGGTCAGGCCAAATTGTTAGGGTGCGGCCTTGGGTTGGGCCAAATGGTTAGGGTGAGGCCTTGGGTCGGGCCGGATGGGTAGGGTGAGGCCTTGGGTCAGGCCAAATGGTTAGGATGTGGCCTTGGGTTGGGCCAAATAGGTAACAAACGGTGTTCAGCAAAGGTGGATATAGGCAATGTTGTGAGAAAGGGCGTTTAGTAAATAGGGGCAGAAATTGGGGGAAAGTTGGAATAAAACCGATGTTGATTGTATATGACCGATATCGGTGAGGGGACCAATACCGGTTCCTTAGGGCACAGTAAAACCGATATCGGTTATGGGTGAAAAACCTATAAAAAGAAAAATATGGCCTGTCATTGTCACTTTTGCAATTTGGAAACCAATTTGAGTTGTTTGACGTGGAGAGTGGAGATTGGAGCATTTTTTGCGTGAGGTGGCATTATTTGACTGGGAGTGTGTTGTTAGTGGGCCCGAGTGAGGAGGAGGCAGTAATTGATTGGTGGAGGACCTAGAAGAGGACATTTGGAACCATGGCACAACTAGGAGGAGCAGGGGGGGCTGGACCAGCTGGACTACCACCACCCATCCCACCACGACGACGTGTCATCGTACGGGTAGGTTCAAAACCCCTCATTGTGTGTATTTTATTGCATTATGCTATATTTGGGGTTTGGGTAGGAATGTACATTTGTTAGGAAATAATTAGAAAATGGAAATGATTTGAAAAAGGGAGAGGATAGATAGGTGAAATAAGCCAAGGCGGCTGGGTGGGTAGGTTTTTAGGGTATTTGGGTGGGTAAATTGGTAGAAAAAATGAAAAAAATGTAGGTGGGGGGGGGGGGGGGCGTGCGGGGTTCGGCTCTGGGAAGTTACAGCGACCGATGTCGGTCGCTAAGCGACCGACATCGGTGGCAAAATTTTAGGGGTAGGGTGTTTTGTGTTTGACCGGCGTCGATCATATATCGGCCAGCGTCAGTGGGTTTTTGTTTTTTTTTGTTTTGTTTTTTTTGGGTGTTGGTTGTGGGGTTTGGGTTTGTTTTGAGTTTGGGTATGGTGTGGGTTGTGTGGTTATGGTTTGGGTTGTTTCGGTTGTTGGTTTGGTTGTTTTGGTGTTTGGTATTGTGTAGGTTTTGGTTTGGGTGTGAAGAGGGAGGGGGATAGTGGAGAAGATAGGTGGGTAGAGGGGTGTGTTAGAGAGTCGGGTTGTGGTCGGGGGGATAAAAAAAAGGGGTATAGAGGGTATAAGTAGATGGTGTGATAAAGAGTAGGGCTAATACTGTGGGTTGGTTTTGCAGGCACGTCAGCAGCTGACGATGCGGGATAGGATGCCCCCGCTGTTGGTACAGATGCGGCCACACGTATCCGCAACACACTTAGCCATCCTGCACGAGGTGGGACTCGACGGAGTCCAGAGGTACAGGGCAATTGATAGGGATCATAGTTTGATGGTCGCCCTCATCGAGAGATGGGATCCGGTGACCAATGTGTTCCATCTCCCGTCTGGGGAGATGACTATCACATTGGAGGATGTATATCGCATCCTTAGACTGTCGATCGAGGGAGAGGCAGTCTTCCAGGTAGATTCAGAGACAGCCATGGATAGCATCCTACACGTATTCAGGGATGCATCCGCGCTATTGATGTATCACAGCGCGAGCATCGGTTATGGGGATATGTACCGTGCGCACCGCCATGAGACACGGCTTGCAGTGTTGATGATGATCGGGATCACCTGCTTTGCCCTCCCGGACTCAAAGGGAGGCCGCTTTCCACAGGCGCTTATGGGGGTGCTACATGAGATGGTGGAGGAGCACACCTGTTATGCTTGGGCACTAGTATACCTAGTACAGTTGTATCGAGATCTGTGGGGCTATCGCCGGATGAGGCGATTCAGGATTTGTTCGACGTTTTTGCTTCATTGTTGGGCATATGAGCACATCATATGCATTAGACAAGTAGGGTTGCCCCAGCAGCCAGGGCCACAGGTCATATATAGATACGGCTTTCAGAGGTGGTTGGGGGTCGTGGGCTAGCCACGAGCAGTGCTTGCAGGGCGGGACGTCGCTTATTACAGGCATTTATTAGAGGGCCTGACAACGGCAGATATCGTATGGAGACCTTACAGAGGTCATCACCCTCGTAGAGGAGCCCGATTATAGTTGCGCTTGATCCAGTACACTTTCTGGATGCAGGACGGAGGCCGGGAGAGTATGAGAGGATACCCCTAAAGAGGGTACGCAGGCAGATGGGGCTGCGACAGGACGAGCCACCTCCCTTCCCTCAGTACCGGAGGGATGATGTAGAGGCCCCACTGCTTGCACCACAGCCCTGGGACCCAGATTGGGTTGCTGAGAGGCTAGAAGATGACACTGTAGATGATGTTGGTTGTACGGGAGCATATATGGTTTGGTGGGCTGGTCAGAGAGCAGCGAGGATAGCACATCCTACACAGCCAGACTTGGCAGCGGTGATAGCAGAGCGAGATCAGCTCAGGGGCCAGGTGCAGCTATTACAGGGTCAGATGGCTGCTGCACAGGCACAGATAGGTGTCTTACAGGGGCAGCTAGTCCAGGTGCAGGTACAGGCACAGGCACCACCACCAGCAGCGGCACAGCCACAACCCCAGGCATAGGTACAGGTACCACCACGGCCACAGGCACCACCAGCGGCACCGGCACAGGCACATGGGGCACTGGTAGTAGGTGTCAGGGGGACCAACCCCAGCACCTACGGTGGCTCGAGAGCGTTACATGGAGGCTAGAGCAGAGGCCCGATACTATCAGGATATTCTTGATGGTACCGGGGCTGATTATCAGCCCTATGCGGCACATAGAGTAGAGACCTCTCGGAGCCAGAGGTCTCAGGGAGGTGCAGCCACAGCTGGTGGGTCCGTCATAGGAAGGAGGCGAGAGGTAGGACACGGACCAGCAAGCAGACAGGCAGAGGGAGGTGGAGAGAGCTGAGGGGTCCCTGCACATTTTTTATATTGGACATGGGCACCGGTCTGCGAACCGGTTGTGTTTGATAGAGGCCTACGTGCCTACATATTATTCATTTATTCATTCATTTATTTATTATACCAGCCTGCGAGCCGAGTACGTGTTGTACAGTTGATACCGGCCTGCGAGCCGAGTATATTTTTGATATGAGAGACCGGCCTGTGAGCCGAGTTGAGATTACTGACGGTTATTGCGGCCTGCGCGCCAGCTTTGTTGTATTATGAGATCACAGAGGCCCCTATGCAGGGCACATTGTATATTTGAAACTTTGGATATATAGATATGATGATTTGACCCACATGCTATGTTTAAAATGTTTTTAAGTATTTTGTCGATGGTTTGTGATATAGGATGTATGATGAGTTTAATTAAGATGTTGATATATTGATGATGGTGATGTCTTTTGTTAATGAGATGCACGTATATATGGATGACATGTTATATTATGAAATTTTTCATGTTTTGTTACTGGTTTTGTGACATTGAATGTATGTATCTGATGAGTTGGATCCAAATGGTGTATAGATTGATAGTTTTTTGATATCCTTAGTTGATGGCTTGTTTGTTTTTGGTAATATAGATAGATGATGTGGATGAAATTATAATGAGATGTGGATGAAAAGATTATAGATAACGGTGTTATTATGTAGGAAAAAGAGGCGGGCGCCACGAAATTAGGTAGGAAATAAAGAAAAGAACTATGTTTAAAAAAAGGTAGGTATGTAACCGATATCGGTTAGGTAACTGATGTCGGTACATAATAGACCGATATCGGTTAAATAACCGATACCGGTTACTCAGGTATGAGCTTTTCTAAAAATAAAAAAGCTAGTGTGGCAACTTAAGGTCTTATTTTTAGAGCCATGCAAGAAGTTAAATATGCGAACGCGACGGTTTTTGATGACTGAGACAGGGAATTGCATGAGAGATTTGAGTGATAAGGAGAAAAGAGATAGGGAAAGTGGATGTGATCTGAGATTCAGAAGGCAGAAAGGCAAATTTGAAAAGGGTGGTGATCATGGTAGAACGAGGAGAAGCATCCAGCAGGCAGGGACGAGAGGGAAGACGAGTGCCACCTCAAGCTGCTGCAGCCCAAGAGGTAAACGGTTTGGTTGTAATTTGATTTTTGCATGTTTTGTGAATAGGATGAGAGAAGTGTAAGTGGGTAGATATGAGAAAGAAAACGTGATAGCAAGGGTTATAGATGAGGTGAGTGTTATGAGGTAGGGAATCAGGGGTTTTCGGGTATGTTTGTATGTACAGAAAGGAGTAAACGATCAAAGTTTTGTCGTAGGTGGTGTGTTTTGGCAAGGTGTATAAAGTTAACAGTGACCAATAGCAGTTAGAGATAACCAGTATCGGTTACTGAACCGGTAGCGGTTAGCCATAACCGATACCGGTGTCTGCAGACATTTCTAGCATGTGAGAAAAAAACCCTTGGGGATTTGATGGATTGAATGGTTGTTTGTTGTTTTGACGTATGCAGGCAGAGGCAGGGTTGAGGATGAATGATAGTGTGCCAGCGCTGTTGTCACGAATCCGAGCGGATGTAACACCAGCTGAATGGACATTGATAAATCGTTTGGGGTTAAGTGGAATCCGCTATTATTCACAAATCGCACGTAACCATGTCATGTTGCAAGCGTTGATTGAGAGATGGAATCCTGAGAAAAATACCTTCTATCTACCAACAGGGGAGATGACAGTGACATTGGAAGATGTGTTCCGTATTTTGAGACTCCCAATTATAGGAACACCCATATATCAGGAAATGCCTAGCGCGGGGCGGGCAGCGATAACAGCAGTGTTTGGTCCATACGCACGAGACTTGACACAGCGAGGTTTGACATTCACATATGAGATAATGTATGCAGCACACCCTGAGGAGACAAGGTTAGCAGTGATATTAATGATAGCGGTGGGGTATTACGCGTTACCAAGGGCGGATGGGGGAAGATTTCCAAAAGCATTGATGTGTGTTATTTGGGAGATGATAGAAAGGAATGTGACTTTTGCATGGGCACCTCCATATTTGGCGGAGCTATACAGGGGTTTATGGGCTTGTAAGAGAAATCACAGGACGACACTGGATTGTTCGTACTTATTACACTGTTGGGCCTATGAGCACATTGTTTGTGTGCGACCACTAGGCTGACCCATCCAGTCAGGAGAGACTAGAGTACAGAGGTTGGGATTCAGACGATGGGTCCAGACAGAACAAGAGGCAAGATCCCAGGTCGTGACGAGTGACATTGAGTATTATAGGCAGGGTGTGGGAGATGGTGACAATTGTGGATATATGTTGGAGGCCGTACGGAATTATATGGTAACAGAGAACATAGCTGAGGAGTTGAGGGGTGTAGAGTGATTGAGGTGGATCGCAGGGCACAGGCCAGGTGAGTATGAGAGGGTTCCTCTAGATCGCATGCGGCGACAATTTGGATTTGTGCAGGACATACCGCAGGCTTATAGACCATATATGAGGATCGATGCCGAGGCAACATTCTCACTTCCCTGGCCAACACTCCAGAAGGCGAAGGAAGATCCCTAACCCGACTTTGACATTGTTTCTGAGTTCTGCAAGAGATAGCAGCGATCGCAGGAAAGGTAATGGATGCCAAGAGAAGAGAGGCCTA
>JAHRHJ020001259.1:0-27792 GCA_019776745.2 Taxus chinensis
TGGTTAAACAATCTTCATGGACTTGTTTAAAGAGTTTATTTTCAATATTATTATTTTTAAAAGGCCTATAAAGTATACTTCTTCTATTCCCTGAATTGATTTGTTTATTTTGATGAAGCCCTAATTTTTGGAATTCCCTTAAGGGAAAGGCTATTCATTTTTCACTCTACTTGGTCATTGGGTACCTATGAATTATGGAAATATGTGCTAAAAGGGGAAAAATCCCTTGGGTATTGGATGACTATATTTTTTTTAAGTTGTTTTTGTTTTCAACTTTAACTTCTTGATAATTCTATTAATATTGTTTTGATGTACTGTGTTTAGCATGTTTCTATAATTTGTCCATAAAAATCGAGTTCAGTTTTCTTACAGAGCTTAGGAAAATGTCTATCTTTTTGAAAATGGAATGACACTTCTGTTAGGTTAAATCATTTTGATTACTTCTTCTCCTATACAGACCTGAGTTATGAAGATTGTTCATACTTAACTATATTTAAAATTATCCTTCCTTCCATCTCTGTCCTCTTTTTGAGTAATGTTTTATTTGGAAATTGTGGAAATATGGCCATCTTTACCATCTCCTTGAATGATGAAAGGTAATGGAATGTTGTTTTTGTTCTTCATTTTTTCTTTTCTCTTGGTTTGTTGTTCATTCAATCCAAACCCATATTAGATCTCTATTGGGATTTTGGTTTGAGACATTAGATAATGACCTTGTCAATATAGGTTATTTGTTTCTTTAGGTTCTCCTTTAATCATACAAGAGTTAAGGGGTAGTGATATTTCTCCCTCTCCTTCCTTTATTCTTCTTTCAGCTTTGCACTTGGTGAAGATGTTGTCTTTCTCTGGTCTGTTTCGTTATGAAACTTCTTGACTATCTTGTAAGAATGATTGTATAATGTTGTAAGGGAATTATATCTTAAGTTTGAATTAATTGGATGGAATATTATGTTTGGATGGAATTATTTGGATGGTTTAATGAGTTTTTCTAGAGTATAAACTTAACTATTATAATCACTTAAGGTATTCATATAAATGGTGTATATTTTTGAGATTAGAGTGTAACTATTTTTCTTGTTGCATGTAACCTTACATCATGAGAGGTCTAATTTATATGGTTTTGATTTTTAACTTGAAATTGGTTCCTAGTTCCGAGTTGAGTATTAGGATACTCTAATCTGCCACACTTAATGTTATGATGATTTGGGTTATCCTAACTTATTTCTTATGATATTTAAGTTCAATTGATGACAGCTCAGGTTTTAGGATGAATTTAGGTTAATGAACTATTTAGATGAAATTATTGTTGTAAATGATCTAATGCTTAACTATGCCTAAAATCTAGTTAGGATAGTTACCTATTTTTGTTAAATGGATCTTATCGAATGAGTGATACGGAAAAGAAATATATGAAAGTAGTAGTGAAATTCTAATGAAATTTTACTTATGAGAATTACTATTTAAATTCAATTGATAAAAGATAATAGTATGGATGGTTGAAGTTGTTATATTTCATGACCTAATCTTACTTTTTATTTTTTGTATATATTTCTCTCTTTCTTTTGTTTGAGTATTGTAAATCCTTTTGGCTATGTATTTCTGAATTGCTTCAGGATTGTTTCATAACAGTACAGTTCTTTTTATGAAAAAAATAGTTAAAATCACATCATTTTAATGATTTAGTACTTATAATGCTCACTTCAATGAATTGACCCATGCTATAAATTTCACAGATGGACTTCGTAAGTGATGAAAGGTGAAATATCTTTAGGAAGTTACATTTTTTTATCAAAGAGACTGGATCTTTTAGTGATGAAATGTGGTTCATTACTGAAATATATTTGATGGAAAAGAAATTTGTATCTGAAATTTATTGAAATAGTTTGGTTTAACATTAGTAATATATGAAGCATTTGCACTTGTAAATGTATAATTTCCTCCTTGTTGAATGAAAGATGTGTGAAATTTCTTTTTACTTTATGTAATTCCTTTTGGCATGCAATGAGTGGAAATAATGAATATTACTCTATTTCAAAACCAGTAGCATAATTTTATGGTTTGGAATGGAGTAAATAGAAGTCTAAGGTGTTAGATGTATTACCCTCTCGAGCGAGGATGTAACTTATAAAGTTGAGTTTCTTACATTGATACTCAACTATATCTCTATGACTTTATTTAAATCAAATGTTTGTATGAGAATTACACCTTGATAATAGTTTATAATGTACAATGGGTTTATAATATACTTTAACCCTAAATAAGGGAAAGGATAGACAATTCACTTGAAATGAATCATAGTCCTAATTAAGACCTTTTGATACAAATCTTGATTGTTGTCTGTAGTTAGAGAAGGTGTGATTTTTCATGTAGATTTCCTTATAAAAGAGGAATGTAGGAAAATATAATTAAAAAGGGAATTAGAATTCATTTCAATGAAGTAAATATAAAAAAGAACTTTCTCAAAACTTATATAAGCTAGGGATGTATTAAGTGAGTAAATAAATGACACTTTCATGCGTACTAGGACTTTAATGTAAACTTTGAATCAGGTTGTTAATAGTTCAAATCATAGCATGTGAGTTGGATAGAAAGTAGATTTATCTGCATAACTTCATCTAATGCACTTTTAACTCTGAATCATAACAATTAAGGAACCTCTTTGTTCACTAGGGTTTCTGTAATTAATCGGTAATGAGGAAATTAATAAGATATAACTTCTTATCTAAGGTATGTTCATCCAGATGAGGAAAAGTTAGTTGGATGTTAATGAAAAATTTAGCATAGTGCCTTTGTGATGAAAAGGGTATTCATGAGGATACTATGATCCAATTGACATGTTTCAAAACCCTTCAGATTTTGTTCAAGTATACTAACATAAATTCGGTAACAAATATTCTGACAGGCCTCTTAAATAAAACACTTGATACCTCTAAAAGGGTTAAAGAACCAACTATACATAGTATGCACATTATAAATTTAACATGAGATATTCGTATGATACTGAGTCATGAAATAAGAGATCGATGTTCACCGAGTCATTTACAACTGCATATGGTTTTCTGTTATAAGATAGATTGGCTTTTGAGTGTGTGTTCTAAATTGTGTTAATTTATAATAGATAAAATCATGCAAAAGAAAATCCCCTTTTTATAAAGTATTAAAATGGGAATGTTAGAGCAAGGGTGACATGTTTTCACAAGAGTGTTAGGTTATTTTGGAGAGCTTGGAAGAAGTATGATATTTTCCTACTTGGTCTAGGTCTAAACTAGACTTAATGCTAGTGCATGGAGGCATAATAAGGCATGATAGTAACTTTTAGGTGTGTGTCAGACCTTTAGGATAGTGATGGAGGTATTTAATATTATTCTTAGGATGTTGAGTAATATAGAAGAGGTTTCATGTTTTTTTTGTAGTGTTAGTTTGCTCTATTTTGAGCTAAACAATGCAAAATCCTAAGACCTATTTGTTAAATTCCTAGTGTTTAAAGTGATGTAAATATATTTATGAGAAGGTGGGAATTAGATACTTTAGTATATTTTTTCATAGTGTTGTGGTCCAAGGTTCATGTTGATATGAATAATATTTTAAAATCTATGGTGTCTTGAGTCCTATCGAGATAAAGAAAGCATGTTTATCAGCTCGAAGTGAGAGAATTGTTCTTGGCTAGCATGTGTGATGTTTTTATGAGACCTTGAGCCTTTCATGGATAATTTTTCATTAAATTAAGAATATATCATAGTTGTAATGAGATCAAATGAGGCCCAAAAATTTATGAGTGATTGTTAAGAAGGCAAGTCACTATTTATGGTCTTGAAACCCTGTTTCATGAGGGATAGGAGAAATATTCATGGTATGAGCTCTTAATGCATCGAATCATCAAAATTGATGATTTGAGGTGACATAGGACTCTCCCATATTTTCGATGGTGGTTGTTTGAGATAATGAAACTTAGTGGAGCCCACTTATATTTTCTTGTTTCTAGGAAAGAATTATTTTCTCTCATGTTTTCCATTAGACCATATGACTAATTTAGTGTTATGGGATCTATGTGAGATAAGATACATGTTTGAATTAATTTCAGATCTTGGTTAGGTGGTTTAATGACCTATATAATTCAAAATAGGTTGATTGGTTTTTGGGCTAAAAATATATTTTTAAAAGTCTTGGTGAATGGAAGTGCTCCAACACTTGTGAGATTTGTGATGAATTCTTATGAGCTTAGAGTTGTAAACATCCAATGTGATATGTTTAATTTTTTTAATCTCTAAAAGTATGATGAGATGACATGAAGAAGGTCACAAGTTGACCTAGTTTAACTAGTTCAAGAAATCACTACTTTGGTAAGAAGATAGATGTAGAAGACCAATGTTTTGTCTTAGCTTATGATGACTATCAAATTTAGACTAAAGAGGTGTTGTTGTGATAAATTACAATTCTGTAGAACTGAAACTAACACCTAGTAGCTTCAAACAAAAATAAATCTAAATATAAACATCATGATTATGTTGGTTTAGGTGGTATTTTTCTTCACTTTTTTAGTGTTATTCCACCTCACCAGGTGAGTCATCTCACTTAGGTGGACATGGATCTAGGTGGTCATCTTAGTTATGACAGATTCTCTTACAGAAATCTGTCATATGTGTAAGTGTGTCATAGGAGTTACATTCCCATTTGGGAAAGTAACTCCTCTTCTCCATTATGGAGGAATATTCTCTTACATGGGAGTTACACATTCACTCCCCTATTTGTAATCACCTCCTTTGATCTATGATAAGCCTAAGCCAATCTAAGAGCATTCCATTTCACTCCATTTTTGAATCTTGAGCTCTCATGCATGCACATTGTCTCTCAAAAGTTTGCTTGCTTTATCTTGCAACTCCTTCTTGGTGAAGTGCAACTAGTTGATGCACGTGTATTCCTTCCAGACCCTTGTCTTCCACTCCTTCATGGTATCAGAGTAGGGGGACTGGAATCATGTTACTCGCCATTGTTGTTCCACTGTGTAGTTGCTTATGTAATTTTTATCTTTTGCATGTGCTTTACTTGCATATTTCAAGATTCTTGTGGTTATTTTTTAGTGATTGTTTTTTTTTGTTTCTTGCTGGTTTACGTGTGATTAGGGTCAAGGAAGAATACAAGTTTATTGTGTTGAATATCCATTCTAATATTTCACCATACACTTGTCGATTGACAACTTACTTGGTTCATGATGCGCCTTCACTTTGCAATGTTAGATGGATTGACGTGTTCTCATGCTCTCACCTCTTTCAGATGACCAAATGTGGTTTTTCTTTCACCTCACCTTATCTGCAACCACTCACCTCTACCTGTAGTGTCAGTCATCTCTGAATGCCTTGGGTCATGCTATCTTGAGCTCGTGTCTGTGCATCCAGCTTCTCGACCTGGTCAACTTAGTGTAACTCTGTGCTTGATACCAGCTCTGTCATTTCTCTACAGAATTCCATGAGTTGGTGCTTCCAGGGATAGTCTTGATTCTACTCTCTATAGTCACCTTTTGTTTTACACCTGTCGACTATCTAGACTAACATCATTCTATTCTTGTGTGGGTTTCACTTGGTACTATTTGACAGCTCGGTTCATGTTGGAAAAATTCATACAGTTTCCTTGCATTGTCTCGACTATCACCTTGAAGCCGACTCAGAGCTTGGATATCTTAGCCCAGGCTGGCTCATATGGGAATACCCTCTGAACTCCACCTACAAATAATCTAGCAAGTTCTTCCATCATGGACTGTTCAAATGCTCATGCATCATTTCACTTTCAAGCTTACTCTGCTTGGAGTCAAAAACCTTGTGCATGTTCACTCAACAATGAGCCTATAATACCTGGTAGCTCAACTCACATGATAACTTAATCTTGAAGGATCTTACTTGTACACTCATCGATGGTGTAACTCTACATCCACGATATCCACTCCTTGATCTCTCTGATGTTGCACCAGTTGTGTGGTATCACGTTTGAAATTACGTGTTGCTTGGCATAACGTGGATCTTGCTCGTTAGTCTACCTGGCACTCGCTCATGTACAACTGTGTGCCATTCAACACGTCGGACACATTGTTTGGTACATGGCCCCTCCATCACTTGATTTAACAAGTCAGTTACCTGGGTCATGCATAGTCCCCACTGCATTACTTAACTCGGCCAGCTCGTGTAAATGAACCCATCCAGCTCGGTCAACTGTGAACTAGATCAGCATGGGCCCCCATGCATGCCTTTTAGAAATTGTTTGGAGGTTAAAACAATCCCTCATTTTAAAATGTTTTTAGGTTAAAACATTTATTACATGGCATTGTAATATTTTTAGGCTTCATATTTGCTTGTTAATTATGTCACTTCCTATGCATGTTGAAGATGGAGGGCAAGGTCTGGGGTTGGCAGGAGGCTAATCCCCCCTCATAAGAAAAATAAAACCTACCTAAAATTTGATGCCATTTCCAATGAGTACCCACATGACACCCTTTGCACCCATTTCGGACACTTTTTCAATCAGTTTGCAAAGTCTTATTAGCATTTTCCATCAATTACGGTAATTCGTTTTCTTGCTATAACTTTTGACTCGCTACTCACTTTGGAGTGCTTCTTTAGTCAAAGTTGCATGATTTCTCAGCACATTACGTGATGAAATTATTTAGTTTTTGTAAACACACTACTTTATAAAGTGCCACATTCTATGGGGGGTCACTAGTACTCTTGGGTTTTTTACACATAGACGCATTATCGGTTGAGTCTGACGTCTTGCTTTTGTGCACCCTGCACTTCTTGATTCTGCATCATAAAGGATTCTATTTCCAGACTTGAGTGTCGTAGGATCACCTTACAGCTTCTATCACTTCTTCTTGGGAGATAGAACTATTCATCTTGACGTGCTTCCATGGAACGTTACTTCAGCTCACGAGGGTCTTTCACCAAACTTCAGAGTTGGGCCATTTCTTGCTACTACACTAATTAGTTTTCATCTCGCGGAGTGGGTGGACACTTCTGAGCATGTTTCATTGTCACATGATGATGCCTGTCCTCAAGATCTCTCTGGTAGACACGTGGTAGACTCAAATCCACCCCACCGATGGCTGGAGCATTCTTCAGTCCCTCTATGGATACCTTTTGCATATTTTCACCATTTTTTTTGATGTTCATTCAATGGTCGACTCTTCTTCGTGTTGATGGAAGTTCCACTGACACTAGAGCTTGCTTGAGTTCTAAATCTGGTCCATGAGCATCTTCTGCACCTAGTTCTAATGTCAAGAGTACTACAGAAGACTCTTCTCCTCCTTCTCTCACAATTCCAAAGAGTGTTGAAACTTTCCACATCTCATCAGATATCGAGCAGTCTCCTATTTAGTATCCTAGAGTCATCACACCCACCTCTTTTCCACCTTTAGTGTGTGAGTCCCCTTACACTCCTTTACCTTCATTGGATGATTCATACCTATCTAACATCATTCTTCTGTTTGTTAAGCCCCCTCATTGGGATGAGTATCTTCTTGACCTTAGTTATCTTTTTTCAGAGTACACTTGTGATGTACTATAGGTTCCTCATCCATCTATAGGTTCAGAGGATTTCATCATCTCTATTGTTGGGAGTTCCCCTTTTCAGAATCTTACCACTACCACTTTTCTGGAGACCTTCATTGATCCACCCTTGCTTGTGGATCCTTTTTCTATTATGGGGTATGTTTTTTTTTCCTTCACATCAGTTGCAAATCCTTTCTATAGGTGTTCCCCTTATTCAATCTGATAGTTTTACACATGTGGCATTACCTTTGATTCCTTTGTGCTCACTTGCTAGACCTATGTCACAATTTCATGGACCAGACTTAGAGTTCTTCATGTTTCTACCTTTAGTTTCCTCCATGGAGTGGGTGGAATTCCAGCATGTCATTTATGTCCTTCCTAAGGGTAGGCACACAATTCAATATGGATGGATATTTTTCTATCTAGAGGCAGAGGATCTCGTCATCGACATTCTTCTGGGAGACCTCCTAGAGCTGCAGAGTTCATATCCATCCATGGCATCTTCTGCATTCCTCTTGTCTCCCTCTTCTTCTCTCTTCTTATTATTTCTGAGAGATTGCCTCTTTATACATGGGTACCTTTACAGGCTTATCTGTGGCTAGGATCCATCTTTGACATCTTTCTTAGATTAGAGAGTGGACTAGTCTCTCTTTTGGGGGGAGTTTTTCCCACTGGGTTTTCTCCTTTTACTCCACTTTTTGAGAGTTTCTTATATGTGGGTACCTCATCCGGATTTTTTCCAGGACTGATTTCTCATTTCTAACTTTCCACCTCTTCCTAAATTATGATGAAGGGGGGTGTTGGTGTAGGTGATATTTTTCTTCACTTATTTAGTGTTATTCCACCTCACCGGGTGAGTCATCTCACTTAGGTGGACATGGATCTAGGTGGCATCTTAGTTATGACAGATTCCCTTATGAAATTTTTCATATGTGTAAGTGTGTCATAGGAGTTACATTCCCATTTGGGAAAGTAACTCCTCTTCTCCATTATGGAGGAATCTTCTCTTACATGGGAGTTACACATTCACTCCCGTATATGTACACCACCTCTTTTGATCTATGATAATCCAAGCCAAGTAATTCCATTCTACTCCATTTTTGAATCTTGAGCTCTCATATACATGCACATTTCTTTACAAATCTTGTTTGCTTTAATCTCGTAACTCCTACACCTTGGTGAAGTGAAACTATTCGATGCACATGAATTCCTTCGAAATACTTCCACTCTTGACATCACAAATATTAACAGGTGATTTTTCTTAGGAAGGAGTACTCTTATGATTTTAGGAAATCATGTTTGCAATGGATAATTCATTATTTGTTGAAAAGAATCATTTTTGGTTGTAAATTGTGCTTACTTGAAAATAATTCCATCCATCTCTTTGTACATCTTAAATTTACTTTTAATAAGGTGATGAACTTGTACTATGTAGACATAATTTATCTTGTGTAAATTGAAAGACCTTAGATCAATTCCATTGATCCAAGGTAAGCTTCATTTTTTCTTACCTACTCGTCTTGTTGTCTTGACATTTGAAAATGGAAGGTGAGCTTGACTGTGAATTTTTTTATTTACCATGGTGAAGAATTCTTCTTAGGATTCCTTGACCGACATCAGGCTTAAGGGTGATAGGATTGAGCCTTCTTGTTAATTTTTTTAACGTTGTATCGTGTATAAGAATCATAGACCTAATAGTAATTACTAAGGTGGTACCATAACCTAAGTTGGGATGTTCTATACTAAGTTTGGATTATAAGCTAAGGTAATTAAAAACTACCTAGGAACTAAGGTTGATTTCTAACCTAATAAAAATGTAACCTAAACTATTGCTAACCTAAGGGATATCTATGGACTACTTGGCAAATGGTAAGGTCGGTGGCGTTAGTTTTCAAGGCATTAATTGGAATTTATTTTGGTTTAAATGTTATGGAATAACAATTTTGGTGGAGGCATTGGGAGTTTAGGGGATGCCTAGTTGGCATCACCACTAAATGGAAATTGCATGCAAATTTTGAATTAAAGGCTCGCCAAACTTAGATAGTGGTGGTGTGGAGAATTAGGAGGGAAATTGATTGTCTTTCACATTAATTAATCTCATGTTATGGTGAAGAAACCATGCCTAGGAGAAATGCATGGAATTTTTGGAAAGGTTGTTTGATATTTAGTTCATTTCAATTTTTTCTCTACATGGGGTTTTCGGTTCTTCGAACCAGTAGTTCTATTTTTGATCTATCTGTATTCTTGGCATTATTGAGCTATTTTTGGATCATGTGGAAGTATAAGAAGAAGTGGAAAGATAAGAGTGGTTGATGTCGATTTGAAAAAGAAGAGACTATTGAGGCTCAGTGGGGAAATCGTCTACAAATTGAGAAGAAGCTTTATCAGACATGATAGGCTCTACCCATTAAGTTGTTCTACTTTTTCCTAAATGTCTTCATTAAAAGAACTCTACTCTAGGGAAACAAATGAGTTTTTATGTGTTTTTTGATATTTCTTTCGAAACTTATTTTCTTTGTACTTTATCTATATGGATTCAATGTTACGATAGAAATATGTTTTGGGTTTTTTCCTTTGTTAAAAAAAAGAATGAATCATGCTTAATCCTTTGTTTAGACTTGAGATGTTGTCGAATCTTGAGAACTCTTGTTGGATTGTACTGAAACTAGGTAGTATGATTCACGACTATGCTATAAACATGTTTTAGGGTTTGTTTATTTTTAGAAAAAGGTAGTAAACATGTTTTAATTTTTCTAAACTTGAGACATTATTGAATTTGAGAAATCCTGTTGGACTATACTGAAACTAGTTACTAGGAGTTACTGCTATGAAAGAAATATGTTTCAGGTTTTGTTCTCCCTTGCTGGAAAAATGATAGAATCATGTTTAAATTGATCTTGAACTTAAATTAATTAGATTCTTTACTTACACCTATAAAGTTGTGAGAAGACTTATTAGTGACTTGTCTGATATTGGGTGTGAATGACTCTCCTCGAAACAATCTATCTATTTAGCATGGTTGATAGTTTATCCTACTCGCATGATCCATGGAAAGGTTTATTTAATTTATTTACATCTTTCCTAAAGTGAGTTTGAGTGTTTCAAGAGTTTCCTTATCGGTTCATCTTGTTGGGATTAACTAGTTCTTTTCATTTAAATTTTATGTACAGTTGATACTGTAGGAATGTGGTATCTTAGGTTGAATGTTGAATAACTCAACTGTGTCTATCTTAAGGAAATGGATTGTAACATTTTTCGGTTTAGAAATTATTCTTTTGAGCTCAAATTTTAACACTTGACTTGGGGTCATGTCGATGTTTGGTTGTTTCTCCTTGTGATGAATCTAGGTCGGGTTCATTCTTCCTGAACTAGTAGTCTGTTCCATTGATTCTTGTGAAGTATGTGGATCTGGGTTGGCTTGAATGGAAACTTCGAATATTAAATCTTGCCCTCACCTTTTTTTTTCACCATAAATGATGGGAAATATTTGTGTGTGTTGTCAATTTGAAAATATATTGTGGCCGAAAAATGTTAATTAACTTCAACATTTCTCTATTTCTCCTTTGTTTGGGATAACTAGAGACACTTCTAGAGCTAATGCTACTAACGTTTGGAATGAATGTAATGTTCAGTTGTTGGTTTTTCTTTTGCTTCAGATACTATTATTATTTTTAATCTTTGAATAACCATTTTTAGTTTGTATCTTTTGCGCTATAGTTACTATTCTCATTTGTATGTTTGGAAATCTTCATCTTTCGGTTTCTGACTTTCATGTTTAGTTGTAGATATCAATTGTAATATTGAATAGTTATTTTTGTTTACAATGGCTGTTGGAGTTGAATGTTTTCTTGGATTTGAACAATAAAATATGTCTCAGTTATTTTCAATCTTGGTAAGTATACCTCTTTTAAGGAAGGAATAATGAGATCTTATCTTATCTTTATTCATTGTTATCATTTATTTATTTTTTGAATTAAAGTATTCACAATACCATCATATTCAAACTCTGAAGGAAGATATAGATTGTTATCTTTCTCTCTTTTCATTCATCTCTCACCTATATCACTCTTGTGAAAGGAGCTGACTTGTTCGGTTTGTATTACATTGAAGGATTTGTAGGGTGGGTAGTTGGTGGATAAATATTTTATTTCTTCTCCTTGATTGTTACATTGGTAGGGATGTAATTATTGTGATGTGTGACTAGTTCTAAGTGCATGTAAATTAAATTCATACTTTGTCAAATTGGATGACCTTGATCTTAAAAATTTAGGCTAGAGTTTGACTATGAACTTGGATATAGTTTCTTCAAAAAAAAAAACTCTTACTTTAAGGTGTCGTTGGTCCATCCTAAACTTCATCATAAATTTAATTGAGATTGGCATTAAATATTTTAGGATGAAGTAAGTTAATGTTGAGTAATATGAATTATTGTTCCATCTAAAGTAATCCTATTCCTATGAATATTAGAGTTAGTATCTTTTTGGGTTAGATGGAATTAAATCAAGAGATGAATCATAAATATCTGTAGATGAAATGCGGATTAGTGATTTATTGAAATATTATTTATCTGAAATAATTATTTTATGAAATCATCGACTGAATATTG
This sequence comes from Taxus chinensis, assembly GCA_019776745.2. Lineage (NCBI taxonomy): Eukaryota > Viridiplantae > Streptophyta > Pinopsida > Cupressales > Taxaceae > Taxus > Taxus chinensis. The sequence goes on from JAHRHJ020001259.1 coordinate 12,142, forward strand.
ATTTTGATTACACCATGAGCCTTTTCTTAATGTTGATATGGATTATCACTTTGTTTCTCCCTCTTATGACTGTTATTTCTTATGATGTGTCTTTCTGTAATACTTTAACTGTTTCATAAAAACAGAGTTCTTTTTATGAAACAGTGAGTTAAAAGCACATCATTTGAATGCTTAGTGCTTATCATGCTCAGTTCACTAAACTGACCACGCTAGCAATTTTTTCAGATGGAATTTTAAGTGGTAAAAGGGAGACAAGATATTTTATGATGTTACTTTTTTTTACCAAAATAATGGATCGTTTATGAGGAAATATAATTCATTATTATAATGTATTTTGGAAAGGAAATTTGTAATTTTTATAGAGCTTATTGTTACTTTGACACTAAAGATGACTATGAAGTTTTTGTACTTGCAATGTATGAATTCCACCTTGATAAATGGAAAAGTTTGTGGGTTTATATGTACTTGATGTGTCATCTTTTTTCTATTATTTGAATATTAGTGAATATTATCTCTATATGCTTATCTCTATTATTTTAATTATATATATTATGAAATGAGCCCTTTCGGGTTGAATTAAAAGGAACTAGGTGGTTGGGAACTAGATATACTATCCCTTTTATTTAATGCAACTTATCAAGTTGGAATTCATGGATGATCATTTAATTAAATCACTATGGTTTATTAAAATGATGTTAATGGATAATAAAATCCATTATGATAACTTGTATAATGTTATGAGGTTACAAATGAACCTAATTCTTAATAAGAAAAAGGAAGACAACTATTCTGCAATATAATCAAGCTGTTTTAGAATACTTTGGAATTAAACCTAATGTCATCTTGGAAAGAGGAATATGTACTTCCTCTTGACTAATACCTTACTCTAAATAAAACAAATGAAAGTTAAATATAAATATATAATAGTAGACTTCATTTGAATGAAGTCTATTATAAAAGAATTTGATTTGGAACTTAAACAAGCTAAGTCATGGTTAAGTTAAATAATTGAACCATATTGTTAGTATGATTATTTGTTTGTAAAACTGAGTCCTAAATTAGGAAGTTAATGAATAACCAACAATCTTGATGTTTCTCCAAAGCAATTACAATTCATTTATTGTTGGCAACCTTAATGGTTAATGAAACTAGGGATTCATAATGGCTACTGTAATTAGACTTTAATTAAAGAAAATAATTAAGTAATTAACTTCTCTCTTGGCTATGTACATCTAGATGGGATGACTCTATTGGATGTTGGCACACACCAACTACAGCACTATACCTTCTGTGAAGACTTGGGTCTTCATGAGGATACTATGTTGTAGTTGACATGTTGCAACACCCTTCAGAGTTGAATCATCTAGATCTACATAAACTCATACTTGATCTTAGTTATACCATAGTTCAAGTTGGAAGTATGATGTAGTGTTGGGGAAACTCACGATGACTTAGGATAACTAGAAACACACAATCAACTTAGGTTGATTGAGTATGTCTATGTACCCTTAGTCACCATGAGTAGCCTTCTACACTAGACTATGTTGCTAACCTTGGTTAGGGTTAAACCTTGAAAAAGTGGACTGATAGGAGTTAGTGAAGACCATTATAGATAACAGATGAAGTGGGGTGAAGGACGTATTCCATTTGATGAGTATGTCATCTAGGAATATTAACATGAATAGTATGTTGTAAATCTTTGGCCAAAGTATCATAAGCTATTGGTTGCGTTGTCCTATGTCACCTAGTTTTAAGAAGTGATATTTCAGATGAATATTGGTAAAAAGTATTATAGATAGGCATCTTAAACATAACACTTAACACCCTAAAAATGGTATGAGAACCAATTATACCTAGTATACAATTCAATGATTAACAGTGTTTCATCGAGTCATGAAACGAGAGATCGGTGTTTCACCGAGTCATTACAATTGCATATGGTTATCTATTATGAGATTGATTGACATGGTATGTGTGTTCTAAATTATGATTATTTTAAAATGGAGAACATTAATTTTTTTAAAAAATTCCCTTGTTTCTAAAGTCTTAAAATGGGAATGTTACAAATGAAGGGGGTTAGGTCCTTTATATAGATTTCCATTTGGGAAATACTTGAATCCCAATGAATGTGGGATAAAGGATAAAGTAGATTTAGACCTGTTATTATGTTAAGCTTGATTAGAGGAATTAATAAATTATTAACAACTCATGGGAGTTGTAGATGCTTTAATTAATCAACTAGGATTAATTAATAGGATAGAATAAGCTTTTTAGGCTATTTGGAAGTGATTTAGGAGGAAGTTTATATGATTTGAAGCATTTGAAAGAGATATTTAGCTAATAAAAGAGTTTATTGATTAAATACATTCTTAAAAAGGCTTAATTAACTAAAAATATTTAATTAATAAATTTGAAGAGGATTAACTAATGAAGTGTCATTAATTAGCATCTGGAATGTGATGAAGCTAGTTAATTGATGAAGTATCGTTAATTTACCGAAATAGAGGGAAACATTAGTTAATTAGTGTGAAATCAATAATTATAATGGAAATGATAGGAAGGATGATAGTTTCTACCATTTTAGCAATAAAAACTTTGTCATTGGATTTTAGGTGTCTACATTTACCCCTCTTTGGGGTGGCGTAAGCGATGCCACTTCAAAGATAGTAGACAAGTAGAAACAAGTAAATTTTGAAGATAAAATAGTAGAATGAAGGATAATCCCTCGAGTTTTGATGGGGTTATATAAGAGGTAAATCAATGATAGAAAATATGAAGGAAATATATAGAAGAATCAAGGTGGGGGAGGGAGGGATAAAAATTATCCCTATTTCTTTAGGTGATTTTGGAAGAAAAATGTTAGTGATATGACCTGATATGGAAGAATATGGAAATAACTTGTGCATCCATCTCATTCAATAAACAAATTTTTTTCATCATGTTGCTCATATGATCTACATCATTGGCTCTTATTAAAATATACACATACAAAAAAAGTGCAAAATAACATGAAAATATATAATACCAACATTATTTCATTATTAAAACACTAACTCAATACAACATACATAATGTAATGCAATACGAAAAAGTAAACAAGATGATAGGGAAACAAGTACAAACACACATAATCAAACAAACAACATTCAAGACATTTTCACTAATGTTTTATTATCAAGCTTCAGTTCCCAAATGTTTCAGTTAACAACAAGGGTTAAAAATGACACCCCAAGTAAGGATACCTGCGAGGTGAATATACTAAGGACACAGGGGTTCTATGAAAAAGTAATCATGCACTATGAAACAGTACCAAGAAACTCATTTTTGCAAGGGAGTACAAACATAATAAGTAAACCAAATTTGTTAAGGGAGGTAGATCCTGATAATCTGCGAGTCATTTGGGAGAACAAGTGAGGACCTAAGAAAGATGTTTTTTAGGAAAAATTTCAATGTTTAAGGACAATGCATTTGATATAAGCTTTAGCTACATGCATGCTTTTTACAATTTTTTTGAAATTTACAATTTTTTTGGTTTTTTTATTTTTAGTTTTAGTCATTTGTTTGGATTTTTTATTTTTAACAATTTTAAAATATTTTTTGAAATTTACCAATTTGTATGGATTTTTGAATTTTTAATAAGAAAATGATCTAGAAGAATAATAATGTGTGTGAACATCACTAAAAACATGGGAAGCAAAAATATACCCCATATAGTAGAAAGGGTTGCCAAGAAGAAAAAATTTGCCCCAATGTAGCAAAAATGGGTGGAAAATGACTATTTTATAAAAAAACTCTTCAGGACCAGTTATAGAATAATACAAAATAATCATGATAGTCATCTAGCCCCTCAGGGGACATGAAAAATTATGATCTAGGGAAAAATGGATATAAATAACGAGGTAGGAAAGGGAGAACCCATCGCGATGAGCATTGTTACCCTACCTTATTGAGTTTTAGCAAGGCATTTTCTCTGACCTTGGAGAGAGATAGCACAAATTTTGAGGTGTAGATACCATGTAGATTGAGTTCGAGAGTACACGAGGCCTCTCATAGATAGTGCGTCGGTATATAAACTAAATATTTTTAATTTTGAAGTCATGCACTAGCATCAAAACTTGCACTAGCGCAAAGGTCATTTCCATATTCTTGCACTAGCACAAAGGTCATGCACTAGCATCAAAACAAGAAAGTTAGCATTGAATTTTTTTAGGGCTAGGTTAGGGTTGCACTAGTGTGAAAATGGGTAAGCTAGCATGACTAGGGTGCATAAGTGTAGGCTTGCGCTAACACAAAAACAAGTAAGTTAGAGTGAAAATGTTTGCGCTAGCATAGGATTACACTAGTGGTGAAGGGTTTGTGCTAGTGTAAAATGTTTTGTGCTAGCAGAGATCTTAGGCCTTAAAAATTAGAAGAAATTGAAGATTTTTAGAAAAATCCAGCAATGAATAGTAGAATGTGTTGTCACCAAATCACTGCACCCCCGAATGGCTAGGCTATATGTAGGTTTTTTAGTGTGATTGGGACACATGGGGTCACCTCTCAAGCTATGGGACTTGGACTCAAGGTGAACCTCCAAAGAAGTACGGCTTCCTTTTCCTTAATTAAGTGTTGTATTACCCATAATGCAATAAAATGGATATCTAATCTTAGGTTAACATATTTTTTTATTTTTAGGGAAAGAGATCTGCAAAAGGATACTAAACTAGGGATGGTGATGCACCAAATAAAAGGATATGTTGAATCACAAGAAGGGTTAATGTGAGTAAGATGCAGACACCATTAGTAACCTTCACCTATTGCAGCTTTAGAAAGGGCACAAAATACCACAAACCAGAAGCATGTGTTCCTTTTGAATCATACAAGATAGAGAGACCAAATTAGATTAGACACATAATTAACTAACCATGAGGATAAACCACATGCACATATCAAACATTCATTTTTCTGATGATGGCTAATGATAATATAACTTTAAATGACAGAAGGAAAATAATTTTTCCAAAAATAACATAAAAGATGTTATATAAATTTTCACATAACATGAAACAAAATGATCTAAAATAAAGGCAAGCCAACCATCTATACTAAGGAATAATAGATTCACAAATCACATATAAATCAACCATTTAGCACAATAAATTAGTTTCTTCAAGGTAATGTATCTCTCTGAATATAATTAAAAGGTTCTTTAAATCTTTGAAGCACTCTTCCAAGCTTGAAGAGAAAATTTACCAAAAAATATGATCCCCCAAATGACTCCATAAACCTAAATATTAATAAGTCCTTCTAGGCTGAGCCATCACAACTAGACCCTTAACTAACATTTATTAATAATATAAATGTAATTAGTTTAAGGGAACATGATCCCATAAAAATAGTAATTTTGATGCAAGGGTTTAAATCAGTCAACCCTGCAACTCTAACCAATCCAAAGCTTGGATATATCCTTTCATGGCCACTCACCTAGTTTTGCAACTCCTTCCTCATCTTTAGGTTTTTGTTGTGTTTCCTCCCATGCATCCATTTTATGTTTATACTCGATGAAGCATTTAATGATTCCTTGAATTTCCTCATCCCCGGGCCCACATGTGTAGTGATTTACCATGTCTGTTGTCTCAATATCTCTCGTGATTTTATTTGGGACTCTTCTAAGTTTACTCAAAAATATCTTTAATCTTCTTGTGAAATTTTGGCATAAAAACAACATGTCAATAGATTCACTTCTGAAATTTTTAGTAACCTCATCATCAGGTTTCACCAAATCCATAAAATTCTATTTGATCTACTCCTCTGGAAGATTTTTGATATTTTCATTGAAAAATTTACACTTAACAATGTCAAATTCTTCTGATATGTCATTTAAAGCATCCATAATCTCCACTCATTTATTATCTAACTTCTTAATTAGATCTTGTAGCACATGACACTGTAATTCCATGGCCTTTTGATATTCAAACAACTTTGTAGCATCATCGATTACGTCCTCATGTAGGATTAGATCTAAATATTCCTCTCTAATCTCACTCCATGTTGCCAAATTAAAATTTAGATTGTTATTATCTTCTGAAAAGGATTCATCCATTTTGTAAATAGTAGTTTTCCCAACCTATAAATCATTGTATATCTAAACAACTTCTTTAATTAAAGGGTCATCCTCCTATGGTATACGTTCTATCCACCCATCTACTGATCTCCCTTTCTAGCCTATATTTTTGATCTCATGATAAGAAATATAATCAATAGTAGATGAAATTTTCATGACCGTAGTAGTTTAGACTTCAGTAGATGGAGTTGGCTTTGTTACTTTATGTAGCAATGCAGTGAGCTTCTTGACCTTGGCCTTGAGCTCATCCTTGGAAGCTTTATCCTTATCATATTTTTCCATCAAATTTCCAAGAGTAGTGTGTACATCTTGTTTTAATCCTTCATGAGTGATTTTTCTGAATGAGAATCTAGAAATCCGATAATTTGCAGATGTAATTATTTCTATAGTTTTTCCCTCAACATGAGTGGAAACCACCACAAATCATTCCCCAGATGCATTCACCATCAAGATTGAAACAATATTTGGCCTCTTGGCCTGTCTCTTTGGGGTATATTCCAATATGCTCAGATCTATTACATCTCCCAGAGGCACTTTCTTCTTTTTCTTTGGAGTTTTTTGGAACAATCATTATAGAATGGCTGAAAATGATGAAGATAACATAGTTGACTTAGTATCTGAAACATTATCTACCACAAGAGTACTAGTAACATTAGTTGGCATTAGAATGGTAGTGGGAGTGATGGGTGGGGTGGATGTGAGGACTACCATAAGAGTTAATACAATAATGTTAGAGGATGAGATGGAGGAAAATGGAAGTGTTAGGGGAAGTGAGGTAGAAATGGGTGACCCAATAGTTTCTCCAATTGAGAGAACTAGAAGGGATGAGAATACTTGGGCCATGGAAGGTGATGGGAAAGAAGAAATGATGATAGAAGTGGAAGGAACTGATATAGGAAGGGACAATGGAAAAGAAGAAGGAAATGATGGGTCTTATGGGACACTAGGAGAATCACTAACTTCAACTATTTCTGTCACAGGTCATTTTGGAGGCATGACTTTAGGAATAGGAGCCTTAGAAAGAAATGAGATCCCAAAAAAAAATGAATTTTTTTTGGAACCGTATGGTTCTTTTGAGTTGACCTTTTCCCCTTTCTGGGTGTGGATTGGCTCATGGTTGATGGGGTCCCTATATTTGTAGGTTGCTTTGACCCCTTAGGTGAGATTCCCAAGGTAACCAACTAAATATGAGTTCTTTATAAAATGGGTCCCACCCTTTCCTTTGTGTTGTAACATTCTTCCACAAACCAATCAATCCATGAAAATGGTTAATTGGTAATATTATTACTTTTATACAATTCATCCAAAACTTCGTCATTATCCTACATATCTTTCAGTATGTCAGCTATTCCAAATTACCGAACTTCATCCAAAGTTAGTCATTCATAATATCTCTGTCGGATGATAAATTCATCCTCAAAATGGATACATATATCTTCTAACTGGGGCACATGGGAATTGGACCAACCTGTCTCACTGAATTTTCCCTAATAGTCAAAATTGGTTCGTGGATGGAAATTTCTCAAGGTTACCTCTGCCATCTTTACATCTACATTCTTGGCCTTGTAAATATTTGGGAAAGTGTATCTACCAATTGAGATAGGGAATTGCATTCCCACTTTTTGCCTTTTATTCTAGATCTTGTGGTAATCTAGCAATTTTTGAACCAATTCTAACAAGACCCACTTGTCAGTGGGACATCTAGGTAGCTTGCTGGGAGCACCCACGAAACTAGGAATTTGAATGTAAGTAAATGTGGGGAACTAAAGATAGATAGCTCCCCACTCGTGCACCTCCTTGAAGGCTTCGTCTCAAATTATCTAATTATATAACTCCTTATTGAAATGGTAGAGGATAACAACAAAGAAGGCATCATTGATCCTACAGAAGTGTTTATTTCCTTCTTCTAATGTGAATTGAGGATAGAAATTTTAGATTTGGGAGGTACTTTGAATACCCTTGGTATTCAATTTAGTGAAGTCTCCCATGGCATCTATGGCATAAACCAAGAAGGATGTCATATAGAAACATTTTGAAGAATGCACTCTACTCAACTGATAGCAAATGGAGCTACTTGATATGCTCCCCCCCATCTGATAAATTCGCTATTTTTCTTTATAGTAGTGATATATAAGAACATCCACTCCTGAAATTCCTTCATGGAGGGAAGACCTGAGAATCTTCTTAGTAACACAATAAGGTCACTGACCTCCTGAATAAAATCTGATCGATGCATGGTCTTTGGTAATTTGGCAAATCTCTTTGCTAGATAAGTTTTCAACATGACCTTCATGCACAACTCTATGCTTCTATTATCCCAATGTTCCACCAATGATTCTGGTGAAATGGTTACGTAGTCTTCAACATCAAGGAGTTTTGAGAACATATTCAAAGAAATTTGGGTCTAAGCAGATCATGAATTTACCATTGGCATCTTTAACTGAAATAGATTCTTCATCATAGTGGGCTACTGCAGCCAAAACAAATTCTAGGCAATGCATGGATGTGGGAAAACTAGAAGCAAGAGAAATCCCACTGTTATATATATCCTGCATCCATGGTTTCTTATTTGGGGCCTTCACCCTTGCCCATAAATCTAGAAGATCAATTTTTCCAAGGTTGGTGTCCCCTATGTTCCCTAGGTCAGAAGATAAGCAAGAGTGGGGGGCAACCCCGAGGAACGAGTATTTCATTTTTTCCTTGCCCTTGGAAGTGGAAGTAGACATCAAACTCTGTGTTCTAAAATGCCAAAGAAGGTAGTCTAAAAAACCCCAAAAATCTCCAACCTCCAAAAACCTAAAAATTAGAAACCCAAAGAGTAGAAGTCCAAAATTCTGAAATTGAAACCACCAAATCAGAGAAGTCTGAAAACCTGAAAATTAGAAACCTCTAAAAACCCAAAGTGGAGAAGTCTGAAGTGACAAGTTCTGAAAACCTAAAATGCAAACCTCTGAAAATCCAAAATGGAGATCCTTGAAATCTCCAAAATTCTGAAAAGGAAATTCTGAAATTAAAAGTTTCAGAAATTCCTAAATGAGATCTCTGAAATCTGAATAGCACAATCCCCAAAATGAGAGATGTCAAACAATCCAAGGCTCTGATAACTTCAAAAAATGTGAATCTCCAAAATCTGAAAAAATAGAAGGTGTCAAGGGGGAAAATAAGAGAACTTGAGAGGATCCCTGCAACTACGACTACCTACAGAAAATCAAATCATGGAATCATGGCGGGTAATAGATTTTTCATTTCCCAAGGTATACAAAGGAAGAACAAAGAAAAAATAAACAAGGAGAGAAAAAAAAAAATATCTTAAACCAAAAGAAAAGACCAAAAATTAAAAATACCTTGAGGATGACATTGAAAAGTATGAAAAACAGTAAAAAAAATCTGGTTGTCAGAGAAAAGTGTCAAGTGAAAATGATGGGTAAAAATGTAATTTAAATAGAAAATCTTGATAGTAATGGTGAAAATTCAATCCGTACGAAGGTAGGTGGGAAGTAAATCTACATAGAGCTCCGAAAGTCTGAAATCCAAAAGCCCAAAATTCTAAAATTCAGAATTTTGGGATTTCGAGCTTCGATGATTAAGGGATGAAAATCATGAAAAGGCTCAGAAGAGTTTTGAAACTTGAAAGTCCTAAATTCTAAAACTTTCGGAATTTCAGACTTTGGAAGTCTGAAAGAAAATGACTTGTAAATAATCGGGAGGGTTTTGAAACCTAAAAACCTGAAAGTTTGAAATTTCAGAATTTAAGGACTTTCAAACATCAGAAGTCCAAAAGGATTTTTTCAAAAAGTGTGACCATTAGTTCTGAAACCTAAAATCCTGAAATTCTAAAATTTCAGACTTAGGGTTTCGGACTTTGGAACTCTTATAAGGAAATTTCTAAAAGTGTGACTTAGAGTTCTGAAACCCTAAAATCCTGAAAGTATGAAATTCATACTTTCAGGGTTTTAGACTTTGGAACTTGAAAACAAAGTTTCAAACTTAAGCCAATTAAACCCTGAAAGGGAAAATCCCTAAAGTCTAATATCCAAATTTTTAGACTTTGAGGACTTGGAGAAACTTTAAGATGTAGAGATCTTTTGCACAAATATTTTTTCAAAAAAAATTCCTAATCGATTTTAAAGTCTACTTCTCAAGGTATATTAAATTGGTAACATAATACAGAAGTAGTTAAAATATATTAGTAATATATTATTAGAATAAAATGATGTTAATGAGGTGTTGGGAAATATTTTAGGTGAGATTGCGTAACTTGGATGTACGTGAGTGACACGGGAACCTTAGAACCTATGAGTAGACATTCAAACATTGAGAGAATATTTTATTGACTGTGATCTTGGAGGCCACACAATTGAGTTATATTACACAGATGCCTTATATTACATAGGATCAAGCCCTCTTGATTTCCTTAGTAGATAGATGATAGATTGAGATCCATACTTTTAGAATTCTGATAGGTGGGATGAAGGTCAACTTAGAGGATGTATGGTGTCTTCTCTGAGTGCTGATCTAGGGAAGCTTGGTGGAGTATGATGGGGATCATACCTAGATCTTCAGTTGTATATGTGACATGTTTTTTCCCTAAGACATACCCGGAAAGGGTATGATAGTATTAGTTTATAACTTCTTTCTAGATAGACAGACCTATTTATTTGATGGCTCATATTAGTGGCTACTTGTTGCCTGACAAGATGGGTACACACTTCTCACTTGGATTGATAGGAGTTAGATGCAGGCTTATGGATGGTAGAGGTATTTTGTTGGGGTTAGTGCATACTAGCCCACATGTACTTTTACCTACATTTGATAACATATCAATGCCTAAGGAGAGTGGGAACATCTACATTGTTACAAATTTGGGCCTGGTACCACATTACTACTGGTTGCACACATGGAGTGTTATGAGTCAAGGCTCCAAACAAGCCATATTTCATGGGATGGGATCTATTGGGTAAGGATATTTGTTTGCACATGGGTTATAAAACATATTATAGGTGAGAATTTGATGACTTACAGATCTATATGATCACTTGTTGACCCTATAGACTATAACAGTGGAGAGAGGATGTCGTAGTGATTATCACTGCAGAGGTAGATCATTTAATTATTGGAAGTTGTAGGCATATCACTAAGTGGCATAGGATTTATAAATCACAACAATAGTTGGGCCATGTTTAGGGGATTCTAGGTGATGATACGTGGTATGCATGAAGAGCGTGGTATGTTTTATTTTAGGCCATGGATTAGACAATTGTGAGCCTATGATATCTTTAGAGGTATTTCCCCATAGCCATGGGTAGCATGACCTCATATCATAGACCTTGGTACCATGCAATATTATGGTCCCTAATATGAAATAGTGATTCCCTTGGGGATTACTATACCGCAGGAAGCCATAGATGCAAGTATAGTTGCACCAGCTCAGGGCTTATAGGGCTGAGCCTTAATAGATTAGGCTATATTAGGGAATCCTAAGGCTAAGGTAGGAGTAGGATCATAGGGGCCATCCCAGTGATAGGATCTAATGGTACAAGTTTAAGTGTAGCCACATGGTCTTCCTCCATAGGTTTCTCCACAACAACATATTCCAGCACAACCACATTCGCAACCATGGCAGCATCCATAGGTTGAGATACATGTGGTACATCAGGTAGTAGAGTAGATTATTATATAGGTTATAGCCTCACCTCCTCTATTAGTGATTCCACATATGATAATAGGTTGGGATGGAGGAGGTAGATGGGGGTCTCCACCACATATTTGTCCATGTGAAGGATGTATTTTACCACCTAGAACACCGTAGAGGTCCCCCTCAGACAGATTTAATAGGGTATACTAACTTGAGGAAGTAACTACATCAATTCATAACTGAGAGGGATCAATTGGCCATTTATTAGACACAAAGGACATTGGAGTGTACTCAGCTTCAGGAATATGTGGATATATTGATAGGAGAGTATAATGCACTCCAACATGTGGTTGTAGTGGTAAGAGCTCATGACTTAGTCTTTGATTTTTCCACAGCCACTAGTGAGGCTATTTATTATAGATTATTATATCACGGGGCCATTCCAGAGAGACAGAGGGCCATACCCTTTAGTTAGATGGTTGGTAGTCAGTCTAGATCCAAATGTTAAAGGCCATCCAAATCATCCTGGTTAGTACAAATGTCATCACCTCAGTAGGGATGTTCAACAGAATAGATGCCTCCACCAAAGGGTCCATCTTAGCAGAGTCATCCACATGGCTCCATGATAGGAAATCTGAGTCAGTGATGAGGCAGCCTTGGTATGGGTGGAGATTTATAGTTTACTTTATTATTTATTTATTTATTATTGATGTATTCCTCATGATGAATGTACAATTTTGGTCAAATGTATATATATTATTTTTTATCATGCCACTAGATGAAGGCACTTTTTTATCGATGCCCATGATGGCCTATATTGTATCTGATGTATGTCAAAACACATTTTGTACAAGGAAATTGTTTTTGATATGGATATAGGATGATGAACTTGTTTATTTTATCGCATATTGTGTTTATGAGATAACATGTTTTAACCCATGTTTTTTTATTATGGTCTATGATGAGGGGGGATAAATATAATACCTCTTGCCCCTCTTTGATGATAGTATGTGATGTTAGATTAGGTCATACATGTTTAATTTTTCATTTGTATGATGATGTATATTATCATTTATTGATATGTGATGATAAATGATACCGATGATGATATGATAACAAATTGTACAAGAAAACAAGACAAACACAAGTTAATCAAATCTAATCAAAACAACACAACTATATACATGTGTACGAGATAAACATGAACCCAATGACATACACAATAGATTAAAGTAACACTTAATCTAAGAAATCAACTAAATCTAATTTAAAGCACACAATATGAAAAAATAAAACCAACAAAACTATGTACAAAATTACAACTAAAGAAAACAAACTACTACTTTGTTTTTTGGGACAATTTTGAAATGTTTTGTGATATTTATGGTATTATCTCAAGACAATATTATATTTTTTTCAGTTTTCTAAGAGAAATATTTGAATTTTTTGATTTTTCCTACTAAACATATTTTATTGTTTTCAGATTTTAAAAATTTATATGAATGTTTTTGTGATTTTCTATAAGTTTTCCAAAGATATGAGCTAGAAAATGAACAAACGTGGATTCCCCTAGTGATAGATGAGATGTACAAGGACATAATTCTGTACGTATGTGTAAGAAGTGATGATGAAAAATTTTCCCCTAGCATTGATTTGGGAGTGTAGAGAAAGGAAAAATCTTTACATACAGAAGTATTATCAGTAGGATCAAGGCCAAGAGGGATAAGCTCAAAATTATCTCAAACACAAAAAAATACTAGCTTAGGATAAATCCATCATAATCCTTGAAATGAGATTCTTGTGAACAACAGACCCTCCAATGGTGCTAAGAAATAGTTTTCACTAAAGGACTTGTCCGAAGTGCCATAATTGTATGGTTTTCAAACTTGGGAACATTTATTTTCTCTTTAATTTTTTCTAATTTTATATTTTTTGTTGATTTCTTGATATTTAAGGGACCCCATACTCAAGCATAGAAACGCTTGATATGAATAGCATTTATTGGTTCCTGAAGTTCATAACCATCAGAGTCAGCAAAATTGTATACACTTGAACAAAATTTAGTGACCAAAACATATGGCCCTAACCAGTTATGCTTAAAATTACCTTTATTTTCATGATCCTTGGTGGTATTAATCTAATTTTACTTTAGAAAAAATCTCTCCTACCCTCGAATTGACAATGTATCATTCTTTTGTTATAGCCTCGATGAACCTGATTTTGATACACTTTGAGGTGATCAAGGGCATGAAGGAAATTCTCATCCAGTAGCTCTAGCTCTGTTATCTGAGACACTTTGTAGTCATCCTCTTTATCGAAGTAATCTCTTAGCTATATGTGCAAATAGGGGTGATCGATCTCAAGGGGGTAACATGGTTTTTGTACCAAAAATGAGGGAATATGGATTAGCAACCAGTAGAGGTAATGGATGGATGTTCTGTAACCCCAGAGGTCGAGATGAATTTGAAAATTCCATTTACATCCATTTTTATTCACCATCTTCTCCATAATATGAACAAGGGTTTTTATTTGAGGCTTCAACCTATGCATTACCTTAAGGGTAACAGGGGCTTGAATACTTGAGTCAGATTTGAAATCGTTGACACAACACCTTCACAATTTTATTATTGAATGACTTACTATTGTCAACTACAATGGTAGAGGGGACATCGTACCGGTAAATTATATGGTTCATTATGAATTATGGATATCTTCACACCAGTGACATAGGTGAGAGGAAAAACCTCTACCCACTGTGTGAAGTACTCAGTGGCAGTAATAATGAGCATATGGGCCATTAGAAGATGTGCGGGATAAGATTTCTTGATGAGATCAAGTCCCCACTTTGAAAAATTCCCTGGAATTATAATAGGTTGCAATTATTGTGCTAGGGCATGTATCAAGTTTCCATATTTATGACATACCAAACATGTATTTATGTACTTACAACAATCAGTCTCTATGGCAGGCTAATAATAACCTACCCTTAATATATTTTTAGCCAAGACTATCCCACTCATATGGGATCCACATATGCCCGTCGTGCACTTCCTTAACCACTAAGATATTTTTTTTTGAATTAAGACAATGAAAAATATTCCCGTCATAGCCTCCATGGTAGAAAGTTCCCCCAAGTAAGGTCTATCGAGATATACATTGGATAAGGTTTATTTTATCAGAATGGGAAATGTTTAGAGGGAAGGTTCCATTATGAAGGCAACTGTAAAATTTAAGGTACTAAGGGGGAATGGGACCAACAACTTCACATTCTAAATAGGAATCCAATATGTCATACCCTGGTTTAGTTAAGTGCTCAACAAATAAGGGCATATCATTATTCCTAGGTGGGATGTGTAGTAAAGAACCAATTGTACCAATAGTATATGTTGCTTGATTCTCTCATATAAGTATATGCTCAAATGTGATCTATATAAATAATTATTTTAATGTATCTACTAGTTTCTTATAAGGAATGAGATTCTCATCCTTAACCTTGTATTCATTAGTAACTTGTTTGATGATTAACATGGAATCACCGATTACATTGATCTTCCTGATATCCCAATGTATATCTATTTTTAGCCCTGTAATGAGAGCTTCATATTCCTATATGTTGTTGGTATATGGAAAACCAAGCCTAAATTCTTATGGAATCAAGTATCGTGATGGAGTAATGAGCATAACTCTTTCTCCTAAACCATCGAAAGTAAAGGATCCATCAAAATACATCTACTATGTAATAGACTCCTTAAGGTACATTATATAAGCATCTGGAATCTCCAGACTCAATGGTTTGGTACGTGGAAAAGGGGATTCAACTAATTAATCAACCAACATGTTCCCTTTAACTAAATTCTGATGGACATACTCAACATCAAAATTAACTAAGTAGGATGATCGAATTAGTCATCCT
>JAHRHJ020001260.1:0-27747 GCA_019776745.2 Taxus chinensis
GTATGGGAATAGCTATTCAATGTGTGAAAAATGGAAGAAAAGTACATACTAGAGAGGATGATAATAGTTCTTCACAGTCTAGCAGCTGTATTCACAACAATATTTCACACACACACAATGATAAGGAATCCTTACAAGAGAATAAATAGAAACAATATATTTGCAATAAGTTTGAAAGGGAAATAATAATGCAAATAAAAAAAGTAGGGGAAGATACATCCACAAACTTGCATCTATTTCTTCATGGATATACACAGTTCAACCTATTACGAGATAAGGGCTTGGATCACTAAGTAAGGAGTCCATTATAAGGTCCTACACCACATTGTATTCACAAAACAAATTTGACATAGTTTTGTTACACAAAAACTATCCCTCACAAATGAGCCCAACACTCCAATTTATAGAATTCTAAAAGGAGAGAGAGAGAGAAATAAAAATCCCGAAATATGACTTCCCAAAAATTGAAATATGTCATAAATGGAGTGAAATGATGGTATGTTTCTTGATAAATCCTCCCCATGTTGTCCCAAGACTTGCAGCAGTGAATAATGTATGTCCATGTTTCATTAAATGTTCTCCCAATAACCAATAATATCATTATTCTGAGCTGGGAACATTTTCTAGAAAATCACCATGATTTCTTCATAAAATTCTGAATTTCTTTATATTTTTGTGTCCGGCTTAGAGCCAAAATTCCAATAGTAGAAATTTTGCATGATTCCATTGAGAAATGCAAATGATATGGCAATCTGAGTGTAGGTAGCTGTGTTGGGTCTATCAGGCATTTCTTTCATTTGACGGGATTGAGTATTCAATTTATTGGATATGGAGATGTTTCCTTTATTTTCACATATATACCCTCATTAAAATTAAAAAATTGAGTTTTTTTTCCATAGAGGACGTCGTGCCCTTTCTAAAAAGTCAAATTTTGTAAAAAACAAAGCTCTAGGTAAAAAATTATGACCGTTTGAAGTTTGGGGGTCGGGAATTGAATTTTCCTTTGTATTGAGGGTATGTGGATTTTTTGGGGGACTCATGTCCCAAAAAAACTCAGACTCTTCGGGCTTCGTTTCTCTAAATTTTTTGATTCCTTTGATATGTGGTGATTTCAGGTTTGGATGTCTCATGTGTCCCAGTGCGGCTTGGGCTTATTTTCTCTGCATCGCCAAACTTAGGCTTTTCTTTCTCACGTATCCACTGTTGACCGGGATGATAGGGCCGTTAACTTCTACTCCTCTCACTTTTCTTTGAGTGTGGTGATTTTGGATTTTTTTGGCCTGACTACACCTTTTTCCCAACTTCCTCGCAGACCGCACGAGAGAAAAACTTCCATCCTTTTCGTATTTACCTTAGTTGCGGTTGTTTTGGATTTTTTCTATCCGATTATCCCAAACACTTTTTTCGCCATCTCTATAATACTCTTGGTCACACCCAAAGCAAATTTTTGGGCATTTTGAGTAATTTTGTCATGGCTATCCCGCTGACCGCGCAGAACATTTTTATCCACTTTTACCACATTTCACTACCTCCTTAGCATTTCGGCCCCAAAATTGGTACGATAAACCTTGGTATGACCCGCATTGGTTCCATCTGTAGCCCCCAGACCCGTAATGCATTAAAACAGGCCCTTAACTTCATTGTTTCCAATTTTTTCAATTTTTTTGAACTCCTTGGATTTTTCTTGGATAAGGAAGTTAGAGGAAAGCAAAGGGGTACCCAAAAATCCAATTTTTTTGGCCTTTCACCATTTCTTCTTACTCCAACCTGAAGAAATTGTGCAGGTTATCAATATTTCCTTGGAGTGTGAATTTTGGATAACAATTTGGCGACTCAATGGGGTTATCTACCTGCCAGATGAAGTGATCAATGGCCTTTAGGTATCCCTTGGGAAGGGACTCTCCCTGGTAATCTTAAATCTGATATGGAAATTGAAGACCTGAAACATGGATTTCACACATTCCTGTAACTATGATCCATGAGACTAAATGATGAGTGCCTATGAATGTTGCCTCAACATCTGATTTTAGTTAATCTATATTTATTTGAATTTTAAAGCTGCAACTATTGCAAGAAACTTATGAGCTTCCCATTGCATTAGTCCCTCTTTCCTGAAGCATGATGAACTGTATACAGAGCATATACTAGAAGTAGTAGAACATGTGCACTAACACTTAGGTAAATGAAACCTATTCTAACAACAACAGTAATGTGTGAAAGCACTTGGAGGAACTAGAAATCCTAGACTAGTATATACAAGGGTGAGAAATTCTTCCTTCTAGTAGCAATGTTTGAGATAGATTTTATTGATTGGAATACACAATTCTTCAACATCCAACTTAGCCAACCAGAAGGAACTTTTACCTTTGCTTTCAGTGATCATATATGGAACACTCTATATGGCATTAAGCATGGAATGCTTCTCTCGCTTTTCATGCTCAATATCCCACTTCAGTACAAAGTCTCCTGCTTGGAATGTCCTAACTTTAGCTTTCTTGTCAAATATCTTCTTGATAAATGCTTGATCCTTCTCCATGGTATGCATTTCATGTTCTCTTTATTAATCTAATTCCATAAGCTCTACATACCTAATTTCCATAGGCTCAAACTCATCTAGTTCTAACTATTTCATAAGTTCTAATGTCGGAAATTCAAGTGATATAGGAAGCACTGCTTCCGTTCCATATACAAGCTTGTATGGAGAGCTATATATAAACCTCTTGGGTGTGATCCTATTAGCCCATAGAGATGATTTGAGCTTTGTGTGCCAAGTTCTTTAATTCTCATCAAGAGTCCTTCTGATGATTCTCAGTAACTTTTTGTTTGTAGACTTTTCTTGGCCATTACCCTGGGGGTAATAGTTAGAAGAAGTTCTGAGATAAATACCATTCCTGATAGCCCATTCAGTGATTTTGGTGCCAAGGAATTCCAATGCATTATCTGATATGATGGTGGTAGGGCCACAAAACATTGTGACTATCCCTTCAAAGAAATCCAAGATGTTAGATTCATTTACCTCCTTAAGTGCCACTGCTTCAGTCCACTTGGTGAAATAGTCTGTGGTAGTAAGTATCCACTTATGGCCTTGACTTGAATTTGGATTGATTACTCTAATGAATTCCAATCCCCATTGCATGAATGGTTGATCCACTGAAATTGGACGAAGGGGCAACGTTGCTAACCTTTCCTTCCCCATGAAGAATGAACATTTATTTCATCTCTTGATCCATGAGTAGCAATCATTAAACACTGTAGGCCAATAGTAACCAGCCTTCATGATTTTTAGAGTTTTTACTCATGGAGAAAAGTGGCCTCTTGCTTCCCTATCATGAAATTCATGTAATATCTTCTCAACTTGACTTGTTGGGACACACCTTAATAACACCCCATTCACATCGTTCTTGAATAAGATGCTATCAATGAGAACATATGGAATGGAATGCAATCTGAAATATCTTCTCTTAGATTTTTTCCACTTTGGAGGGCATAAAATTGTTTGGAGATAATGCACCAAGTATTGATTCCAACATGGAATGGGTGCATCATCAGCTGGTTGTTCTTGATCATTCTGCAGTAGCAAGACAACCTCTTCTTCACCTTTTGACTCAGCTTCTTGTTTGGAAGTGAGATGCTCACATAAACCTTTGCCACAAAATAGATTGGTAATTTTGATCTCAATGTTGTATTCCATTACTCGAATGATCCAACCTGCTCTCTTCTCGTTCAGATCCTTGTTTAGGAGAACATTTTTGACACCAACATGAGACACTAATAGTTGAATTTTATTGTACGAGACCAAGTGTCTGAACTTCTTCAAAATCCTAATGACAACAAGAATGCGCCTTTCAATAAAATAATGCCTTACTTCTTAATCCTCTAGGATTCGACTGAAGAATACTATGGGTTGTTCTAAAGCTTCTCTATTCTTCTGCACCAAGATAGTTGAAATTGTGTCTGATCCCCCAAAAGCATACAACATGAAGTCCTTTGAAAATTATGGGTTGATAAGAGTTGTATCTTGTGATATTACATGCTTGATAGCTTCAAAACTCTCTTTTCCTTCTGCTGTCTATTTTCTTGCAAGATTCATCTTCAACATCATTGTTAAAGGCTTTACAAGAGTGGTAAAATAAGGCACAAATTTGCAGACAAAGTTTATCCTTCCAAAGAAGCTCTGGAGAGCTTTGTTGTGGTGTGGAAATGGAACTATTTGGATGGCTTCAACTCTTTCAGGATCAATTTTTAACCCTTCTCTTGAAACGATGTGGCCCAACAATTTTCCCTTGTGTGCCAAGAATACACAATTTTTTGGATTCAACGACACTCTGAATCTTCTACACCTTTGAAATACTTGTGTTAGGTGAAAGAGATGGTCTGATACACTCTTTGAGAATACAGTGATGTCGTCTAGATATATAAGAAATATTTTTTTGATTAGTCCTTTGAACACCATACCCATAGCTTGCTAAAATGTTTCTCTGGAATTTGATAGTCCAAATGGCATCTACTTGTAAGCATATGTCCCCCAATTCGTAGTGAAGGCTATCTTGAAATGATCTTCTTCTTTCACCATTATCGGATTATAGCCTGAGTAGCCATCTAGCAATGAAAACCTTTCTGAACCAGCTACAACCTGGAAGATTTTCTCCATTGATGGAAGTGGATAGTGATCTTTAAGTGAAGCTCTATTTAGATCAAGGAAGTCTACACATAATCTGATTTCTCCATTTCTCTTTCTCATCGGTACCAAGTTTGTAACCCAACTTGAATGTTTGATAGGAAAGATCATGCTAGCTTCAATTAGCTTGTTCAAATCTTTTCTTATGAGAGGTTCAATATGAGGATTCATTAGCCTTTACTTCTATCTGATAGGCTTGGATTCTGTATCTATCTCAATACTATGTTGTGTTAAATTTTGGTTGAAACCTTTTAAATCCTTATAATTCCATGCAAATACATTCTAGGAATTCTTGGCAAAGTTGAACAAATTCATATTTCTCTTGTGGGGTGATTACTTTTCCAATTTAAAATGTCTTTCCTTCACCTACTAAAATGGGCTTTGAATCTTCACCCTTTACCTTGAATGTTGTTTTCTCCTTCCAAAACTGATCATTTGGGTTGAAGATTGAATCCAAATTTACAAGACGCATATTTGTAATTTGTTAGTCCTCAGCTCCACCACTTGGTCACCATACTTCTGCTCCAACATGTCTTGCTTTCTAGCAGAGAACTCAACTTCTTCCTATAGAAAATTAACAATTTGTTGATCATTCTCGAAGACTTGCCAACTTGTATTATTATCCAGAATATTTTTTCTTACAACCACTTTGACGTGAGGCTGAGATTTATCACTTTTGATACTTTCTATAACATCAAATGTGGCCCCAATTACTTCCAGCCTATCTGTTGCTTCATTCTTCTTTCTTGGGATGAAATTTATGCTAAAGGCTTTGAAATCTTCAATGAGATCCCATACCCGATTTATGTAGTTCTTCAATAGATCATTCTTAACAACTTTTTTTCCTCTAACTGTATTCACAATTAGCTCGCTATCTCCAAATAATTTCAGGTTTTTAATACTTCTCTTAATTTCCCAATGGAATCCATTAATTAATGCTTCATACTCGACCATTTTGTTCGAGCAAACAAAGTGGAAACATAAATCTGAGTAATATTTTGTTCCTTGTGGTGAAATGAGCATAGCTCCTCCTACAACACCTTTTCCACTCCTTGATCCATAAAAGAACAATTTCCATACTTCATTACCATCTTTATGATCTAGCTTGGTGATTATAGGGAGAGGTTGATTCTCTTCATGAAAAAAAAAGACTCCTAATTCAACGTCTTCCATTTCCTTTTAAGGATCAAAAGAATGTATTTTGTTTTCCCATTCATCAAGATTCAAGTCTGGAATGCATCCAACCTTAGTATCTGATTCATAGGTGCTTGGAAGATCTTCTTGATCAAAGGCTGAACATTTCACATTGATTGGACTCGGCGTATGAGGATCTATATGGAATTTTGCAATAGGCTCAGATATTATTGTAGCCTTAGCTCCATACCTTGTTATGAATAACATATGTGACCAATCAGCAGACAAATAGCCTCCAATTTTAGTGGTGAAGTCTCTTGACAAACATAATGCAAAGAGTGGTGGAAATTATATGACTGACACATCTTATAACACTGTTACATTGGGAAAGGCATGCAATGTGAGGCTCAAATATTTGATTACTCTAAATTTTTTATTGTTGTCCCATCGAATTGTATCACACCTGTGGAAATGAATTCATATTGAAGGCCCAATTGATTAGTTATTTGTTTTGGTATGAATGAGCTACTTGCTCCCAAATCAATCATGTAATTATACACCAACTTATCTCTGATGATCAATGATATATAGAATGGTGGCGGCTTCAAAACGTTTCCTTGGTGGTCTCCTTTATTTTCTTCTTGTTAAGATGCATTGGTGAGTAATTTTTCTTGTTGATTGGGTAACCGATTTGATGCTTACCAATTGGCCATTACATCTTGCAATAGATCTCTTTGGCTTGGGATAGTTAATGTCACATTGATATGTTTACGTTTTTTTCTTGATCTGCTCAATGATGTTGAATGGATATGAACTATCCCTCTTCTTCTTAATTCGATGCACATTCTTCTCTTGCACATGGGCTATTCTAGAAGGTGTCTTGGGTTGACATATTGCATTGGGATATGCACTTTGATTACCCATACCTTTTTTATTCATAGAGGGTTGTGGATCATTTGAATTTGGTGGTTTTCATTATCCGATATTCCTCTTCTTGGACCATGTATTGGCTGCTACACTCTGAGAAGGTGCTTGATTTATACCAAAGAAATCTTCAACCTGCCAATTGATAAGTGTCGTCTCATTCGGAGGTGCCCCTTGTTGAGTTGCTTCTTTCTAATGATTTCCTTATTAGCCTATCTCTTGTTCCACACCATTCATTGTCACCATAAGACATTTATTCAAAGTTCCATCAAAACACATCAACAGGTTATGAGGTTGATTACATGGGAAACACCAATCATATTCTTGAGCCATGTTATTTGGCACTAGTACTAAGGCTCTAGATGTGGATGCAACATTAGGATTGTAAGGCTAAAATAGTCTATTAGCAGGAGGTTTGACTTAGTTCTGATTTGTAGTTTGAATGGGTGGCCTATTGGGATGATATGGAGGTCTACTAGGTTGGGTTTGAGGCTGGTATGATCTAAAATTTTTATCTTGTTGTCTCTTCAGTGTCACCAACTCATTTCAGGTTTTGTAGTTGCTTCATGAATTCTTAGAGCTCACTTGAGATACTAGAAGATGAGGTAGAAGCCTCAGTCGAACTCTGATTTCTTGGAGTAGGAATGGGAGCTAATTTAGGTATTTGACTAGTGCCTGGAGCTTCTATTTCTGCATAGAGAGGTATAGGTGGCCTAGGTGCAAGTTTACCAACTTGAATCAAGCAATTTTCAGCTATACTAGCAATGTTATAGGATGCAAGTAAATTTATACCTCCCATAGATTGAATAATCATGAAAATATAAGAATTTAAAGCTTTAAAGAAGTATAGGAAATCACCTTTATCTACTGGTCTAATAGTAAGTGAAATCCTATCCCATGTCCACTGGAATCTGAATTTGAAATCGGTCAACTCTTCATTAGGAGCCCTCTTGATTGTTGTCAGTTGTTCTAATAAATACATATTATCTCCCTTTTCCCCAAATTTATTATGAAGGGTTGTGCATAAATGATCCCAATTCTGGATAGACCCTGCAGTTAGACTTCTGAACCATTTCAAAGCTTTACCCTTAAAGGAGGATGCCAACAACTTAACAACAATGTCCATTTCAGAAAGTTCTTGAATTGCAAAAATATTTGCAATGTCATGGATGTGGTCAATTGGAGTTGTTTGTTTCTCTCAAGTGAAATATGGAATGTTCTTCAATGTTGCAACTGGAACTGGATTTTTTTCCTTGAGATTAATTTGGTTGCTTCCCATGAAGTTGACATAGGGACTGGGTTGCGCCATCCTGATTGGTCAGAGAACTCTAGTTAATTGAATAAAAGGCCTTTCAGGTGGAGGTGTTGATAAGGTTATATTTGGTGGAGATTGAGACCTTTGAGCTCTTCTTCATTTGGGGATAATTGTAGATAGACAGATAGTCCCTCTTCTCTAGTTATTGATCTTGTTTGGATTCTTCTCATGAATCTACCGAGTTTAGATTGTGAAACTAGTGGATTTTGGCCTTTTTGGAGTCGTCAGATGTGTAATTCAAAGCTTCTTAAAATCTAGAGCCTTAAAGCAAGTGCACATAAATCTTGATGCATTTAAAATGAACACTTCTTTCTCCCACCAGACATGCCAAAACTCTTATCACCGAATAACAACACCCTCTAGTTTGCACAAGTGTGTGTGCTTGAGCTCACAGTGTGATTTGGATAACATGGAGTATTATCTCAAGTTGTGGGAACTTGCTACTTGAGATACACCTCCAGAGAAAGTTGGTTCTTGCTCCTAAACTACCTGCCACAATCTACTCTAATGCAGGAAAAACTATCTTATCCTAATCTAACTTTCCAAGGGACTAGGGAGAGAGAGTGCATGAAAATAAAGCCTACACTAAAGTGGTGATACACCAGAAAAGGAGGGTATGAGAATAGCTTTCCAATGTGTGAAAAATGGAAGTGAAGTACATACTAGAGAGGGTGATAACAATTCTTCACATTCTAAAAACTGCATTCACAACAATATTTCATACACACATAATGATAATGAATCCTTGCAAGAGAATAAATAGACACAATATATTTGCAATGAGTTTGAAAGGGTGAGAATAATGCAAACAAACACAGCAAGGGAAGATACATCCACAAACTTGCATCATATTGCTTCATGGATATGCACAATTCAATCTATTACAAAGATAAGGGCCTAGATCACCATGTAAGGAGTCCACTATAAGGGCCTGCAGCACATTGGCTTCACAAAACCAACTTTGACAGAGTTTTGTTACACAAAAACTATCTCCCCTTACAATGAGCCCAACACTCCAATTTATAGAATTGTGAAAGAAAAGAGAGGGAGAAATGAAAATCCTGAAATATGACTTTCAACCACTTGCAAGATGTTATAAATGGAGTGAAATGATGGTATGTTTCTTGAAAAAGGATCCCCATGTTGTCCCAAGACTTGCAATAGTGAAAAATGTCTGCCCATGTTTCATTAAATGTTTTCCCAACCACCAGTAAAATCATTGTTTTGAACTGTGGCCACATTTTTTGAAAAATCACCATTTATTCCTCATCAAATTCTGAATTTATTAATTGTTGTGCATTAGGCTTGGAGCCACAATTCCAATGGTACCCAATTTTGCATGATCCCATTAAGAAATGCAAAAGATATGATAATTCTGAGTGTAGGAATTTGTTTTGAGTTTGCCAGGTATTTCTTGCATTTTCATGGGATTGAGTATTCAATTTATTGGAGCTGGAGATGTTTCTTTTATTTTCACATATATACCCTT
Organism: Taxus chinensis; assembly: GCA_019776745.2. Classification (NCBI taxonomy): domain Eukaryota; kingdom Viridiplantae; phylum Streptophyta; class Pinopsida; order Cupressales; family Taxaceae; genus Taxus; species Taxus chinensis. Next base: position 9,541 of record JAHRHJ020001260.1, read on the forward strand.
GTTAAAATTAAAAAATCTAGTTTTTTTGGTATAGAGGAAATCGTGCCCTTTTTCAAAAATCAAATTTCGTGAAAAACAGAGCTCTGGGTCAAAAAGTATTACCGTTTGAAGTTCGGGGGTCGAGCGTTGACTTTTCCTTTGTATGTGGGTATGCGGGTTTTAAGGGAACTCATGTCCCTATGGAACTTGGACCAAGACCTCATTTCACCACCTTTTTTTATTCCTTTGACATGTGGTGATTTCAGGTTTGGATGTATCATGTGTCCCTATACAGCTTGGTCCGATTTTCTCTGCATCACCCAACTTGGGCTTTTCTGTCTCGCACATCCACTGTTCACCGGGCCGTGAGGGCTGTTGACTTCCACTCCACCCAATTTGCTTTGAGTGCGGTGATTTTGGATTTTTCTAGCCTAACTATACCATTTTCCCAACAGCCCTGTGGACTACGTGAGAGAAAAACTTCCACCTTTTCCATATTTTTCTTAGTTGTGGTTGTTTCGTCTTTTTTGGGATCGATTGTCCCAGACACTCTTTTTCGACATCTCCAAATCAGATTTTTGGGAATTTCAGGTACTTTTGTCTCAGCTGTCCCACAGACTACGCGGGACATTTTTATCTAATTTTACCATATTTCACTGCCTCCTTAGCATTTCAGTCCTAAAATTGGTATGAAAAACCTTGGTATGACCCGCATTGGTTCCATCTGCAGCCCCTAGATCCGTAATGCATTAAAATAGGCCCTTGACTTCATTTTTTTCCAATTTTTTCAAATTTTTCTAACTCCTTGGATTTTTCTTGGATAGGAAAGTTAGAGGAAAGGAAAGGGGTACCCAAAAATCTAATTTTTTTGGCCTTTCACCATTTCTTCTTGGTCCATCCTGAATGAATTGTGTAAATTGTCAAAATTACCTTGGGGATGAATTTTGGATAACATCTACCATCACTACATCCTGAGTTCTATATGAAATAATTCATTTTGTAAATATACAAGGTATTTGGGGATATTCATGTCATTGATTTTACCAAGAAAGGAAGGAAAAAAAAATTATCCCCATGAATTTGTGTAAAAATGACTTTAGATACCTTGGTACAATTTTCTATTTTCATCATGTCAAAATATGGGTGAGTGGAAGTATATATTTTATTTTCAAGCAGTGTCTATCCTTGGTATGAGATAGATATGCAATGCACATTGAACAAGGAAATGTAAGAACACCAAATCTGTGTAGATGAATGAAAATATTAGGGAATTATCCAAGGAAATATTTATGTTTTATATGAAGTTTTTATTGAGAACAATTTCTAAGATTTTAAGAAATATGAATGTATGCTTGGGTGAAGGGAACCATCATCCACTCATTTTATTCCCTAAGAGGCCATTAGAATTGCATTTAACCATATTGAAGAGTGGGTGGATATATCTATAGTACCTTTGTTTAGGGCTAGGATTTGATCACCACCTCATTAAATGGATCTAGTAATCCAAACTATGGAAAATATGAAAGGATTTTCCATGAATAAAGAAGGAGCTTTGTGGAAAACTAGTTCTTTCTCAAAGAGGAACTTGAATGATGGTGAATTTATTGTATAATGTAAACCTTATGATAATTGTCATAGCAAAAAAGTGTTAAAAATGTATAAATAAGATGTCAAAGTATATATGGATACCTTTATAATTAGGGCTAAGACATGATGAATGCATAGTGTAAAAAATAATGGAGGGAAAATGGAAGAAATTCCAGTGTCTTTTGTGTTTGAAGAGGATATGGTTCATATCATTCATGACCTTAATCATAATGATAATTTAATGAATCTATATTGGAATATGTATTTATCTAGAAAGAGGAAGTGACTATGGAGATCATCATGATGAGGATATTGAAGACGTTGACTATAAGTCCTAGGATCCATGGGAGAAGAAGAAGATTAATAATATAGATCCATAAACATGAATAAAAATAGAAAATTCAATTAGTGTGATAGATTTTAGGAACCTATTAGCTCTGGATTTTTGGAAGAGATGGAACTATAATGAATATTTGGTGGGAAAAATTCTGCAACCTATACATGAGGGTGACAAGAGAGGATGAAGGATAAAAACTAGTTCCGAATAGGACATCCAAATCAAATAGAATTGTTGAACCAAGTGATAGAGTAAAAATGATTACCTAAATGAACAAGTTGTCTATATATATATATATATATATATATATATATATATATACACCAAAAACCTAAGCTATGTTGTTTATTGTAAGTCATCTTTTTTAAGTCTAGATTTTACTAATAAATTACTTTAAGCTGGTTGTTTCATGTGTATCTCATGTAATGCCTCATATTTATGTTTTCTTGACTAAAAAATATTATGGGAGAATTTCAAAACACTTACCATTTATTTTAATGAAATAAAAATCTAGAACAAATTACCATGACTTTCTAAAAACATTGTTTAAACGATCCACGCATATTTAAATAAACACATACATAAACATGTGTGTGTGTGCCCAATATGTTTTCATGGAATACACATTGTACAAAAACTATCGGTAATTTATTATCCACTCTAACGGCCACAAATTTATGCACCGAAACCACATCCAACTTCATTGATAACTTATGGGAAAATTACGGGAATTTTAAAAAATGTTGCAAGGTTGATATAATTTAATTACATTTAATTAATTCCCATTTGATAATTTCTATACACCCTTAGGTTGGTTGAAATAAATTCAATAATTAAATATTATTCTTTAATTCTCAAAATAATTGAGTTAATTCCTCCTCCAATGTTCCCATTAATTAATTTAACTTTGCATTAACCTTTAACTATTTTAACCCCTTAATTAATTTAATACAATGTCCCATGCACCACTTTTGTTTATTTAACCATAATCAAAGACCATATATTTATTTCGCTTTAAAATATTATTTTAAAATATGCATTTGTAAATTTTAACTTAATTTCCCAAAATAAAAGGGACATACCAAAACATTACCTAACCCAGTTGCCACCTTGTGAAAAGTCCCCTAGGTGACCCCATTAGTCAAATACCCATACACTTAAATTTAAAATACCCATTCCCATCGAATTATTAAAAACTTAAAACGTGTAAGGTCAAATCCCCATCCTTAGATTAAATAAATATGGTCCATTATATTATAGGTTTTCCCTAAAATCCCTAATCCTCCTTACTTTTCTCTTTTATTCTTTTGGTTCTCTAACTTTATCCTATTTTCACATTTGGTTTTGCAAGTTGAATAAGGAGGAGACTATGAAAGAAAATGGAGGATAAAATATTTTCTTGTTTAGATCTACAATGGAGGGAATGTTTCTTTCCACGTATCTATTTGGTTTTATCTTTTTTTTTCTATATCATCTTCTAAGGGTTTGTAGTATGAAGTTTACATTTCCATTTTTTTCAAGGATTTTACTAGGTTCCTGGTAATGCTATTATGTTACCATTATATATATATATATATATATATATATATATATATATATATATAATCCTGTAAATATATCAATTTATATAGTTTAAAACATGTTTACAATATATATATATATATATTAAAATAAAACTATTTTACTTAAGGCCGAACTACCATATATATAGGCTGTAGATTTCAACTGGGGTTCGACCCTTTTTTTGTATAATGGGGTTTTACCTCTGTATTTTCTTATTGAATTGGGGTGGGGGGGTGGCATTCTCCCCTTCGCTGTATTCTTTTGATTTCTGAATGGTGCTCCCCCTCACCGCTGGCCTCTATTTTATTTTTTCTTTTTCATATGGGGGGGGGGGGGGGTTACGTACGCCTCCCCCCACCCCCACCAATTTTGTTTTTAATTTAAAACATAATAGGGGGTTCTCTCCCCCACCCCCCCAACAAATAATTTTTTTTAATAATATAAACAATAGTGGGGGTGGAGGGGGAAGGGGGGAGGTGCACCCCCCTGAAATTATATAATTTTTATAAATATTGTATTGACTGGAGGGGGGGTAGTCCGCCACCCAATTTACTTTTTAAAACAAACAAGATTCATATTTTAGTTATTTATAATTTTATTTTATTAATTAAAATAAATATATTTATACATATATGTATGGATGTATGGATGTATGTATGTATGTATGTATGTATGTGTGTGTGTATGTATGTATGTATATAGTCATATATATATGTATGTATCGATTTCCTAAAAAAAATTCATATAATATAGTTAGATAGATTCATTTTTATAAACAATATATTTCAATTCACACACATATATTTATTACATACATATATATATATATATTACTTGGGTTCATCATTTTAAAAAAGAGGTGTACAAATGAAAGGAAACAAATTTCTTCCTTCTATAAGTAGGAAACTATTTGTATAATTTTCTTTTTGTACTATTGTCTACTTTATATCCACAATAATAAAATTATGCCATTTTAAAAGAGGAATAAATGTATACAACACCCAAAAGTATTCTCTATTTATAAATTTAATGATTTAAAAGTCCATTTAAAAGGAAGAAAAAAAAATATCTCATTGTATTTCTATTTCAAGTATAACAAATTTCAAGTTGAAAATGAAATATAAAATTTAGGTTAATTTGTAGATTTAAATGAGTTACATTTCCAATAAAATGCAACTTATAATTTCCTTATTTGACCATTAGCATTCCTTTTTCAAAGATAACCATTTCATATTTTTAACAAAATGTAAGTTTGATTTAAGTTGTAGATTCAAATCTCAATACAATGTAAAGGAGATTCAACTTCAATCAAATGAAATTTTCAATCATACACATTCCATGGCTTAGTAACTCATAACAAGTTTTGAATAATTCATTTACAAGATACTCAATATTTAAAATACAAGTATAAAAATCCCTCCACACAAAGTGGAGACATGCTAAAATTTCCAACAAAACTCCTTTTTCATTGGTCTCAAAATACATGTATGTTCATCCAAAGGAATTGACATGCAACTCCAATCACTTTTCTACATCTTTAACATAAAAAAAAAGGAAGGGAACATAGGCAACACTTGCCTTCCAACCTTAATCCAATGAGAAGGTGAATCCAACCTTATCATTGGCACCCGAGCCCCAACTATGAAGCAATAAGGGATGTATTACAACCATGGAAACTTTATGTAAGGCTTCCACAAAACATGTACACACACAAATTTGCAACACATTAAAAATAATAATAATAATAACATTTACAACTTTCCAAAAACACATAGGCTTAAAAGTAAGCCAAAGGAGAAAATAAAATGGAGCCATCTCCTTATACCTTCCAAGTGGGATGATGGTCCACCAAAAAACTACCAAGAGCACTATCAAAACCACATACAACTCCTTTTCTTTCTGTTTTAAAAATTCAAAATGATATAAATCCCTTTTACCTCCACATAGGTATAACACCCCTCCCACACTCCCTCCACAAAATCCTCACATAATCCCTTTTACCTCCACATGAATGAATCCACTTCCCTCTCCAAAAACCATGTTTAAGGCCAAAATCTAACCAAATCCATACTAAATCACCTACATGCATAATATTTACAAAACAATACACAATAAGAATAAAAATACAAGGTATAGACCTTATCCTTCCATTATAAGCTTCCTTAATCTTCAAGCTAAAAACATCAACATATTCCAAATCAAAGCCAATCCAAGTGTAATCTCCGAAATTTCTCAAGAACAAATTCCAAGAAAAATCACCAAAATATGCAAGAATATAACAAAACCAAGTAACCCCCAAAAATCTAAAATAACTCAAATAAATAGAAAAGTGTTGAGAGGATGGTGAGGTGGCCCCATGTAGGATGCCACATCACTACTCCTCTAATCCTCCTCACTAAGTAAAAAAAAGGATCACGACTCATAAATGGGTAGGGTGAGGTTATGACACACGCAAAATTGTACTCAAACCCCCACCCTATGCTACCAAGAAAACAATTAAGAGCGTAAGTAAAAAGGTGACATTAATTGTCCTTTTTCATTTAAAAAATACATCATAGGTATGGTTGGAAGAAGGTTTAAGAGGTATGGGACAAGTTAAACTTATCCCACATGTTTTTAAAAGTAGGCTTAAATCCCAAACTCGAGTTTGGGTGATGGGAATGGGTACTGCTACCAAAGTGAAAATAAAATACAATATAAATCATTAATAAACAAGGAATATATACCACATTTAATGCCCCTTTTGTCACATCTTTTAATTAGCATTACACACATCTATAATTACCCTAAACAAAGGTTACACTAACAAGCACAATAAAATGAAGAAGAATTACAATTTAATAAAATCAAATACACAACTAAAGAAAAAAATAAAAAGGAAAATAAATATCATTCAGCGCATGGTGACATATGAGGTGCTCCCCCATGGAGACCTCCTAACTAGCATTCTAAGAAAAATAAAAACACACATAGTTACTAAAGTGACCATGTTGCAACATTTGATATTCTTCCAATGTTAGTCTCTTAGTCCCTTCTTGTTTATTGTGATATAAATTCCTGTAAACAACGAAAACAATACTCATTTGGCCTCAAGGCCATATCAATTATATAAAGAAATAAAAAACATACATATCTATCAATTAACATCATCATATAACGTAGATAAATCATCATCAAGGTTAAACAATTAGTTCAATTTTTTACAATTTATAAACATTGCAATTCTACCATTTTCACCAACATCAAAGAGATCGCAAGACTAGCCCAATCATCTAAACATAATTAATACATAAATAATTCAAAGTTTCGGTATATAACAAAGTAATCAACACTAGATCATCATCAATTACTGAAATATCTATCCATGTCTGCTAGGAGTCCATACAATCCACAATATGAGTCACAACATATAGATAATCACAATGTCCATATTGTCTATCAATATGTTAACCAAAATGTAATAATAATGTCCATGTCTCAAATAAATAATAATTAAAATCATTGTAAACAAAATGTTGAAGAGGAGTAGGCAGTACATCCACCTCCCCTTAGATTTGACTTCCTTTTGGAAGTCACGAAAAGTGGTAGGGAAACAATGCATACGAATAGAAGGCACGCCTTTCGTGGGGTTTCTTTACTGTTAATAAAAAGTGTGTCCCTTGGAACCCAATTTTGGTCCAAAAATATTGTAAAAAGAGAAGGTATACTATTCGAAACAGATACTAAACCTCCTCCAAAAAAGGTTGCTAGCACTAAAACCTACAGAATAATCTATACAAAGTTAACAAAGTTACAACATAGAACATTTAAACATGAAATTTCTGATGGAATACTAATGAATGACATATAAAGTCCAAGGATAATATAAAATTTATCTACATAAGGTGTCCACGTAGCCACACATGGGTGCAGTACACAGTAAAAAGGAAAGGTAAGACTTCCACTTAGGTTTAGTTACACTTCAAGGTTTGTTAACTTAGAAAAAATTAACAACTACCAACCATGACATTCAATTTTACATGAGAAACCACACCTTCTTATAGAAACAAAAAAATCAAGGCCACAAAAAATGAGGCTTAACAATAGGGAAAAGACCTAGTTTTAACAAAAGCGTTGACAAGGATGTAGACTACTCATTGGAAGTACTTTATATAATTCGGAAGAAGTCACTTAACTTTTCATGGTGACACTAAGCATAATATTGGCCATAAGGTTTCCATAGCTTTAATTTCTAACCCAAATCGTAACACACAACCACTAATCCTGATTTAGAATATCCAATCACTTAAAAAAAAATTGATTTTGGTGATAGGCAATTCTTTCCCATACTATCGGATGGACAAAAGAGATACCATTAAATATATATAACAACTGAAATATATTAATTTTAAACCCTCCCTATCTAAAAATTATATTAAAACAAATAGAAGCTTAATATTATAATAAACTTATTATATCATAAATCTTGGGATAGATTTAGTTGTGAAGGGAGATTATGTACAGGGATCTGTTGAAGGAGTGGAGAAGGTTTTCGCGAGAAGGTCAAGGGTAAAGAGTGTGACATCATGGGCTCAAATGTTGTTTGGGATGCATCAATGGGAACCCATCAAATTAGTTCCTTGTTGGGATGTCATTGCTCCTCATCTAGAGATTCCTAATCCCATTCTAGAGAGAGAAAATTCCCATTTCAATGTTTTTGTTGTTGGTAGTTTTGGGGGACGCAGACCAAACATAGATCTGGTGTGAGAATGGTGCAAAAGGAAGTGGGAGTGCAAGGTGGAAGTCAGGGATATGGATAAGGATGATTTTCTCTTCTATTTTTAGGAATAATTGGATATGCAACACGTGATTTTAGGAGCACCATGGTACTTTGGGAAAATGGCCCTCAGTATTATACAATGGAAACTTGGGTAGTATGGATATTTACCTGAACTCCCGGTATGGATTTGATTCCGTGCTATTTACTTAGAGTTCTAAGAGATGGAGGTTTTTTTTCAAAATAGAAAGAGGTTTGGGGGAGCTCCTTGTTGTGGATCTGGCTACGAAGTCTCGATTTTGGCTTGTTTTTTCTAGAATGTGCGTTAACATTCCAATGGGATCCAAAGTGCTCAAGAGTATTTTTATAGACACAATGGATGGACAACACAAATAGGCCATCATTGTTGAAGAGTCCATGATATTTTGTGAGAAATGCAGAAAAATGGATTTCAATGTTAAATCCTATAGTTGCGGGCTTTTACCTAGCCAGGTGATTGACGAATATTTTTTTGGGGTTTTTATCCCTCAGATGAATTCGGATCTTGAATCTTTATTTGAGGAGGAACATAACATGATTGAAGCTTCTAATGGATGCATGGGGAATAGCTTGTTGTTTGTAGGTCTTATTTCTTGTTTGAATACTGGTGGATTGGGGGTTAGTGTGGCTGTCAAACGTGTGGAGTGTGATAACATTTATTGACGTATTATTACTAACTTGTTTCTGGAAGAGCCTTATGTAAATGATTCAACAAAACCTGGTTTGGTCCACTAATAGTCTGTTAGATACTGGTTAGACATGTTGGTTGAACCAGTGGGAAATAATGAGATGTTTCAAATTTCAAAATTCAAATCTTGACTCTCCCTGCTTCCACAACATTGTTGACGTCTGCCTCAGTTGAAAAAATTGTGCACAATATGAGCCATAAGGGATGCGACCCTTTGGCTGAAAGAAATTCCAATGATATTTTAGAAGTTCATCTTGGTGTGGATGTGGGAGGGCCCCACAATTATTTTTTGTTTCCCCGTCCTTTAATTTGGATGACGAGGTGGGATAGACAAAGATCCTACCCAAAAATATTTTTACTACTCGGTTAGATAGAGCCTTGCGGAGTCAATCTCGTCTTGATCTCCAATACGACATTTAATGTTTTTGTTTGAAGTCACTTTTATCTACTAGTTGAGGCTTATCTTTTTGTGCATCAACATTATATCCTCTCTTTTTTTATTTGGGGTTTTTTCGGTCCCCTAAAAACCAAATACTTTTACCCTATCTAAAAAAATATTATAACACATAAGAAAACTCAAGCGAGCTAGTATAAAATAGGCAATAAAATAGGTCCAACTAGCAATTTACTTGAGAAACACACCAAACATTCTTGTAGAAACTTACGAAAACAACCTACCACTTCTTCTCCCCAAAGGACAAGGGGAACACTATCATGGTTCCCCAAAAGGAAGGACGATTCCAAAATTCCTCCATATGTTTAACATATGTTGCCTAATCTTGTTAATAAGCCTAGGTCACGAATGGCCTATTCCAAACACAAGAAGGGTTCTTCCCTTAATGCTGGAGAGATATACTCACTCCTAAAAGACAAAAAACCATACACCTATCGAGTTAAGATGCAAAAGGGTATGATGGTTTGAAAGGCTCCATTAAGGAGGATTACACACAGTTATGTTCAAGGGCGTAAAATCCGACTAGAACACATAACTATGATTGAGATAATCCATTAATCATGGTATGTGCTATCCAATTTTTCCCCTCAGCTGAAATTGAACAAAAATGGCCTTGTACATAGAGAAATTGAAGGGATCATTCAGCCATGGGAGCTCACATTTTGATTATGGCCAGTCAGGTTGCAGGTGGGCTCAATAATGGAAAAAAATGTCGGAGGAAATAAATAGAAGGATGGTTCAACAAGAATCTTGTAGATGAGAAATTCAAGGAAGTTTGGACTCAAGCTAAGAGAAAAATGGGTGTCTGAAGTTCTATTTTTTCAGATTTTGGAGGTTTTACAGTTCATAGTTTCAACGGACAAGAAAGGAAAAAAATAAGGAAAAACCCGAAGTTCCAAATCCTGAAAGTCTGAAAAGACTCAGGGATTTTCATGGTCAAATCCTATTTCAAGGTCAACAGAGCTGTAAATCGGGGATGGCGGATTCTGAAATCCGAATTCCAAATATCATACTTTGGAGGTTTGGAGGCTTCATGTTTCCAAATGGATGAGAAGTCTGGAAACCTCCAAAATCCTGAAACCCAAACCCTCAAAATCCTAAAACTTGAACCCCTGAAATTCTCAAAACCCGAACCCCCAAAATCCTGAAACCCTAAGTTTTAATTTCAAAATTCGGGGTTTTAAAATTTTGGAACTTTCAAATCGAGTGATAAACAATGTTACGTGACATAATTTTGGATTTTGAACTCCGAATTCCAAATTTTGGACATCGGATGTTCGGTATTTTGGAACTCGCGAGTGAACTTGAGCAATGAACAATAACCCAAACTACAAAGTGGAAATGCCCAAAGGTTGGAAAATTGAAGTCTGAAATTTTAGATTAGGGAGGTTGCGAAGTTATTTTAGAGTCCAAAAAAATTGAGCTAACCACTTTCATTTATTGCAGTATGGCACCCCCATCTTCAGATCTCCATAACTTTGTACTGGGAGCTCAGATTTGTACAAAATCATACTTTTCGGAAATATCTCAATTTCCTCTACACAACTGCAGCTGGTTTTCTTAATTTTAGTGGGACTAAGTTCTTCAAAATAAAGAAATACAGTCCACCATTTTAGAGGGCATTTCAAGATTTCTCACCTACCAAATGTTGGTAGGATATCTCTTCATTATATATAAGTGGAAAAATTATTCATTTTACTTCTAGGGGGATTTTTAATAGGATTCACTGCTATTTTTCACATAGTTTTATTTCTTCTATTAAGCTACCAGGTTAGAGTAAGGAACTGTAGTGCCCACTCCTCTTCGACATTGATATTACTATGATTTTTGCTTAATTTGACTTGGAGACATAGACTTTGTTATCATATTTGATCAATAGACTTGGATAAATAGACATTACTATATTTGATTAATACTTTGCTAGAAATTATAGATATTTAGATTACAGATATGTGGAAGCTCATGGTGTGACTTATATGATGGATTACATACATGGACTGACATTTCAATATTCATGATCTGGAGTTAATACTTTCTATATGTACTAACACATTGGATTTGATACATAGATTTTGTTAGACGATCTAGCTAGTCTTGTGATCATATTGTTGATTGATGAAATGATAGAATTGAAATATTTTAAAATTGTAAACAATATGTGAAATTACTTGATTTTAGTGATGGTTTAGTTATAATATTTTATGATGTGAATTGATATGTGTATGTGTGTTTTATTTTCTTGATGTTATTAATATGGCCAAGAGGCCAGAGATGTATTGTTTTGATTTTTGCAGGAAATTGTAATGCAACAAACAAAAGGGGATAGGATACCAATAGTGAAGGCATTTGGGGTATTTGGAACGTGTCACCTTGGAAACATGTGTTTTTTATGTTATTATGTTTTTGATAAATTTTTAGGAGGTACCCCCCATTAGGGGGTGGCCTCAAATGTGACCTTGGGTAAATGTGTTATTTTTTTCCTTTTTAATTTTAATTATTTTGTGAGTATGTGTTTTATTATATTAATGTGATTCACTTTATATTGTTAGTTAATTAAGATAATTAATCTTGTTATTTAATGTAAATTGGATGTGACTAAAGGGGTAAGTAATTTTTGCATATTTTCCTTGATTTATTGTAGATTTGGAAAGGATTTTATTGCTTTTAGAGTTGTGTACTCAACCTTGCATGTCAAATTCGGATTTTTACGTAAAGGTCATTTTTGGAGGCTTGCGGGACAAGTTAAGATTTTCCCACACCTCTTAAAGCCACCCAAAAACTCTACATATGATGGGAGGGGCTTATTTTAGGCCTCATTATGTATTTTGGAGGCTAAAAAGGTGAAATAATTACACCTTATTACAAGAGCATTTAATTTTTTCCCTTGGAGTATAAATTTTGGGTTAGTGTGTGGAAGGAGAACTTGTTACTTTCTCACCCACTAATTTATGAGATCTATATTTTGTGTTTAACCATGTGATGTGCAGTTGAGGAGAAGTTATGTGGCATCATACATGGAGCCACCTCACCCTCCTATTCTCCTTTTTCTATTTATTGATGTTTACTTGATGTGTTTGAGGTTGATCATTTGGATTTGCACACTTTTCTTTCAGAAATTTCTTAGAGCTTCTTTGAGATTGCCTTAGGAAGACTTGTTTTGTTTAGTAGAGGGAAAGGCTTGTTGAATATTTTGGAATCTTCTAATGTTAAGGTAGGATCTGTTCCTTTGTATTTCATTTACTTTTTTATGTTTGTGTAAAAATAAATTTGTTATATGGTTGTGATCTATGCTGGGTTGGGTAGACTTTGTCCTAAAGAAACGGTGTAAGAGATGGAAAATGGGACAACTTTGGGAAGAAAAGGAAATTTTGTTGCATAGTGAAGGGAAAAGGAAATTTTATTGCAAAGTGGAAGTATGAGTGGGAGTTCCACCTTTGAGGAAAGAAAAGGGTAAACTTTATATACTTGTGTATTTACTTTACGAGGGTAAAGGGATGTGTTGAGAAGTTGTTTTGTATTTGGAGGCATGTTGGGTGGAATATTTATCTCATTTCGAAGTTACAAGGAGATAGTTCCTATTATTTTATTCTCCATTGGCTTGATCTATAAGCTTATTTGTTGAAATGTATGTAATGTATTTTTGTTTTTTGTTTTAGAAGGTATTTCTTGAAATGTTGGCATGTGTGTTGTAATGACGAAGAAAATTTTGTAAATGTTTCCTTGGTTTCCTTATACCTCCTAGTGCTCGATTTTTGGGGATCGAGGGACAATGAGGAGGAAGAATTTTCTTCCTCATTGGATTATTGGTTAGGTGGAGAGCATTGTCTACTCCCCTATTTTGTTTTTCTGTTAGATATTGGAGAAAATGGTGGAGCTCAACTGAAGTTTTTGGACATAGTTGCATTTTGAAGAAAACAAGTAGAGATCCTACCTTGTAGAATTTTTTCCATGTTGTCTCCACTTATATGGAGGGCCTTTCTAACTTGCATTTTAAATCATCATCTTCTCGTTAAGGTACTATGCAAAAATATTTTGATTTGGTTATTTAACAAGTACTCATGTCAGAAAGGAGGAATTTGAAGTTGAATCTTGTTTTTATTATACGTCCTTCAACTAGTATACTTTATCAATAATTTATTGGATGTATTCTTTTATTTAAATCGGTTTGTTCTTGTAAAAGTAAATTATCAAGTATTTTATTATTTAGATGAAGTAAGGATCTTGAAATGGTTATGTAATGAAAATAAAGCTCTCCCAATCTAAGATTATGGTTAGGGGTTATATTGTAAATATAATTTGAAAGAAATGGTGTTATTGAATTGAGAATGTACGTTCAAAATTCTACTTGTTATATTAGAAATGGATCTCGTTGTATTGTGAAAAAAATGAATTATTTCTTTCTCTATTGTAAAAGAAATCATTTAATGAAGGTGGGCCGGTGTTAAAATAAGGAGTTTCGGGTTTAATAAGACATGGGTGGGGGGAGGTGCCCCCACCCCAATTCATAGTTTTATATGGGTTGGGATGGGAGCACCGCCCACCACCCCACTTTCATTTTTTATTTATTTACAAACATTGGGCTACGCGAATAGGGTGGAATAACAAGTAAATTTCATTTTGTTTATTATATAATTTGTTACCATAAGTAGGCCGATTGATAACTGTGAGGTTTATTTTTTATATTTTCATTATTAATATAATATTATTATATTTATGTATACATACATACATACATACATACATACACACACACACATATATATATATACACACATGTATATATATTATGTATGTATATATATATGTATATGTAAATATATATATATATATACATATATATGTATACATACATAATATATATACATGTATACATATATATATATACATGTATACATGTATATATATACATGTATACACACACACACACACACACACACACACATATATATATATATATAACCAAGTTTTTTTAATTTACTCTCTAATAATTCATTTGGAACTAAAATTGAATAAATGAGTAATAATAACATTTAGATGAATACATTTTGTATAACAATAGTGATATTTAAATGCGGTGAAGTTTGTTGGTTCTATTGTTAAGGGTATTGTTATCTCCGCATAAAAACACCCTTTAGTTTCCACAAGTGTGTGTGCTTGAACTCACAGTTTGATTGCATAACATGGGTACTATCTCCAAGTTGTGGGACTTACTACTTGAGATAGACCTCCAAAGAAAGTTGGCTCTTACTCCAAAACTACCTACCACAATCTACTCTAATGCATGAAAACTATCTAATCGTAACCTAAATTTCCAAGTGACCAGGAAGAGAGAGTGCAGGAAAACAAAGCCTACACTAAAGCGGTGATACACCAACAAAGGAGAGTGAGAATAGTATCTAATGTATGAAAAAACATAATCAAAGTGCATACTAGAAGGGGTGATAATAGTTCTCCACATTACACCAAATGCATTCACAACAATATTCCATACATGCACAATGAGAATGAATCCCTACAGAGTATAAGGTAGACACAATATATTTCTAATAAGTTTGAAATGGAAATAAGAATGGAAACAAACACGATAGGGGAAGTAGTATCCAAAAACTTGTATCTATTGCTTCATTGATATGCACAATCTAATATATTACAGAATAAGGGCCTAGATCACCATGCAAGGAGTCCACTGTAAGGGCCTGTAGCACATTGGCTTCAAAAAATAATTTTGACATATTTTTTCTACTCAAAACTATCTCTCCTCTACAATGAACCCAACACTCCAATTTATAAAATCTGAGAAGAGAGAGAGAGAGAGGGAAAATGAAAATCCCAAAATATGTCCTTCAACCACTTACAAGAGGTAATAAATGGAGTGAAATGATGTTCTATTGCTTGTAAAAGGCCCCCATACCATATGATGACTTGCAGTAGTGAGAAATGTCAGCCCATGCTTCATTGAATGCATCCCAACTACCAAATAAAACCACTATTCATAATTGGGCACGTTTTCTACAAAATAACTAGATATTACTCAAAAAATTATAGATTTCTTTATTTTTTTGCATTTCTCAGAGAACCATGATTCCAACGCTACCAATTTTGTGCATTTTAATTGAGAAATGCAAATGTTATGGCCTTCTGAGTTCGGACATCTATTTTGGATCCGCCAGGCATTTTTTTCATTTAACAGGACTGAGAATTTACTTTACTAAAGCTGAATATGTTTCGTTTATTTTTAATATACCTACCTTCATCAAAATCAAAATGTTGTTCTCATTCTAGAAAGTCAAATTTCATGAAAATTGGAGCTCAGGGTCAAAAGTTATGGCCGTTTGAAGTTTAGGAGGGTCAGACATTGATTTTTCCTTTGTATGCGGCTATTTTGGTGCAATCGGGTCTTAGTTTCCTGGTTGTCCCTTGTGCGACTTGGGCCGAAAACCTCCAATTTTTTTATCCTCTCTTGATACGAATATTTTTACCTTTGATGTTCCGAATGTCCCAACGTTGACCATGCTTGTAGGGCTGTTGACCTCCTCTTCCTCTGCATGTTTCTTGACCCGCTTCACAAATCGGACAAGTCAAATTTTCGAAGCCCACGCGTCCTAATGTCCCAACTATCCTAGGAACCACGTAGGAAAAAAAATTCCAATTTCACTGATTTCCCTTTGACTACAACTTTTTTGGATTTTCAGGTCCCGGACGTCCCTCGTGAACCTATGTGGCTTGGAACAGAAAAACCTGATTTAACCGATTCCTTTGCAAATTTGTCATTTCAGCTTTGTGGGTCCTAGATGTCCCTATGTCCCACAAACCGTTTGGGATAGAAATATCTATTTTTTCCAATTTGAACTGCCTCCTTAGCATTTAAGGCCTGAATTTTGTATGATGAACCATGGTACGATCTTCTTTGGTTCAATCCGCAGCTCTTAGATGCAATGCATGTTTGGTCATTTTATATGTGTTTGGTCATGTTTTGGTTATCAGAAACAGTTTTCTGAAAGTACAAAAACTACAAAAAAGTGGAACACAATTATATGCTTTGACCCAGATGCAATTTGCAATAAAATAGGCTTGCGACCTCATTTTTTCAATTTTTTTCATTTTTTTACTAACTCCTTGGATTTTCTTGGATATGGGAGTTAGAGAAAAAAGGAGAGGTACAACTAAAATCCAAATTTTGGCCCTTGAACCATTTCAACTTGCCTGAGCCTGAAGAATCATGTAAGTTATCCAATTCACCTTGAGGGGTGAATTTGGGATAATAGGTATCAAGTAAGGAGGAGTAATTTTTTTCTATAAATGAACTAGTTCTATCCCTATTTTTTCGCAATGTAGTGAAACTTAAAACAATCATACCAAAATACTAACATTTTCCATATTTATTTGAAAGCGATAAAAGTATAACATAACTCAATGAAAACTCATTTTCCCTTTTCAATCAAATTTGACAAGAATACTCAAGAGAAACAAGCATACTTTCCATATATTTCAATGAAAGGAGAATCATTTTAAAAATGAAAATACCAAGAAAACATTTAATTAAATTCCATATTTGGAAGGAGCTATGTTTCCATTTTATTACAACTCCAAATATATTTTTTAATATGATAAATGAATTAAAATTTTCGCATACAATAAGACATTTTTAATACAACTTGCAACTTCTTCCAATTATTGCAATACATAGCCTGATAATCAATTTACAAGATCTCACTTTAAAATACAAATATATACAATCCTTCCACTCCAAGGTGGAAACAACATGATAATATTTACAATAATGGGTTTTTTTTCTTGATCTCAATTACATATGTCTTCATCTCCTGCACATCTTGCAACTCTACAAGATTTTTTCCATCTTCAACTCAGGACAAAGAAGGGGGAGTAGGTAGTGCTCTCCACCCAAACTATTTTAATGAGAGGGGAAGTAACCCTTATCATTGGCCCCCAAGCCCCAACAATGAAGCAATAAGGGACATTAAGCAACAATGACAACTTTTTTACAAAGGCTTCAACAATACAATAATCATGCCAACAAAACTTACACACATGCGAACACCATAACAATAATAACAACAAGTTACATTTTTCCAACACAAAGGATTAAAATCTAAGCCAAAACATAAAATAAATAATGGACCCACCTCCATTGTTAGTATCCTAACCTCTTCTTGTTGTCATGATATAATTTCTTATAACCAAACACACAATACCCCTTCGGCTTCAAGTATGCATTAAATACATCAAGAAATAAACACACATTCATATCATCTAACAAAATCATAGATGAATTTATGTCATCATCATAAAATTTAGGAATTTCTATCAATTATTTGCAATCAATGAACATCTCGATTCTGATAAGTCATAACATCAATAATACCATAAGGTTAGTCCAACATCCAAATATAATTTTCATCATCTAAAATTCAAAGCTTCAGTATATAATGAAATAATACTAGATCATCATCTAACAATGTCTACTAATAGTCCATACCATATATAATATGAGTCATAAAATACTAGTAATGTCCATCTATTAATGTTTGTTAATCAAAATATAACAATAATTCCCATCTACCAATGTCACCTAATAAAAATATAATAATAATGTCCATGTCTCTAGTCCAAAATAATAAAAAATCATAGGAAGATAGTGTCGAAGAGGATTTCACACTACACCACCTCCCCTTAGACTCGAATTCCTCCTATAAGTCACTAGAACAAGTGTGAGAATTGGGTTCGTATTGGTGTGGTGTCCTCTCGTGTATCTGATTTCTTGTCATACAGATCCCACTGCATGT
>JAHRHJ020001261.1:0-27733 GCA_019776745.2 Taxus chinensis
CTAGAAGTGGTATGTCATGAAAAATTTATAAAATGTATCAAATGTAATGTTAGGTGCCGAAGTTAGTGTCATTAAAGTTTTAGAAATTGACACAAAGGTACTACCATAGAAGAAAACTCATCACGAGTATTACTAGGTGGATCTACTTAGTTTTATATTTGGCTATTTTTTGCAAGCCATATACTTGAGTGAGATGATGGGAATATATAGTGCTTCTATTGAAATATTTTCTCTTCTTCTTCAATAGTTCTGAGATTTAATTATTAAAATGCTATCATACATATCAAGGTGTTATGTTCGTGCAATAGTAATTAATATCAAAAAAATCATATCTATCATCAAAATGAACAATATTAGTGAGAAATAATGCTCTCCGTAAGAGATTTTCAGTTTCCCAATGGTTGGAGAGTGGTGGCCAAAAGACTCTTATAAGCAAAAATTAGGCTTAGATGGTATGTTACTATGACTTGTGATATATCCATATCAATATCATATATGTATGTAGTATTGTATAATTCCCATTAATAATTAATATGTGTCACCTTACTAGTAATGGACACAGAATAGGATCATTTATATGTACATTGGAAATAAGTATCATCATTTCAGTTAGGATTTATCCCATCTGTTATGGATAAGTAGAGGATATGCAAAAGGAATGACTTAGTGTATCAATTTTTTCACCATCATTGGCCATCCCAATATCATATTTCAGCCCCCTAAATGGATTCCAAATAAAACATGCACAAATGTTATTGACATATCAAAATGGTTATAGTAGCTAATTAATAACATGCCTTGTATTAGCATCCCTAAATATCATAATTAATACTAATATATCTTATGAGTCTATATATATTTAGAAACTATTTTGTATTTCCTTAATTGCGGTTTGTGTATGATCTAAGTGCCTTTGAATCCATGGGAAATTTATTCATGTTGGATTGGATTTCTACCATTTTTGTTTGTACAAATAGTTTAGGATGTAATATAAAAATTGAGAGGGATTACAAAAAATGTATTGCAATATTATACTATTTGTGATTATTTGGACATATTACCCAAAGGTGTATCATTTAGTAATATAGTATGTCATTATGATATAGTTGTTAAAATTTTGTACCCATTAAGATTTTAGATTGGGATAGGATGATTCATAGTATAGATGCCAGATAAAGTAAATAAATCCTGTACACCTCAATTTTTTGGCTTGTTGGTTTGTAAATCATATAAATCTTGTCACGATGCCACATGAACTCCATGATAACTACAAAGTGTATGTTTAAGTTTAACTAGATAGTGGGGGTTTACTAATAGTGGGAACGATGTGATTAATCGAGTATCAAGTAGATCTAGAATATCATGTGTCACAATTATTTTAGTTGCGAGTTTCCTAGAGAGTATTCGATATGATCTTGTGGGACATAACACAGATTTTCCTTGTTTACTATTGTTTATGCCTTGTATGAGAACAGTATATTAATAATATTTTTTAACATTGCTATTCAATATCCTTAAGAAATATGTTTATCCATGATGAATAGAGATTTATTGGCATGGGAATTGGAAGAATCTTTTGAATTCATTAATCATCCTTGAGATATTTGTATTTTAGTATAGTATCTTGAAATTTGGGATTGAAAAATCATATAATGCTTGAATAGACTCTAAAGATAGATTATGAAAGATGTCATCATTATTAATAGAAGGGGTTTACAATGCATTTCGAAACTGAATCTAATAAGGGAGGGCTGGTGACGGTAGGGAGAATTATTTTTTGGAATAATTTCAAGAGAGATAGTTACATGCACGTCATGTTGGGGTAGATACCAATTTTTGGTATGCTACTTCCTCACCTCACATCACCTCCATCATATTTTTTCTACCTATAGACCCTCTTACCATTCAAATATTCTTAATTCCTCCGAAATTCAATTTATCCCACTATTTTATTCCCCAGATGAATCATTCATTAATCACCTCATCATATCTATTACTAATCCTAATCCCATCTAAATTCATTCTATCTCTTAAATCCTCCATTTGATCCTTCCTAGGTTGCATTTAAGAAATTTAAACCTCTCTTGGCCTTTATTTAGATTTTTCAGCTCCCACCACCCAGTTATCCTCCTAATTACACATTAACTTTTCCTAATCTAAACCCTAATCCCACCTATTAGGGCATTAGTTTGAGTTTTTCACCTTCACCACCCAAATGGGGAATCTCCATTGATCTCTATTTTCATTTGTCATCCAGGATGCTCAATGTCATTCCTTTTAGGTATTCATTTTCCATCTGAGATCTTAATTCTTTTGATCCTTTTTCATTCCAACCCTAGATCACCCAGCACGTGCACATTTGGTCCCCTATCAAACCCAACTCTCATTGGTTATTATCATATATCATCACAGATCCCTGTTAGGTAATACATATCTGATCTTACAGTGAATTAGACCTCAGATCTATCATTATATCCTTTCTAATCATCTCATATCTAATTTTACCAACTCCCAGTTGCCGCGAAATATCAAAGGTCATCTCACATAGCTACGTCTTCATGCAGCATGACTCATGATTTCATAATTTTCTTACATCATTTCTATCATATCCAATTTCAGATCTCTTGCATGTTCCTATCTTGTTCATCACTAGCTCTAGGTTTTCCTCAAAAGTCTTCATATCTACATTTTCTTTCACTATTTTAGTTGATCTACTCCAGTTGCCATCGACTGGGCCCCTACAGTTTCAAGTTTCCATTGACCTATACAGGTTTGGTTTAATTTTCTTAGATCAAATATGCTTTTATTATTTGACTGTTTTTTGTTTGTTTTATCTTAGATTCTGTACATCCCTTTTCCAAATCTTATCTTTTTTCTCAAAAAAAGGTGTGTTGACATCAATCCTAGGAAGTTTTCGCTTCTCAAGATGACATTATAAGTAACCCACTCTATCTACTAATCCCTTTTCGTATTGATTCTTGCTTTATTGACACATATCTTAGTGTGAGGAAGCGGGGGATTCTCTCAGTTTTGCGCCCGTATCATCATAATCACCTCTAGATGTACCTTAAATATCTCATAATTGGATTTGTTGTCTCTGTTTGATTTCACTTAATCTGAACACTCATTGAGGAAAACTGGTTCAACATTCTGGATTGCACGGTGGCGACCACCCTTTTATGGTAATTATTTTCATTTGTCTTTATTTTATTTTCTTCTATCATTCGATTAACTTGCAGGAAGAGAAGTTATTATTTTTACGTGCGTGGGTTCTTTCGTGGATTGTGTGTCACTTAAAAATTAAAAATCAAATAAAAAGTAAAAGTGTTATTCAAGGATTATTTATTTTTATCACCCATCTCTCTTTCATTTCATTACATCTCATGTTTACTAATTTCATCAAATCTACACATTTCATTTTGGGTCTAACAAACCCTTATATTCCTGGACATAGAGTTTAATAGGGGTTTAACACTGCTGGCAATCAACTATACCCTTAATGACTGTATCATATCTTCCCTTAAAAGTATTTAAAATTTCATCGAATAGCACGTTCGTAAGTAGCTGAGGTCTCAGGGGATTACGAGACATGTGGGGCTCCAAGGAAACGAGATCTTGCAATGCTCACGTGGATATTGAAAGACCTTCCCAGGCACCGCCAGTGATTATTTGTCTAGCTTCAAACCACAAAGCCAGATTGACTGGGTATCAAGTGAAGCGCGCTCTATTACTATTTACTGGCTTTTGTGGAAGTGTGTTGAATGGTGGTTTTGGTCTATTTTTTGGCTTGAGATGAATAGTCCTCGTGTTAGTTTTTTTTTGTATCTTCTGTAATTTCAAATCACTGTACGTCTTGATTTGTTTTAGGCTAGGTTGTCTTATTGCTGTTGAGAACTTGGTTTGTTGGTTTTTTTCTCTTTTGGGTATTTAACAATTTTTTTGATATCTAGCTTTTGACCCTTCTGTATACAGGGTATAGTCCCTTCAAAAACATTTTACCCAAATAAAAACACTTTGCATAAAACATCATCACAAACAGCAAAAGCCAGCATCAAAACTACACATATAAAATCATCCTCCTAGGCGGCATATTCGGGCTTTCATGCACCCAATAGGAAGTTCCACCAATGTCCTAGGCCACATTACAATTTTTTTAGCTATTTGGTGATATTGGCTAAGAATGTAATCTCCCTTTTGGTGGGGCCTTGAATGAGGGGGTAGGCCCAATACCAAGCCTTGTTGTACCAATAGGTATAATAGATTTATGCTCACATACCTTTGGTAATAAGAAATTCAAAGCTAGAACTACCTGAAACCAGTACCAAATTGGCCATTTCCTAGGTTCATTTTAAGCCCATTTTTCATTTCCTTTCACATATCTAAAAATCAAGATAATCAAAATTATTTTGTGTGATTTGTTCTATTTAATTGAATATTAACATAGTTTTGTTTTATTTATTTTTTATTACAAGGAAATACACATCCCAAGAGAGGAAAGAAAAATGGAACAAAAACATGTATAACAAAACATTCCAACTTTATTTTGTCCCAAAAAAATGGGGCATCTCTATCAGACATCCACCCTTTGATAAATAATTATGGGTACTCACCATGGTTCAAATTTCCCTCTTTAAGAATCCCCGTTGAGTCCAACCTCACACCTCATGTTGAAACCTAACCCCGGCATTGTCTCAATTCATGCAAGAGAGACTGTTAACCCCCTTCTAATCTCTATTGAAGTTTGGGGCTCCTATATCCTCGTGGGTGTGTGACATTACAAGAGCTCTATCAATTCTAACTCCGGTAACCATAATGTCTAAATCCGTGTTAAGGGGACTACAACCTCCCATGAAGTACCTCCTTTACAAAAAAAATTATGCCTACCATTCATATATTGAATCTACACAAGTTATCACATCACAACTTGTTGTATTCTTCCCTAGAGTTATGAATAAACTTTCCATGGCCCAACATGATCTTAATCCTAACCAACCTTTTCCCCACATCCCTCATATCACCAAACCACTCAATTGGTGGTCCTTATTCCTCCTAACTTGCCTTGCGTGAACACAACTATCACCACTTATAATCCCATCACCTCATCATCTACTATGATCACTTTTACCCCCATATAACCATCTCAATAGTTATCCAATTGGATTATTCCTCCACTAAACATAACACAAGTAAGCTACCCATCTATCTCACTTCCCATGTCGAGGCAAATGTGATCACCTCACAGCCTTCATCATTTGAATCACTACAACCCTTAAACCATCTCATCGAGGTGTCTACGCTACATAATCCACAATAACCAATCAAAATGTTACCAACCCCGAATTACTAAAATGATCCCTATTTCGCAACCAAATTGGCTCAGAATCAATCACATTAGCCCATTTCCCAACCACAACCTTATCCTCAAACCAGCAATCACAACCTCTCAAGACATTCGACCTTATCAATACCAATTCCACCAAAACCTATCATCCTCAAAAAGAACAACATGATGACAAACTAATCAGGTTAACTCATATGCATCACAATATAATCCTTCAACCTTCCTATGCAAGCATTATTTATTAGAATGGATAATGTTGATGCTGCTAACTTGGAATCCAAAACCAACTTCTCATATCAAAAAATTTGTAACGAACCTATCAATCCATCATTTCTCATAAATCCTTATCCTCCTCATTTGTAATTACCAAAATTCTCTAAGTTCAATAGCAAGGAGGACCCCCAATAACACCTTCACACTTTTATACATTCATGTTGCCTCATTTCTCATGATCAAGAATTTAGGCTTCACACATTCCCCATGTTGTTAGCCAGATTAACATTGGATTGGTACAAAAACATCCTACAACATTCATTATTTTCCTTTAATCAACTCGTGAAACTTTCTAGAAATTTTTGAGCAATATAATTGTAAGAATCATATAGACCTCTACACCATTAGATAGTACGATGAATAATCTATCATAGATTTTGTCGTATAATGACAAGGCATAATCAACAACCTATCATTCTCCCTTCCACACATTAAATTCATCAAACATTTCTCACAGTCTTGTGTGAAACATATGTCCTCTACTATTCAAATATAATCATTCCAAACCTATAAAGAGTCATTTACTATGGCTCAAAAAAATTAACTTCGTGCCCTTGAGCAAGGCCATCTTAAAATTTGATCAAATAAACCCAAGACCAAATTCACTAAGTCCTACACATATGGTGACAAATCTAAGAATTTCACAAACTCCATCATGGTTAAATCCTCGTCAACATCCACTTCTCACACAAATCTAGAATTCCTCCTAACTATACCCTTCTTGGGGAATTTTACTCGTTCACTTGGACATGTACTGGTGGTCAATCTCACTCAAAATCCTCCCATTTGAACCTATGATGAATAATGACCCAAACTAGCATGGGATCATAAGGAACATTACAGTAAATATCAAGTCTATGGTCATGACATTGAGAAGTATCACACTTTTAAAGACCTCATCCAAAAACTCATAGAATTGGGACTCCAAGTGGATAATCCTAATGCACCACCTAATCAAACTGCTCGAAGTCGTTAAACAAAACTTTTCCCAATAATAATCCAATAATCAAATCTAGGTTCACATCACATGCACGTAAATGCCCATTCAAATGTAATACTGATAAAAAAGATCATAAAACGATCACCTATACTCATAACTGTCACTTTTGAATGCTACGCCGATTTTCGATTTTCTCCGCTGACCCAAACGTCAGAAAAAGAGAGCACCGAACGCAACACCAGGAACGCGACCGCGACTAGGACAAATACGACGGACGTCCCCAGCAAATCCTCAACTACAATCCACGTATCATCCATATATCACAGGACAGCAGCGAAGAACAGAGAGGTCGTCAAGATATACTACCTCCATGTCAACCTACATCCTTATCTAAATTCCCTAAATCTACCTCACCCCTACATCAACCCATATAAGCTACCGGGAGACTTCAACAAAAAAATATGAATCATGTCCCAATCCCTACCCACCCTTGAATATTGTCCATGTGAATTTCCACACGAGAAATGAGACTCTCACCCCTCTAACAACATCTCATTCATCACAATTCGAATGGAATCCTAAACCTAGACAATCTAACCACACAACAATCTATTCAAGCACATCATCAAAACCACTTCACATTTCCTATCACCTCACAATTGTCCAATTAATATCTAGCTCTACCACTACATATTCCCCAGTTGAATTCATCATCATTCCTAATAAAGGTAAATACTCAATGCCAAAGTCTAAGAACACTAGAATTCCCATCTAAAAATTGTATCATCACAAAAAAAATGGTCTACTACTCACAAGGGGGACTAAACCCTACTAGAATCTAATGTCAACATCCTAAATATTAAAATCGTATATCCTTTATAATATATGGCAAGTCCTGAATTCAATACCCCCCCCAAGGAGCAGAAAGCCTAACGCATCGAATCTTCGCCCAAAGGGACCCCCCGGACAAACCATCCACATATTCAATTACCAAATAAAAAACCAAACCATCTAAGTCGTCACCAATCATTAAAATCAAAATCAAGACACAACCTCCTTATTCTTCTAAGACCAAGATAGAATCAAAGGATCCAATAAATCCTTATAAAAAAAAACCTTCCCTCTTACCCTCATCCACCATTCTAAAGTCCACATCATGTGAAACTTCTTATTCAAACACCCCCATTAGTTCTTACAAAGAAATATTTTAATTCAAGAATTATCAAATACCCTTCCACCTATTAAACCTTTTGATCCACGATCACATTCCTGGACCTTGATGGGTTGACTCTAATCTCATTTGATGTGCAGGATCGTGCATCCAAAACATGCTTAGGTGCAAGAATTTTATGATCCCTCCAATACTAGGGTTATGTATTGACAAAAGGTGGTAGCTATCATCCAATGTCAATCTTTCCACGAAGGCAACACCAGAGGAGATCCCAATTTTATGTAGATAATTATTAGGCATGGAGTTTGTGTTGGCATAAGACTTTTTCACATCTCTCCTCCTACATGACATCTCCCAAAGACGTCCTCTTTTTAGTAATGTGGTTTGGATTATGACCCGATTCTAAACCCAATGACGTCCAGCCACCGCTCAATCAAATAAAAAGTCATTGTACCACATCCCCCTAGTGAAAGTATTCACCTCCGTATATAAATCTAAAGTTTTGTCTTAGCATGCCCATCGACCTACTAATATTGAAAAGTATATGAAACAACTCCCCTCATGTCCCATACGAGGTCACTCTATGAGCTCACAAACGATCCGTGGATCATAGTAAATCATCATTGATCTCTTAAACTTACCCAACTTTACTAGTGTGAGGAGGCTCAACCTTTATTTCTCTTGTTAGGAGCACTCTCACTTCCCTTCACTACCTGACAACACAAGATTCATGACAAAACCCTTGAAGAGTATGACCTCCTTCCAAGATTTATTCACTATGTGTATCAATGCCACAATCTTTATTTTTATCGATATCTAATGTAGACAAACATAAACTCATCTCAGCTTATAACTTGACAACTCAAGATCCCTAATTAATGTCCTCTCAATCTACCATGGGTATTTTGCCCCTCACTGATGTTTCACCCCCACGGGGCACAATTATTCTTCATCCATGTCGGTTGAAAAAAAAACACCTCCACGAGGGCGTCCTATATAGCATAAGGGGCGTTTTATACAATAACTCCTTAGGAAACCATTGATTAACACCATGCATTGTGTTCCTTCCACCCTTCATCGATGTATCAAGTATGAACCTAAGGGAAATATTTTAACTCTCCCCATAGTGATTCCTTCATTCAAGTCATGTCACATGAATTATCAAACTAATTAAATGCTCATTTCCAAACAAGATTATTTTGAGGCATCCACTAACTCATCTATCTCCATATCCAATCTTCCTAATGATGATTCCTTAGAAAAAGTGATGGATTGCCTCTCCGAGGGGGAGATTACCTTCTCACACTTATGCCCTCCCAAGTAATAGATTGGTAGACTTGATAAAGCACATGGAATCAAAAACGAATCAGATATCATCCTTTCATTCACTCATCTTCACAACAGATTTCTTATGGTGGTATCAATCTCCATTCCTAAACATTGACCACTAAACACACACAAAACCATATTCAATGGGTTTTTTAATCTTACAAGAAATCCTTCACTAAATTATCTTCATCGGTTCACATGGATCGGATTTGAAACGGGTGTTATGAACAAGGCAGCATGACCTATTCATTGATAAATCTTGCAAACCCCATAAAAAAATTTGGGTTGGGATCTTAAATCAAATCTCATCCTCTCCTACATCTTCTCCACCAACCGATGGTCATGGATATGGATGAAACTGTGTCCGTCTCCTCTAGATTTTTTTTAATATTCACCAAAATTACCTTGGGCCAATCACTTATTAATTTGAAGGTGAAGTTAGGTTCTCCCTCTCAATATTAGAATGATAGCGGAATATTTCCGTACCATTGAATACTTTATTCCATTGACAACAATCGTAGTAGCATTATAAAGGACTTAGAGGATCGAGAAGAAGATGGTGCAGTGTAGTGATAAAGAAGTACTCCAAGGAGTATACGCGTCAAGTGAAAGTGGGGAAAGGATTATGTGTTATGTGTGGAAGCCTGTTTTCATGTTCGCGTCGGTACACCTCCATGTGTACACTCAGATCTTTACGGTTTTTGTGTCGTGCTCCTAGTGAGCAAGGTCACGGGGGTTCGGGGGTGCAAGCCCCCCAAAGAAAAAATTTTCATGGGTGGTTTAATTTACCCATTGGGTACGGGGTACCCATTATGGGCTATTTGTGGGCCCCATGGGTTTTCGGACCCATTGTTTGTAAAACCACCTCTCAGCTACAGTGATGGACTATACACAGATGGAATTATAAAGGATTATATGATGTTTTTTGGTGAAGGTGGACTTCGGTGTGTGAATTCATGCGAATGTGGGGCGAGTTTGTTGAGTGCCACCCAAAAAAAGATAGGGGTTATTGTAATGTGAAGATCTGTGGCTATAACATATGAGATGAGCAAGTGTTCTTGGTGGAATTGTGCCACATTGGGTGAACCACGTAAATATGTCTTAATGTTTGCATATTCATTTCATAATTTTATCATTACTTTTAGTTATTGTGATTTTGCCGAGGAATTATTCCACTTAGATATTAGTAATGACTAACAATTGAGTCTCAGAGCTTGGTTGGTTTGCTTGAAGTTCGAATCACAGGGAAAGTTTTTAGCTTGAGTGGGAGTAGCCAGATGATGGAAGATCAGGGTTGGATGAATTCAAGGTGGTGGAATGCGTCTGGAAGAGACAGATGGAAGATACCTTATTAGAAGGATCTTTAGACTCCGTTGTCTGAGAAGTGAACAAACCCTTGAGCATGAAGATGTGGAATGGGATTCTAGATCGGAAGCAATGGGGACAATCGGCGGGTTCTGCCTTCAGTCTTATTTAATGTTTTCCCCGGAAGAAAATACTATAAAAATCTAATGGATGGGAATTAGGGAAGTTGTATGAAAAAACCCTTGCATCAACAAGATATTAGTAACTAAAAAGTGTGTAAGATGAAGCGTTGTGGAGAATAGGCTCAGTATCAAATCATTAAAATGATTTAATAGGGTTGTGAATATGCTTAGCTTGGTTACAAATAGATTTGTGAATAAAGTACGGATTATTAATTCTATGCTCTTACATGAGAGTTGGATATCCGGGTAATGGCAGTAAATAAATTGGTTCACAGCTTATAACTGAAGGTGAAGTTTGCGGATGTTGTAGGGGTGATTCTAAGATGGAAATGTGAAGAAAAAGCAGCAGGGGAATATTCTCCTCAAGGCAGCTTTTTGAAGTGCAAAAATAGAGGGGACAGGAAGAAACAGAGGAAGGCAATGTGGAAAAGGAAAGATAAAGCAGGTCAAAATCCAAGAGCAAGATCTGTATGCGGAATTGGGGAAGTTCTGGGCCTGAAAAGAAGGTTTTCGGTAGCTTTGGGAGAAGAAGAAACAACAGGACGAAAACAAGGAGGTAGGTCATGTGGAGGGTAGGTAAAGTATGCCAAAGGATGGGGTTGACTCTTTATTGCCTAATTTTAATCTGAATATTGGTTTTAGATTCAGGGGGCCTTCTTTCATGATACTCCACTAGGAAGTATTTTGTTGAATTTTTATTTAAGGGGATGTTGGGCTGTTTTTCTTGGTGATGTGAGCCTGTAGTATAGTTGGAAAAGGTTTCGTTTCAGGTTTATGTAAGAGCAGAGGGAATACATGGAGATTGAAGGAGTGTCATGACAGTGCCTACATCTTCGGAGAAATTTGATAAGTGATAGGGGCAAGTGGATGGAAGTTTGATTGGTTATAATTGTGATATTTACAGTTGACTCTGGAAGGTTACCAGGTGATCTGGTGGGTGGCCAAAGACGGAAGAAAAGAAGGTTTGGAAAACCTTGTACAACCATTGATAGTGCTAATGATTGAATCTTGTTGGCTTCAGATGCACGTATACAAATTATGCACTATAGCAATCAGTCATATAAGCCCTAAGGGCACAGAACATTCCTAAAAAGCCTTTTCCAGATATAGAGAAAAGAGGTTAAGATTTCTGGGAGAATGATAATGGGAAACAAAGTGAGTACGGTTTTAAGGTGGAACGGAACCGATGAAAAAGAAAGAGAGAAGTAGCGCTGTACCATTTGAGTGTGGGGGCAGCGAGCGTTAATCTCTGAGGTGTTCAAGTTATATGTTACTTTTTATTGAGATGAAAAGGAAAGTTTGGGGTTGATGTATTAGAAACAAATCTGATGATGTATTTGATACTTTTTTAACTGGAAAGCCTCTTGTAGAGAATGAAAACACAAAGGTCTTAAGTTAAAAATTTGTTCAGGGTTAGGATAATGGAGGGGAGTGAGTATTATTTGAAAGTAATGAATTTGATGATATTGCTTAAAGAATGGAACGAGGTAAAATATCAGTTCCAAGAAACCCCACAGCAGAATGCCGTGGTTGTCCGAAAGAGAACAAAACAATTACGGACCGTGCTAGGAGAAGAGGATAAGAAAGGATACCTCTGATTTTGGGCACGAAGCGGTGTGGAGCAAAGATATGGACTTGATAAATAGAGGACCTCCAAAGTTCCTTGGATGGAGCATACCTGAGGAGGCTTAATATGGTAGAAATTCTCCTCATTTATTAGAGGTCTTGGGATGTGATGGTGTTTCATATGACAAGGCTGATAGACCAGCTAGAGGCTAAATTCGAAAAATGCACTTTATTGGTTATGGTGGTTGATGACTTTGGATTTAATGTTGTGGAGTATAAGGAAAAGAAATCATTCGGTTTAGGATGTGGTCTTTATGAGGAAAGTAATATAATAAGAACAGTTGTGGAAAATAGGGAAGAATCAGAAAGAATAGTAGTGGTAGCGGATTTCTGGATTTAGGAACTGGACCATGAATCAATTTAGGAAACCCTACTCAACCATGAACCCCAAACAAACTCAACAGTGAGGAGGATTATAGGGTAAAAGAACAGAACCTGAATGCTTGTTCTCCTCTCTTATTACTTATTACTCATGATAGGGAGAGCCAGAGAGATTTGATGAAGAAAAAAGAAGTAGGTCGATTGCTATTAAGCGTGGGCGCCCCGCGCCCTGGCTGCGGAGCTCCGGGTCTCCGGCGCCCCGCCTTGGGATGTGGTTAAGCGCCCGGAAGGAAAAGATCCTGTCCGAACCGTGGGTGTCCGAGTTCCAAGATGCAGGCGGGCAATCAAAGATAAATGCCCGGTTGGTGGTCCAGGGTTGCATAGAAAAAAGGTATAGATTTGCTGAGTTTTTTCTCCTACGTCAACAATGATTCTCTTAGGAACATTTGGAATAGTGGTAGCAGACGACTTGCCACGTAGAAAGGTAGATGTAAAGGACTACATTTCTCCAATGGGGTGATTAGGAGGAGGCGCATATCTGCGCCCGCCAAAGGGGAATGCAGTCCCCGGTCCAGAGGGATGATGAACATGAAGACTAGCATAGCTTGTATGGCCTACAACCAGTCCCGTCCAGGTCTACGCCGTTTGGTTAGCTTCTGATGGAGCAAAGGTATAATATTTGCCTTTGACATGCCTGCATGTATACCCCGCCCTTTGCCGGTGGATGGACGTCTCTTCTCTTGTCTCTGTATGTTGCTGACATGGGGTTGCAGGTTCAAAAAACTCTGCCGCAGCCACTCCACGTCCTCCAGCCCCCCCTCAGCGCCTCCTTTCTCTGGCCGGCTTTGGGGCTCGGACAGACAACTCCGTGGTCTGAGGTATAACTGGGATAGGAAGAAGACGTTGAAGTTTCTCGGCGCGTCCATTACGCAGGTATTTCCTGGCTAGGTTCCCCCGCACGATTGTTTTTCAACTCAGTGGGCCTCTTTGGAGAACCATTTTTCGTATCAAAGGAGCCGGTGCCCAAGACCGAGGAGGAAGAAACCATAGTCTAAGGTGCCTACATCAGTGGTGGTAGTTTGATTGTCTGATCTGGTCTGCACTAGGCAATATATTTCCCATGCAGTGGGCGTAGTGCTAGGTTTATGGTGATCCAAGAACGGACCTGAGCCTGGCAGGTAGTAAAGTGAAATACTTCTGTCTTTGAGAGGACCCCAGGGTATTGTTTTGGTGTTCTGTTCCCCCGGATCAGGACACTCCTTGTGTGTAATATGCTGACTCAGTATGGCTAGATATTTAGACAACAGTGAGGAGCCCAACACGTAGTTTACCTACTAGGTGCTTACAGTAGTGAGATGGATTTCACGATACAGAGGGTTGTGGCTTTCAACCACGGATGCGGTCTGTTGCCGCTCCCGCAGCCCTCCCCGGAGGATGATTTGGCTACACACCAATTCTCTTGATGGAGTTGGGGGCGGGGCCTACGCCGGACGGTGGGGCAAGTCTCGTGATAAAATATTCAGAGTGTTGTGACACTTTCACCTTAGCTAAGACCACTTGCTTTCCATTTAGGCCCAAAGATCTACAGTTGAGATATCACTTCTCAGGTAACTTGGAGGAAGATAAGTGAAGGGAGAAGAGGCCATACTATTAAAATCCTAACAAAATGATGACAGGTGGGTCAAACGAAATAAAGAAAGGAAAGCTATGTTCAAATTTGGTGGCTTCAAAGATGATAGTGCAAGGGTTGAGAAGCTTTACCAGTGAAATCAGTCTCAGGGGGGGATAGGATTATGTTTGTGGAGCGTTGTTTCATGTTAGAGTTTGGTTTACACCTGCATTGTGTTAACACTTGGATATTTTTTCCCTGTGGCTCCCACTCCAACAAGTGAGTAGGTTAGAAAAAAGGGGGGTTCTCTAGGGCGAGTGCAGGCCCCACCGATGGGGGCTGGGAGGTGAAGCCCCTGAAGGAAATTGTCCATTGGTGGGTTTATTAACCATGGGGCTAAGGGAACAAGTATGGGCCCAGGTTTTTCGGGTACACCATTGTTTTGTAAAACTGTTACTTCTTCAGATACCTTCCATATACTATAATAGAGGGAAATACAATAGGACTTTAATGAGGGGTTTTGTGAAGGTGAATAGTGTGTGTGAATTAAGTGTGAATTCAGGGGGTTTGTTGAGTGAGTCCAAACAAGATATGGGTATTGTAATTGTGAGACTGTTGGCTTGGAATAAAAAATATGGAGCAAGTGTTTGGGGTGGATGTAGCCCAACATTTGGTGAACAACATTAAATAGGTCTTCCTGTTTTGCAATTCAGTTCTGTAATTCTATTCAACTACGTATTATGACGATTCTGAGGAATTATTCCGCTATTAGAATATTGATTTCCTAAACATTCTGGAAGCATGGTAAGGAGCGAGATCTACAAGCCAACAGTAAGTGTAAGCTTCCCACGGAAAATGTCATACATGTGAAAAGTGGTATGGTAGTTGAGAAAGAAAAAGACATTATTTACACAATGATCCAAAAAGGTATTGTCTTATCCAAAATGTTTGTTTCTGCCCCAACTAATTTTGTGGCTAACTCCTTGTGTCTGCATCTCGGGTGCTAAGGTATTATATTTTCTGATTTTAGGAACTAAGGGCATTTGGAAAATGGCACCACAAATAGAGCTCGCTCTAGCTTCCAGAAAGGTAAATTTTGCCTCAACTCCTATATTTTTCAAGTTATGGCTCTGGTTGGAGTGTGAAAATTTTACCAGTTGAGGACCCTCAGCCAAGAGGAAGCTGCCACGTGGCAGAGAAGAGAGTTCGGGGGTGAGGCAAAAGAAATTTTTCCAAAAGGTATAAAAAAGGTGATTTTCAAAGGAAAACCCTCGGAAAAGAGAAGGAGAGAGATTCCAGAGTAAATCAGGAGCTTGCCACATGGCATCCAACCAGCAGAGCGTGGGGAATTTTGAACTTTTTCCAAAGACAAAAAAGAGGTAAAATTTGAAAATAAAAAAAATTTCCCGCCGATCTGTTTTTGGGCCCATTTTTTCCCTAAATCTTCAAACGAGATCATATCTTTTGATCCAGAGCTCAGATTTTCAGGCTCTTTAATCATTGGAAAAGCTTAGTTTAAAATTATCTACAATGATCCATGGTAAATTATTATTTTGGTTAGTGTGGATAGAGAAAATTCAAAAAGAGTTCGGTGGTACGTGTCCTATGGCAAGAGAGAAATGACATTTCAACACCAATTTAATACAGAATGGGTCCTCATTATTCTCCAATATGGTCAAAAATGATATAGGGTATGGGTTTGTAAGGTCTCCTCCATTGCTGTTTAATGCATTTTTCCATCAACGAAGAGGGATGGTCCCATGAATTGTTCACATTTTCTCTCTCCTGGCTCGCCCATGTACGGTAAAGCCAGATTTGGTCATTCTTCAGGGTTTGAACACTTTTTGGCATTGCAAACTTCTTCTTTCACCTCCAGCAAATGATAGTGTAAAAGAATTAGACCTTTTCACAGTTTGTAATAGGTTTATACCTCTTGATGGTGTGGGAATTGCAAGAGATGGATTTTTACATGGAATTGACAGATGCAACTCTTTGAATGCTTTTAGTCTCTGTTTGTATGTTCTACTTCATTTTAAGACTCTAATACAATACATCTTGTTGATTGTTTTCCCTTGTTGCATTCATGAATTTGTGTCTATTTACATGGTTAAATAAAAAATTGTTTCACCACTCTTTTGGTGCATCACCATCGTAGTTTAGTTCATTTTTGCAATTTTTTATCCATGCTCTCCTTGCAATCTAGGTAGAATTAGGATTAGAACCGCTGTTTTTAAAGTGGTGGAAACAAAAAAATATAGATCTAAATCAAGGAGTTTGAGGAAACCAGCCTCTATTTAGAGATTTCCTCCTCATTTTCACAAGTCCCACACTTAGAGAGAGGTTTCCATGTTGTGCAATCACCACTGGATGCCTCTAAAACATCATTGAGAAACTTGATTTACATCCATGGTGCGTTGATTGCAAAACAAAGTTTTGCACACCGGTGGGACTTAGAGGTCTCATTTTATTGGCAGCAAAGTTGAGTGCATCTGCTACAATTTACTTGCTTGAAAAGAGCTTTATAATGTGCATATCTGGTGACTCCAACAGGGAAAGAATCAACTGGTTTTAGTTAGTGCGGGTTGAAAAAACTCAGGAGAAAAAATCACTACAAGGTCAAAGAGCTGGAGAAGAGAAGGTTGTGTTTGAATATCTGTTAGTTATCTCCAAGAGTAAGGCAAAGTGGAAGAAGGATTCACAGGTCTCCATCTCCACCAAACAGAATCTCTCAACACCTCACCTGGTTAGCCTTTCATTCAGTAACAAGGGTTTTAAGACCAATTAGTAGAATGTTGCCAAAACAACCCCTATGTCAACTTCATAGGAAAACAAACCACTTGCCCTCACTGCACACCATCTTAATTCCTATTGCATCCTTAAAGAACATTCCAAGTTCACTGGAGAAAATCATTAATACTCCGGTGATCATGTAAAGGATATGTGTGGGCTAACTTTGTGCAATTCATTGAAATCAATGAGTACAAGTGGCGTCAAGTTTTGACATCTTCATTCAAGGGGAAGCATTGCAATTGTTTAGAAGCTTGGAGCTGGTTCTATCAAAAAATTAAGAAGCAGCTGTGTATAGCCACTTCATGAGCATTTGGAGCAAGGGAGACAAATTGTCTCTTTTGGAAGCAGAGCGGACAAACATCAAGAGAGC
This sequence comes from Taxus chinensis, assembly GCA_019776745.2. NCBI lineage: Eukaryota > Viridiplantae > Streptophyta > Pinopsida > Cupressales > Taxaceae > Taxus > Taxus chinensis. The sequence continues at coordinate 17,258 of JAHRHJ020001261.1, forward strand.
TCCATGAATAGAGAACATTTCAACTTCAGTCAAAAGGACTCGGGAAGAGAATTCCAGAGTGGCCAGTTAGGCCAACAACAGAAAGGCTTTTTCTATTATTCTCAATCTCTAAATTCTAATATTTCTATGTTTGATTTAGTCCCTGGAGGCATAAATTCCCTAGGCTTATATCATGCCCATTAGGGCTGAATTTTTTTTTATCAAGACTGGCCAACTACCCTCCTAGACCTACACATGCCATTGTTTCCAAGTTTTTAAAGAGTTCCAAAATACCAATCAAAGCAACCTAATTTGGCTCCTTCTCCCACTGCCTAGAAAATCAAGTTCAAATGAAGCTTCTTACTTCATCTCCAAGTGCCCCAAATGAGCTTCAAGAAGTCATGAAGCAATACAACAAAACTAGGCAATGACTGGTTTACTCTCAAAAGGCAACAAGCCCAAGAGTTTTAGACCTCTTACTAGCCCAAGCTAGCCTAACAGGTTAGCCATTACCAACCCAAAGACCTCCTAATCCACTGCCAAATTGAATCAAACAAGGCCTCCTGCCCAAAGACCATTTCCGCCCTACAATCCAAATGCCAATATTGCCTCTAAGGTATTGGTGCCAACACAAAACAACATTACTCAGGAGTATGACTGGTGTTTTCCATGCATGAACCTATAACTAATCAATGTGCTTTAATGGTGCTTTTTTGAATTTTAAGCATTATGGTGACAACCTACTGGTGTGAGAGGGGAGGGCCAATCAAGGGAAACAAACCAACACAAGAAAACATTCCAACAGCAATTAGCTTTTAAAGCACACGTTGGAAAATTGGCACGCAGAGGATTTTTGGGCATGAATCAAACAGTCTCTTCAAGGATGTTGCAGCCAACACAAGGTCAAAAAGAGGAAATTTTAGGTTGAAGAACAGCATTTAGCTCAAACCAAATCCACAACCTTCCATGGCTCCACAAATGGTTGACAAGAAAATCCAATCTTCAAATGCAACAAGGGCAGCCAAGCAACAGATCTAGATTGACTACAAATACCAGTTTTATTGCTGCCCACGTGCAAGGAGTGAATGTACAAGAAAAAGGGACAGCAAACAGATCCTTCATACCATTCAGTATCATTGATCAGATTTAAGAAGACAAATGTTAAGATCACAGTGGGGAAGCCCTAATCTATCCCAGGCCAAAAGGACTTGTTATAAGCGCCACGAAGGACTGGCCAACTTCGGGAATCAGCAAGTTTAGATGCAAGAGAAAAAAGAGAAAAGTGCTCACAAATGCTGCGTAGCTGAGGGAAATCATGGAGGATAGCAAGGTAAAATGTGAAGCCCCCTCCTTTTTATGTTTCATTAAACATTGGAAATCAGTTCACGTCACAATTGCATGTTAGATTCCGGGGCAAGTAGCTCCAGTGATGCCTAAACAAATATTTGATCAGCTAGGGTCAGATGAAAACATATCCAAGGGGGGTTAGTACGCTAGGGGACAGCAGTAACAACAGTTGGGGTGATTAGAAATTGAGTCTTACCTGCATGCATGCCAATGTGTGTTTTACAACCTGGATCAGTCATAGACCTTCCACACTCTTTGCCCTTATGCTTGTCAAGGGAACTTCACAGCCAAGATTGGGGGATATGTGGTCTGCTGATTGGTCAAACATGCTGTTCAGAATGAGGGGGTATGGGAACTAGGCTACAATCAGGTTTGAACCTATTGCAAACTTCCACATTGAGCCTTACTCCAAGTAGGATCAAGACAATTGTTTAGCATTTGATCAGAGAACCAGCCAAGTACGATGAAGCTACACCAAGTTAGAGCATCCAGGTCAACTCTGATGAATGGGGAGTAAACAAGCGTACATGCTTTTGATCCTTATCAAGAAGTAGAAGAAGAATCTGAGCTAGGGGTCTATTGCATACACGATTAAAAACAGCCATTCCTAGCATCACCAAGCCAAACCATGAAGCAGTGACAAAATGAACGGTGTATGGCAATCTGTGAATTTTGAGACTCAAGGAGTAGATAACGGGGAGAACAGGAGGGGAGCCATGATTTTTCACCTCAGGAGTAAGTATATCAGCTTTTAATTTCCGTTTGCATCTCCAATAAAACATGTTAAATATTGAATCATTGGTCTTGTTCGATCCACTCACCACAGCACCGACCGCCCCCCCACGCATATATTTTTTTAACACACAAATGTCCTTCAGGCCTTGAATGTACCATTTTCCTCATGGTCAGAAAAATAAAGAGGAGAAACACCAGACAAAACGTCTTCTATAGGAGGAGGATGGGAGCCGCGATTCAGGATGTTATAGCGTGAAAAACACATAGTATATTTTCCATTCGACCCCACAGCAGATCTCCTCCCTGTTTCCCCGCCCCCTCCCGCAAAAAATAGGCCAAGGCCGCATGCTTGCCTCAGCATGATAGCTTCATACACGATAGTGTGTTTATATTCACTTTAATTAGCATGTATTTATAATACTATACGTCACTGGGTAGTCCTTTCCTGGAGTTCGTTGGCCACCTCCTGTATGAGCCAAAGATTTCGAGAGTGTGTGGTTTGAACACACCACATTCTGTGCACACAACTCACATCATAAGTCCACACGTACACGACTATGTTAGTAAAATCAACCTTTGCACGAACAGACACGGAGGTCTAGATGTGGAGATTGTAGTAGTAGGGGCAGCCTTTGACATTTTGGAAAGCATTCAAAAAGACAAGGGACAACCAAACATCACATTGTGATTGTGAGGCCTTCATGGCCAGATAACAATGTCAGTTGGCAAGTGTTGAGAAATGGACCATTCAAATCATCCATTTTCTTGCAAGAAGAAGTGAGTTCTAGCTAAGAATCAAGAAAAGTTGGAACATCAGTATGGTGACCAGTGGTACAGCTGAGAACTAAACAAGCTACCCAAGGACTTATCACGGTTGGCGTCCATTTTTTAATCCCAATGATCAGTTTAGAAATGAGAAAGAAAACATTCAGGTCAAGAGAGAGGGATTCAGTATCCATCTTGTTAGAAGAGAACAAACCATTGCAAAAATTGGAAAGATGTGAAAACTGAACAGAAAGGTATTGAACTCATGCAGCTGTGGTCAATAATTCCCAGATGTGTTTGGCTGGATCTATGAAGATTTTTTAAAAAGGTTTTTCAATCCCCCAACTTAGCTTAGCATTACCATTGAATTGGATCCAAATGACTGAAGCCTGTCGCAGAAAGAAAGAAATATAACAAAGACTAGTCAATCCACACCATGGAGCACATCTCATGAGGAAAGAATTGGACAGCTGATGAGTCAAATAATCATTATTCCCAATCAAGCATTCTAGTTGGGGTTGCCAACTTGGTCAGTCAGAAGAAGAGGGGGAGATCAGATTGTGTGTTGTGATTTGAGGAGACCTTAAATAGGAGGCATCTCTCAAGGACCATTACCCATCCCTTCCATGGAGAAAAATCTTGCAATTGTGGCTGGCTCTGGAGGGTTTTACGACTGGATGGCTACTAAGGCTTACAATAAGATTATGGTGAAGGAGGAAGACCAGTTCAAGATAGCTTCACAACCAAATGGGGACTTTGCATACGGAAAAATTCCCATTTGGGTTATTGTCCAACGTGGTGCTACCCTTCCCAAAGGGCAATGGAACATGGCATTCAAAAGTTTGATTAACAACGTGGTTGCTGATTTACCTTGATGATTCACTTATTTTTCCCAAAAATGCAGCAGACCACCTGTCTCATGTGAGACAGTTTTTCACGAGGTTGTAGGAGATTCGGACTAAGTGTCTTTTTTTTTTAAATCCGATAAGTGTATCTTTCTTGCCACATGCAAGGAAAGCTCCTTGGCCTATGGTCTCCAAAGAAGGATTAGAATTGATCCAGAGAGGGTTGAAGCCATAAGAGCACTACCATTGCCAAGCACAAAAAAGCCCAAGCCCTTTAGAGTTCTTGGGGCAGGATAAACTTTGTTCGAAGGTCTTGTCCAGATTTTGCAGCCCTTGGCAAGCCATCACCAAAATGTTAACGAGAGATTGGCTTTCAAGTGGATAGAAGAAGGCAAGGAGAGTTTTGAAGCCATCAAAGAGAAAGCCATTTCTCAAGCCACAACTCTCATCAACCCCAGACTCTCCAAGGATTTCTCCTCATGCATTTGGAGGTTAATGACACTATTTCGACCATTTTGGTACAGCAGACAAGGATAATGATGAGCAGCCAATTGCCTTCTTCAGCCAGAGCTAGATGACTATGAGGTGAAGTACTCTTTTATTGGAGAAGCAGTGCTTAGTAGTAGTAATTAGAAGCGTGAAGAAAGAAATTCAAGCATTTAGGTCGAACAACAATTTCCAGTTACTGGTCTCACATGCTGGGGTTAAGGACTTCCTCCTCAACAAAGATTTGAACGAGAAAAGGGACAGGTTGATCACCCGTGTCATGGAGTTGACATTGAGATCAAGAATCACAGATGGTCCAGAGGGAAAAAGGATTGTGTGAGCAGCTGGTGTTGGGGAAGGAAAAAAGAAGCTGCAATGAAAGAAAGGCTGTTTTGACAATCCAGGATAGCTAGAGCCAAAGTGGCAATCAAGGCAGAAGGACAATGCTGCCCTCACTCCTCCCCTGCTGGACCAAGTATAATGCACCCTAAGCACAGGCATATGCCCCAAGAAGATGAACCAAGACCCAAGAAGACACTTCAGATCGGCAGGCTGTCCATATGCCAGTGTGATGAGTTTTGTTCAAGAAATATGTGAATGGAGTTGATGCTGAGATGCATTAGCACAAATCAGATTCAAGGGTGTGGAAGAGTGCCTGGTGGACAGCGGGTGTCATTTTGCCACAAGAGTGACAGCTCTAAAAAATCATGAAGGTTGGTTAATGGCCTAAATTTTAGTGTTGGCTATGCATGGAGTAAGGGTGTAAGAATGGTGTATTCTTCATAGGGAAAAAGAGAGACTGCTGCCCTTCCATTGCATCCAATCTCAGTGGGACCAGCAATTCATGCAATGGGTTTGGAATTCATTAGGCATTAATCCCAATTAAAGTCAAGGCACAAATGGATTTGGACATCCTATGGATACTTCACCAAATGGGAACTGAAGCAGAGAGGTAGCACTCAAAGAAGAAAATGAGGTCAAGCATCTTAGGACTTTTATGAGGGGATACAAACCAGATTTGGTTATACTTGCTCAATATTCTTAGATAATGCTTTGGCATTCATTGGATCCAAGGTGACTGAGTGGGCTGTCAAGAAGGGGATCTACCTAAGACTCATCAAACTATTACCCTCAAGTAATGGCAGCCAAGGTCTACAAACAAGAACCTGTGCGGGATCAGTAGGAGACTCTTGATGCGAATCAGAGGGTCTTGGCATACCAAACTAAATCAACCTTATGGGCTGATAGGGATAACTCCCACGAGATCCACAGGGTAACTCTCCATTAAATCTTGTTTATGGAAGAGAGGCCAATCTTGCCATGTCACTGAGTTGCAAACATTGAACTAATGAAGCAATTAGAGTTGCTTTAGGTTTTGAGCCCATGGAGGTCAGAAATCAGGCATCCCAAGAAAGAAAGGAAAAGGATCAAGCTGTGATCAAAAAGACTTTGATTGGACGGCCAAGGATAGATCTTTTAAGGTTGGAGATTAGTGTTGATGAAATGGGATGGGATAGACAAAACGGAAGGCATTCAAAATTTGAGGCCATTTGAGTGGGCCATACATGGTCACAAAGTGCAAGAATAAATAAGCTTTCCAATTGGCCTCATTGGATGGTTGAAGAAACTGCCAGAAGATTTAGTCAAGGATAATCTCAAGCATTGTGCTAGAGGGAAATTACACCTTGTAAATATAGTTTAGATGTCATTCATTAAGTGCTTTGCACATGTTTGCGGTAGGGTAGTTTGCTTCCCTAAGCTGCTTTGGGCACAACTTGCTATCCCTGGAGATGTTTGCAGTCCTTGCTCCCTCATGTTATTTCCATCTTCCTCCTTGCACATTTCTAAGTCAGTTGAGGTTCTAAAAAGAATATTTGATGACTCTGCCCAATGGACGCTGCAAGGCAACTAGTATTTTATCTAGCAGTAGATGACCCCTCTGAGTCGCCAAAATGTTATCCAAAATGGTTGCCCAGCTCATTTTTGTGGCAAACCATGATGTCTTCCTCTACTTGTGCCTAGTCTACATTTTTTTATTTTAGGCCACTCAAGGCTTCTTGGAAATGGCACCATAGATAGAGCTCTATCTCAGCTTTCCAGGCAAGGTTAAAGTTTACCTCCTAACTCCTTATATTTTTAAGTTATGGAATGGTGGAGTTTTATGGAAAATTTTCCCATTTGAGGCCCGCAGCCAATAGGAAGCTGCCACATGGCAGAGGCGTTTGGGGGTCGGAAGGCCAAATATGAATTTTTCCAAAAGAGTATAAAAAAGGTCGATTTTCAAAGAAAACCCGTGGAAAAAGAGAAGTAGAGAGAATTCCAGAGTGAATAGAGCTTGCCCACGTGGCATATGACCGGGCGCATGGGGAATTTTTGAAAAAATTTCCAAGACAAAAAAAAAGAGGTTAAAAATTTGAATTTTTTCCCGCGATACGGTTTTGGGCCGTTTTTTGCCTAAATCTTCAAACGATCTATCTTTTGAACTAGAGCTTTATTTTCACGTTCTTTATATCATTGAAAGCTGTTATGTGGTTAAAATTCTCTACATGATTACATGGTTAATTTCTAATTTTAGTTTAGTTGGAGAGAGAAAAATTCAAAAACGGTTCTGGTACGTGTCCATGGCCAGAAAATGACCATTTCAACAAACCGAAATTACTACAGAATGGGTCGCCATTCTTCTCCAATATGGTAAAAAATGATAGTGTATGGGTTGTATAAGGTCCTCCATGTTGTTTTTAATGCCATTTTCCATCAATGAGGGATGGATCCCATGCGTTTTTCACATTTCTCCTTCTGGGCTCGACCATGTACTTGTTAAAAGCCAAGATTTGGCCTAATTTCTTCGGGTTTGAAACATTTTGGCATTGCAAACTCTTCTTTCACCTCCAGCAAGTGATAGTTGTAATAATCCGAACCTTTCACAGTTTGTAACATGTTTAATACCTCTTTATGGGGAATGCAGAGGCTTTTGACATGGAATGACAATGCAAACTTTGTGAATGCTTTCAGTCCTCTATTTTGTAGTTCTATTAATTTAAGACTCTAATTACATCTATCAGCTTGTGTATGTTTTCCCTTTTTGTATTTCATGAAGGTTGTGTCTATTTACATGGCAAAAAAAAATTTCACCACTCCTTTTGGTGCATCACCATCTTAGCTTAGTTTCGTTTTGACATTTCTATCCCTGTATCCTGCAATTAGGGTTAGTAGATAGAATTAGGATAGACCTATGTAGTTGTGTAAAATATAGATCTAATTAGATGAGTTTGAGGAACCAACCTTCTATCTATAGATTTCTCTCTCATTTTCACAAGTCCCACACTTTTAGAGAGAGGTTTCCATGTTGTGCAATCCACACTGGATACTCTAAACATCATTGAAACCTGATTTGCATCTAGCATACGGCTGATTTAAACACAGGTACTGCGTGTGTGGCATTCCAAAGTACCCCTTTAAACCAACTCATTGCATGGTCTTCTTTTGATTAAAGAGGGTGCGTACCCATGAACGAGAAGATTTTGTCCCTTGGGGGGATTTTGAGTTCCTTGGTGATGAGCTTGAATTTGACGGGTAAACTAAGAATGTTGATAAAGATACCAAATTACTAATGGAGTAAAACCCCCCCCCTCAGGTGAATGTCCAATAACTATTAATGAGAAAGTTGTAATGTAATCAACAAAGTCGTATCAGTAGAATTTGAGGGCAAGGCTTCTTCAAAAGAAATGACAGAATAAGGGTCTTGGAGGAGAGAGCTTGAAAAGAAAAATGAAGAGATCATTGAAAAAGACGGGAGTTAGTAGGAGGATATGATCATCAACAATTAAGGTGTTGAATGAAGGGAAGAACAAGGCAAAGGTGTGTGAGAGCCATAAGAATATAGAGACTATTTTAGACACCATAATATTTGAAGCACCCAAACCTGGCCCTGCCTGAGAAAAAAATACAGTCAGCAATGCCATGCCTTGGAAAGGACTTGACCTACATCCTCTAATTAGAGGTGAAGTTCACTGCATATTTAGAATCAGAAGAAAGAGCATGGCATGCCAGAAGGGGAAGAAAAAATGGCATATTAGGGATACAATACTCTATATTTTGAGTTCGTTTCTCTATAAAGACCGTCGTGCAAAGGTCTGGATATTTATGATAATGGGATGATAGAGCTAGGGTAGTGAGCGATTGGTTGCGAACATGAGGTAGATCTGAAGGAATTTAAAGGGAAAAGAAAATAATGGTGAAGGCAATAGGGTTAGAGCATGACAATCCTAGCCAAGGTGAGAAAAAATTAGAAGAATTCAAAAACCTTGTGCGGGTTTGTAAGAATTGCTTAAGGAGCTAATCCCTAGGTCATTCACGGAAAGGGGACATGCTGAATGATCTTAGCAAGAAGATAGAATGAATTATAGACATAATGAGGATAAGAGTGAAGAAGTCATTTTTGATGAGGTGGTTCTCTAGTAGGTGATACTTTAGCAGCGCATGGTGAGGTAGATTCTGGGAAAAGATTGAGGCAATAGTGAAGAAGGAAAGGAATCCTAACTCCTCTATAGCAATAAAGTGATTCTTCTATGCTGTAGTCATTTTTACTCCTATCACAAAATAAAGGAACCCCACGAATTGGAGTGCTCACCTAAGGCATGCACGGGGATACCGAGTCTCTCCTTTTATGTTGAGTTGAGTGGATAACCTCATCTATGTTCGTGTATAAGAGATTTCAGAAGAAGGGAGTTAAGGACATGACAATATTATGAACCATTGGACTCAGAACAAACCTCTAGGATCTTTGCATTCATGTTCAGATCGAGTGTTTACAGAATCCACAACATGTATTCTATGATAAAGAACCATACAAGAATTCATACTTAGCATGAAAGGAAAGAGAACTCATAAGAGAAAAAATAGCCTCAAACCATTGATATTCATGTATATATTTATAACAGGTAACCCCTCATTAACATCCATGGAACCCATTATGAGGGCGCAGAGAAGCAGAACGCAGTCATGCATTGCACTAGACTTAATGTAACTAAGCTACCCAAAAGGAAAATATTTACAACACCTAGGACTGGCATTCTCTCTTGAATATTAACTATTCACTGACAGAGTCCTCGCAAACAGTTATATAAAGCTCTTGCGCACTCTCTAGTTTCTATATGGATATTTGCAATGTATATATCCATATGTCTCTATATCTATCTCTGTAGGAACTTGTATTTATAGCTTTCTTGGACTACCAACTCACCCTCAAATGACCTCAAATCTAGTGCCAAGTGTCCAAATGTGGTCCCCATGCATGCATGTTCTCCAAGCCTGCTCTCCAATCCATTGACATGATGTTCTTCAGAGATTCCATCGAGCATGCTCCTTCTCGGGACAACCCTCACGACGCTGACATCTTATCAATGCACAACCAGGTCATGCTTTTCACGTGTTCTACTTGGACGTTAAAATGACTAAGTCCCAATCCTTTTGTCATCACCCATGCTACGTTGCTTCTTAATTCCTTCTCCTGTGCACTGTTTCCGCAACATTCCATAAAGGGACCTTGCATGCCTACGTGCCTTCATACTTGGTCAATATTCCAAACGGTCCAACATCACCCCATACTACGTTTGTTCTCCTTCTACATAAACAATCTACTAACCAAGATTGCAGGCTGCCTCAAGTGTAATATTACATTTTGTAAAAGAATAAAGGAAATTATGAATAGGGAGGAATGAAGAATGGGGGGGGGGGTCTCACCCAGCAAGCTGGGAAAATCCGTTCGTAAGTATTCCTCCAGCTTGTTCTAATGTAAAACCTAACCTGTGCCTTTGACAGAGGTCGCCAATCAGGATGTCTCACCCTTGTCACCAAACTCAGGCCAATCCATGGGCACCAAGGTGTCAACATCTTCTCCATCTCCTTTCCTAGGTTGTGAGGTGTCATCCTCTGGTAATATGAGGATATATAGTCTTTCATTCGGGCCTTTTGATTAAACTCCTTAATGCTTTAATTTAATCACTCAAATTACTTTCCTCTTCGGCAAGAAACCTTGTCCCTCTCTGTTTTGTTTCATTTTTTCTTCTCCTGGAACTCCTTCAGCTCTTCTTTGAGTGTGTTCCTATCCTTATCTAGGCAGGTATCATATGCGGCCTCAGAAATTCGGGGACGGCAGCAATTGTAAAACTCTGCGAGAACTTGGCTATTACTCTGCCAACGGAGCGCTACCACTTCAAACCTATCCTCCTCCTTAAGTGGTGGCCAATTATTTTGTAGACTCCAGGGCCAAATGTGTCTATCAAAGTGAGGACACATGTTAGCATTCTTCTACACATTC
>JAHRHJ020001262.1:0-5000 GCA_019776745.2 Taxus chinensis
GGTTATGGGTGCCTTACCATTTGCATGAGCGTTTTTGTGTGTGTGCGGTGTGTGCCTTGATTGTGTTGTGTGTGGTTGGGCGCGTGTACGTGTGCGTGTGGGTGTGCGTGTGCGTGTGCGTGTGCATGCACATGCATGTGCGTGTGAGTGTGTGTGTATGTGTTTATGTGTTCATGTGCTTGAGTTTGTGCTTGCGTGTGCGTGTGCATGTTCGTTTGCGTGTGATTGTGCGTGTGGTGTGTGCGTGTGCATGTGTGTGCGTGTGCGCTGGGCATGTGTGTGCGTGTGCTTTCTACGTGTGCGTGGTTGCGTGTGCGTGCACGTCTTCGTTTGCATGTGCGTGTGTGTGTGCATGTGTGTGTGCGTGTGCATGTGTATTTGTTTAACTATGTGCGGGTGCTTGTGCGTGTGCGTGTGCGTGCTTGTGTTTGTGTGTGCATGTGCACATGTGCATGTGCATGTACATTTACATGTGAGTGTGTGTGTTCGGGTGTGTGTGTGTGTGCGCGCGTGTATGCGTGTGTGTGTGCCTATGCGTGTGCCTATACCTGTGCGTGTGGGTGTGCGTGTGTCTGTGTGAGTGTGTGTGTTCGCGTGTGCGTGTGCATGAGTGCATGGGCATGTGCATGTGTGTGTTATGTGCATGTGTGTGTTTGCGTGTGCCTGTGCCTGTGCCTCTGCCTGTACATTATGCGTGTGCCTGTGTGTTTGTGCATGTGGGTGCATGTGACGAGTGTATGCGATGGTGTGATGGTGTGCGCATGTGCATATGCGTGTGCGTGTGCTATTGCGTGGGGGTGTGCATGTGCGTGTGCGTGTGCTTGTGTGTGTGTGTGCATGTGTGTGCTTAGGTGTGCGTGTGCGTGTGTGTGCGTGTGTGTATGCGTGTGTGTGAGTGTGTTCGCGTGCCTGTCCGTTGCGCGTGTCTGTGTGTGCGCATGTGTGTGTGTGTGTGTCTTTGAGTGTTTGTGTTTGTGCTTGTGCGTGTGCATGTCTGTGTGTGTGTGCATGTGCTTGTGCACGTATGCGTGTGCGTGCATGTACGTGTGTGTGCGTCCTTGCGCGCATGTTTGTTTGTGCTTGTGTGTGCGCGTGTGCATCTGTATGTGCGTGTGCCTGTGCGTGTGTGTGTGTGTGTGTGTGTGTGCGCGTGTGTGTACATGTGCATGTGCGTGTGCGTGTGCGTGAGCGCGTGCGTGTGCGAGTGCATGCGAGTGCGCATATGGGTGTGTCCTTATGTGCATGTGTTTGCATGCGTTTGTGTGTGTGTAGGCGTCTGCACGTCTGCGTGTGTGCATGTGTGTGTGCGTCTGTGTGTGTGTGTGTGTGCGTGTGCGTGTGCATGCGCGTGTACATATGTGTGTGCGTGTGCATGTGCCTGTGCCTGTGTATGTGCATGTGCGTGTGTGCGTGTGCGTGTGCGTGTGCCTGTACGTGTGTGTGCGCGTGCGCATGTGCGTGTCCCTATACGTTTGCGTGTGCGTGTGTGTCTTCGTCTACATGTGCATGTGGTGTGCGTGCAAGTTTTCTTGTGTGTGTGTGTGTCCACATGTGTTTGCATGTGTGTGTGTGTGTGTGCGTGTGTGTTCATTTACATGTGTGTGCGTATGCGTGTATGTGTGTGCGTGCGTGTGTGCGCATGTGTGTGTGCGCGTGCACGTGCATGTGCGTGTGCTTGTACGTGTGTGTGTGTGCTTGTATGAGTGTGTGTGCATTCGTGTATGTGTGTGTACGGGTGTGCGTGTGTCGTGTGCGTGTGCCTTTGTGTTTGGGTGCACACGCATGCATGTGTGTGTGTGTGTGTGCGCTTGTGCGTGTGCGTGTGCGTGTGCGTGTGCATGTGCACGTATGTGTGTGTCTGCATGTGCGTGTTTCCATGCTGTCGTGCAGTGTGCGCGTGCATGCGTGTGCATGTGCTTCTGCGTATGCGTTTGTGTTCACGTGTTCGTTTGCATGTGCGTGTGTAAGTGTGCTTGCGTGTGTGTGTAAGTGTGCTTATTCGTTTCCATGTGTGTGTGTTTACGTGTGTGTGTGTGTGTGTGCATGTGCGTGTGCGTGTGTGTGTGCATCGTACGAGTCCGCATGCATGTGCGTATACATGTGTGCACTGTGCGTGTACGTGTGCGTGTGTTTGTGTGGAATGTGTGCATTTACGTGCATGTGGGGGGGTTGTGCCTATGCGCGTGCGGGTGCTCGTCCGTTGCATGTGCGTGTGCATGTGCATGTACATGTGCATGTGCGCTTGTGCGTATGCGTGTGCTTGTGTTTGCGGTGTGCATGTGCGTGTTCATGTGCGGTGTGAGTGTGTGCATTCGTGTGTGTGCGTGTGCATGTTTGTGTGCATGTGTGTTTGCGTGGTGCGTGTGCATATGCAATTTGCATGTGTATGTGTCTGTGTGCGTGTGTGTGTGTGCGTGTGCTTGTGCATTTACGTGATGTGTATGCGTGTTTGTGTGACGTGTGCGTGCACGTGCGTGTGTGTGTGTGTTTTTAGCTGTGAATGCATGTGTGGTCTGTGTGTGCGTGTGTGTGCATGTGCGTGTGTTCATGTACGTGTGCGTGTGTGCGCATGTGCGTGTGGTGTCCTTGCGCGCGTGTGTGTGTGTGTGTGCGTGTGTGTGTGCGTGTGCGTGCCTCTGTGTGTGCGTGTGTGCATGCTGTGTGTGCGTGTGTGCGTGTGCATGTGTGCGTATGTGTGCATGTGTGTGCGTGTGCATGTGTGTGTGTGTGTGCGTGCGTGTGCGTGTGCGTGTGTGTGTGCTTGTGCGTGTTTTTGTGCATGCATGTGCTTTTGTTTGTGCTGTGTGTGTGCATGTGCAGTGTGGTGTGTGCGTGTGCGTGTGTGTGTGCATGTGCATGTGCGTGTGCGTGGAAATGTGCGCGTCTGTGTGTATGTGTCCGCATGCAATGCATGTGAGTGTGTGCATTGCGTGTGTGTGTGTATGTGTGAGCATGTACACGTGTGCGGGTGTGCGTGTGTGCATGTACATGCGTAAGTATGCGTGTGTGTGTGTGCGTGTGCGTGTGTACGTATGTGTGCGTGTGCGTCTGTGTGCGTGTGCGTGCATGTGTAAGTGTGTGTGTTCATTTGATGTGTGCTCGTGTGCATGTGCATCGTGTGCGTGTGCATGTGTTCATCGTTTGATTGTGCGGTGTGCTTGTGTGCGTGTGCATGTGCATGCTGTGTGTGTGTGCGTGTGCAATGCGTGTACGTGTGCCTGTGCGTGTGCGTGTTCGTGTGCATCTGCGTGTGTAAGTGTGCGTGTGTGTGTGTGTGTGTGTGCGTGTGTCGTGTGCGTGTGCGTGTGTGTGTGCGTGTGCGTGTGCGTATGCGTGTGTGTGTGCATGTGCGATGTGTGTGTGTGTGTGTGCACGTGCATGTGCGGTGTACTGTGTGCTAATGTGCATGTGTGTGCATTCGTGTTCTTGTGTTTGTGCATGCGGTGTGCATGTGCGTGTGCGTTGTGCGTGTGCATGTGCGATTGTGCATCGTGTGTGTGTGTGTGTGCGTGTGGGTCTGTGTGTCTGTGTGTGCGTGCGTGTGCTTGTGTCTCTTCATGTGCGTGTGTGTGTCCGTGTGCATGTACGTGTGCATGTGTGTATGCATGTACATGTAAGTGTGCATGTGCATGTGCGTGTTCGTTTGCGTGTGCGTGTGTGTGCGTGTGGGTCTGTGTGCATGTGCTTATGCGTGTGCGTGTGCGTGTGCATGTGTGCGTGCGTGTGTGTGCGTGTGCGTGTGCATGTTCATTTGCATGTGCGCGTGTGTGTGTGTGCATGTGCGTGTGCTTGTGCATGTGTGCGTGTGGACGTGTGCATGTGCGGGTGTGTGTGGGTGTGCGTGTGCGTGTGCGGGTGCTCGTCTGTTTGCGTGTGTGTGTGCATGACGTGTGTGTGTGTGTGTGTGTGCGCGATTGCATGTGTGTGTGCGTGTGCGTGTGCGTGTGCGTGTTCGTGTGCATTGTGTGTGTGTGTGTGTGTGTGGACATGTGCATGTGCGTGTGCGTGTAATGTGTGTGTGTGCATGTGCGTGTGTTCGTGCTTCCACATTTGCGTGTGTGTGCGTGTGCATTCTGTGTGTGACGTGTGCGTGTGTGTGTGCGTGTTCATGTGTTTGTGCGCGTGCGTGTGCTATGTCGGCCCCGTTTCGTGTGCGTGTGCGTGTGTGTGTGTGTGCGTGCGTGTGCTTGTGTGATGTGCCGTGTGTGTGTGTGCATGTACATGTGTGTGCGTGTGGGTCTATGTGCGCGTCTATGTGCGTGTGCGTGTGTGTGCATGTGTGTGCGTGTTTACGTGTGTGTGTGCGTGTGCATGTAAGTGTGTGTGTCGGTGTGTGTGCGTGCGCATGTGCGTGTGCATGTGCATGTGCGTGTGTGCATGTGCATATGCATGTGCATGTGCCTGTACGTGTGTGTGCGCGTGCGCATGTGCATGTCCCTGTACGTGTGCGTGTCCGTGTGCGCCTTGTGTGTGTGTGTGTGCGTGCAAGTGCGTGTGCGGTGTGCGTGTGCGTGTGCGTGTCCACGTGTGAATGCGCGTGTGTGTGCGTGTGTGTTCATTTGCATGTATGTGCGTGTGTGTGTGCATGTGCGTGCAGGTTCTCTTCCATTTGTGTGTGCGTGTGCATTTGTGTGGACGTGTGCCTGCACGTGCATGTGGGGGGTTGTGCATGTGCGTGTGCAGGTGGTCGGCCGTTTCGTGTGCGTGTGTGTGTGTGTGTGTGTGTGCGTGCGTGTGCATGTGTGTGCGCCTGTGCATGTGTGTGCGCATGTGCGTGTGTGTGTTCTACGTGTGCATGTGCATGTGCGTACACGTGTACATATGTGTGTGCATGTGCGTGTTCATTTCCATGTAAGCGTGTGTGTCGGTGTGTGTGCGTGCGCGGTGTGCGTTGTGCGTGTGCATGTGCGTGTGTGTGTGTGCATATGCATGTGCATGTGCCTGTACGTGTGTGTGCGCGTGCGCATGTGCATGTCCCTGTACGTGTGCGTGTCCGTGTG
>JAHRHJ020001262.1:12500-17500 GCA_019776745.2 Taxus chinensis
CGTGCGTGTGTGTGCGGGTCTATGCGCATGCATGCATGTGCGTGTGCTTCTACGTGTGTGAGTGCATGTGCGTGTGTGTGTGTGTGCGTGTGCGTGTGCGTCTTCGTTTGCATGTGCATGTGTGTGCTTGTGTTTGTGCTTGCGTGTGCATGTGCGTGTTCGTTTGGGTGTGCGTGTGTGTGTGTGTGCGTGTGTGTGCGTGTGTGTGTGGGTCTGTGCGCGTGCATGCATGTGCGTGTGCTTCTACGTGTGCGAGTGCATGTGCGTGCGTGCGTGTGTGTGTGTGCCCGTGTGCGTCTTCGTTTGCATGTGCGTGTGTGCATGTGTGTGCGTGTGTGTGTGCGCGTGTGTGTGTGCATGTGTATGTGCGTGTGTGTGTATGTCTGTGTGTTTTTGTGGACTTGTGCATGCGCGTGCGTGTGGGGGGTTGTGCATGTGCGAGTGCGGTTGCTCGTCCGTTTGCATGTGCGTGTTTGTGTGTGTGCGTGTGCGTGTGTAGACGTGTGGACGTGTGCATGTGCGCGTGCGTGTGGGGGGTTGTGCGTTGTGCGTGTGCGGGTGCTCATCCGTTCATGTGAGCGCGCGCGCGCGTGTGTGTGCACGTGTGTATGTGCGTGTGCGTGTGCATGTGTGTGTGTGTGTGTGTGTGCGTGTGCGTGTGTGTGCATGTGCGCGTGCGCGCGTGTGTGCGTGCATGCGTGTGTGTGTGCATACGTGCTGCATGTGCGTGTGCATGCGGGTGTGTGTGTGCATGTGTGTGTGCGTGTGCATGTGCGTGTGCGTTTGTGTCTGCGTGTGCGTGTGTGATTATGCGCGTATGCATGTGAGTGTGTGCTTGTGTGTGTGTGTGTGTGTGCGTGTGTGTGCGTGTAAGCGTGTGCGTGTACGTTTGCATGTGAGTGTGTGCGCATGCATGTGTGTGCGTGTGGTTCTACATGTGCGCATGTGTGCGTATGCGTGTGTCATCTTGCGTTATGCATGTGGTGTGTGCGTGCGTGTGTGCATGTTCGTGGTGAGTGAGTGTTTGCATGTGCCTGTGCCTATGCATGTGAGGGTGTGTGTGTGTGCGCGTGTGCGTGTGCAGTGTGCGTGTTTGATTGTGCGTGTGTGTGCGTGTCCATGTGCATGTGTCTACGTGTGCGTCTGAGTGTGCGTGCGTGTGCGTGTGCTCTGTGCATGTGCGTGTGCGTGTGCATGTGCGTGTGCATGTGCGCTGCTCCTGTGCGTGTTCGTTTGGATGTGAGTGTGTGTGTGTGATTGTGCGCGCGCGTGTGTGTGCGTGTGCGTGTGTCTGCGTGTGCTTCTACATGTGCATGTGTTCGTGTGAAATGTGCGTCTTAATTTGTGCGTGTGTGTGTGTGGTGCGTGCGCGCGTCTGTGTGCATGTGTGTGTGCGTGTGTGTGTGCATGTGCGTGTGCGTGTGCGTGTCAGGGTGCGTGTGCGTGTGCGTGTGAGTGTGCGTGTGCGTGTGTGCGTGTGCGTGTGTGCGTGTGCGTGTGCGTGTGTGTGTGCGTGTGCGTGTGCGTTTGCATGTGTGTGTGTGTGTGTTTGTGTGCATGGGTGTGCGTGTGTGTGTTTGTGTGGACGTGTGTATGCGTGTGAGTGTGGGGAGTTGTGCGTGTGCGTGTGCAGGGGCTTGTCGCGTTTGCGTGTGCATATGCGTGTTTGTTTGTGCGTGTGCGCGTGTGTGTGTGCATGTGCGTGCGCATGTGCGTTGTGTTTTTTGTGTGTTTGTGTGTTTGTGTGGACGTGTGCATGCGTGTGCGTGTGGGGGGTTGTGTGTGTGCGGGTGTGGGTGCTCGTGCCATTTGCTGTGAGCGTGTTTTTGTGTGTGTGCGTGACTGTGCATGTGATTGTGGGTGTGTGTGGGGCGCGTGTGCGTGTGCGTGTGGGTGTGCGTGTGCGTGTGCTTGTGCATGCACGTGCATGTGCGTGTCAGTGTGCGTGTCCATGTGTTTATGTGTGCATGTGCTTGAGTTTGTGCTTGCGTGTGCGTGTGCATGTTCGTTTGCGTGTGATTGTGCGTGTGTGTGTGCGTGTGCATGTGTGTGGGTGTGCGCGGGCATGTGTGTGCGTGTGCTTCTACGTGTGCGTGGTTGCGTGTGCGTGTGCGTCTTCGTTTGCAGGTGTGTGTGTGTGTGCATGTGTGTGGTGCGTGTGACATGTGTATTTGTTTAACTATGGTGCGGGTGCTGTGTGCTTGTGTGACAAGTGCGTGCGAGTGTTTGACGTGTGCATGTGCACGTGTGTGGGGGGTGTGCTTGTGTGTGTTTACATGTGCATGTGTGTGTTCGTGGGTGTGTGTGTGCGTGCGCGCGTGTATGCACGTGCATGTGTACGTGTGCGCATGCATGTGCGTATGTGTGTGGGTGTGCGTGTGCATGTGCGTGTGCATGTGCATTATGCGTGTGCATGTGCGTGTGTGTGTGCATGTGCATTTGCGTGTGCGTTTGTGTGCGTGTGTGTGTGCGTGTGCTTTGGCATGCGTGTGTGTGTGTGTGTGTGTGTGCGCGTGCGCGTGCGTGTGTGTGTGCATATTCGCATGCATGCATGTGCATGTGCTTGCATACGTGTGTGTGTTTGCATGTGCGTCTGTGTGTGCGTGTCCGTGTGCGTGTGCGTCTGTCGTTTGACATGTGCATGCGTGTGGCGTGTGGGGGGTGCTGTGCGTGTGCATGTGCGCGTGCGTGTGGGTGTGCGTGTGTGTGCGTGTGTGTGCGTGTGTGTGCGTGTGTGTGTGCGTTTCTGTGTGCGTGCATGCATGTGTGTGTGCTTCTACGTGTGCGAGTGTGCATGTGCGTGCGTGCGTGTGTGTGTGTGCCCGTGTGCGTCTTCGTGTGCATGTGCGTGTGTGCATGTGTGTGCATGTGTGTGTGCGCGTGTGTGTGTGCATGTGTATGTGCGTGTGTGTGTATGTCTGTGTGTTTTTGTGGACTTGTGCATGCGCGTGCGTGTGGGGGGTTGTGCATGTGCGAGTGCGGTTGCTCGTCCGTTTGCATGTGCGGTGTTTGTGTGTGTGCGTGTGCGTGTGTAGACGTGTGGACGTGTGCATGCGCGTGCGTGTGGGGGGTTGTGCGTGTGCGTGTGCGGGTGCTCATCCGTTCATGTGAGCGCGTGCGCGCGAGCGCGTGTGTGTGTGCACGTGTGTGCGTGTGCGTGTGCATGTGTGTGCTTGTGTCCATGTGTGCGTGTGCGTGTACGTTTGCATGTGAGTGTGTGGATTGTGCGGGTCTTGTGCGGGTCCTCATCCTTTGTGTGTGCGTGCGTGTGGTGCGTGTGCGTGCCGCGTTTGTGTGTCCGATGTGTCATGTGTTTGTGTGTGGTGGGGTGTGATGTGTGTTCCGTATATTTGCATCTAGAGTGTGTTCCGTTTCGTGTTGTGTGTAATGTGTGTGCGTGCTTGCGTTTGTGTTGTGCATGTGTATGTGCGTGGGCGTGTGCGTGGTGTGTTTGTGTGGACAACTGTGCATTAAAGCGCGTGCGTTGTGGCGCGGATTGTACTGTGCCGGGGCTGGGTGCTCGAGTCCGTTCATGTGACGCGCGCGCGCGTGTGTGGTGCAACGTGTGTATGGGTCGTTGTGCGTTGTGCGTGTGCGTGGGGTGTGTGCGTGTGCATGCTGTGCTTGTGTTGTGTGTGCCGGTTGCGTGTACGTTTGCATGTGAGTGTTTGTGGTTCGTGTGTGTCGTGGTGGGGGTGCGTGGCATGTGCATGTGCTTGTGGGGTTTGCGTGTCTTCTGTGTCCTGTGCCTGGCGCATTCGTGTGGCGTGTTCGTGTGTTTTGTGTTCGTGTGCTTGTTTTGTGGTTGCGTGTGCAGGATGTTCGGTTGAGTGTGCGTGTGCGTGTGTGGGGTGCGTCGCGTGTGTGGTTGTGTGTTCGTGTGTGTGCGTGTCGGTGTGTGTGCTCGATCTCTACGGTTGTTTGATGTGTGGTGTGGTGCGCGTTTTGCTTGTGGGCGTGCGTGTTTCATGCGTGTGGTGCGTGTGGTCAGGTGGCGTCTTTGTTTGCAATGTTGCGTGTTGGATTGTGCGGTGCCGTGTGTGGTTGTGTGTGGTTCGTGTGTGCGTGTGCCGTGGTGGTGCTTTCTACGTGTGTGTGTGTGTGTGTGCGCGTGTGCTTGTGGGCGTGCGTGTGTGCGTGCGCGGGTGCGTCTTTGTTTGCATGTGCGTGTGTGTGCGTGTGCGTGTGCGTGTGCGTGTGCGTATGCGTGTGCGTGTGCATGTGCGTGTACATGTGCGTGTGCGTGTGTGTGTTTGTGTGGACGTGTTCATGCGCGGTGTGCGCCGGTGGTTTGCGTTCTTTGTTCGGTGCTCATCCGTTTGCGTGTGCCGTGTGTGTGCGTGTGCTGCCGCGTTTGTGTGTCCCGTGTGATGTGTTTGGTGTGTTTGTGTTGTGTGTGTGTGTGTGTTCGTTTGCATCTGATTGTGTTTCTTTTCGTGGTTTGTGTATGTGTGTGCGTGCATGCGTTTGTGTGTGTGCATGTGTATGTGCGTGTGCGTGTGCGTGTGTGTTTGTGTGGACATGTGCATGCACGTGCGTGTGGGTGGTGTAACGTGTGCGTGTGCGGGTGCTCATCCGTTCATGTGAGAGCGCACGCGTGTGTGTGTGCCACGGTTTATGTGCGTGTGCGTGTGCTGTTTTGTGCGTGTGCGTGTGCATGTGTGTGCTTGTGTGTGTGTGTGCGTGTGCGTGTATGTTTGCATGTGAGTGTGTGTGTTCGTGTGTGTGTGTGCATGTGTGTGTGCGTGTGCCTGTGTCTGTGCATGTGCGTGTGCGTGTGCGTTTCCATGTGCGTGTGCGTTTGAGGGTGAGTGTGCGTGTGCGTGTATGTGTGCATGTGAGTGTGCGTGTCTGTTTGTGCGTTTGTGTGTGTGTGTGAGTGTGCGTGTACGTGTGCATGTGAGTGTGCGTGTCTGTGTGTGCGTTTGTGTGTGTGCGTGTGCGTGTGCGTGTGCGGGTGCGTGTGTGTGTGTGTGCGCGTGTGCGTTTGCGTATTTGTG
>JAHRHJ020001263.1:0-27699 GCA_019776745.2 Taxus chinensis
TATATTATATTAATTCAATAAGATACAAGATAACTTTCAACAAAAAGTGGATGGTATGAGAGCACGCCCCAAAACCACAAACAAACTAGGCCAAGCCTAGGAAAGCGGCAGACACACTAGGCAATGCCTAGGAATACATCAAAACAAAAAATACAAAAACAAGTTGTTGCAACAAACATCCCAGAAGCAGGAGGGTCATGGTCATTAGGCTAACCCAAACCAGGGAGGTCCTTTCTAGCATCTGGAATGTCCCAACTAGTGGGGTTCTTCTCTTCAGTGTCCATCCGCCACCCGTGTAGGAGAGATGGCAAGAGGAATCCAGGGGAACTTGTCTGAAGGTGGAGGGGTGGAGGTGGAAAATTCTAGCCATCCAAGGTGTGTGGCTCGGGAGTGACGGATGAGCCCCATCCGAGTTGATGAGCAAGGGGGAGCCCCAACCTTGCTGGTGAGCTGGTGGAGTAACACTCCTCCATTGTTGACTGCGGGGAGAGCGGTGAGCCTGACTGAAAGAAATTGTTGAGAGTGGCTATGATGACCACCACTGGGATGACCGCCACATGGTGAAGAGTGCCGAGATGGTGAAGGTGGCTCTGAGTGACATTACATGGGGCATCCCCCAATGTTCGCAAGCAGAGTCTGAAGGTGGTCCACCTCCAGGGAACTTTATTAGCATGGACTTGAATCTATAGAAGCACATTGGAGATAACCATAAACTTGTTATACACTAAAAATTGTTGATCAACTTCATAGTTAGTAAAGAAAAAATAATTCCATTCTTTCCATATCCAAAACAAAATTTCCCCTCTGAAAACATGCCAAATCTAGGCGAATATGTGCAGAATTTTGGGGTTATCTCCTAAAAGAATGTGTTGCCAAGTAAAACACTGAGGTCTGAGAGGAAAGAAAAAGGAATGAATCCAATTCCATGCAAGTTGTGCTTTTGGGAAAAACCAGAAGAGGTGCAACAAAGTTTCCAAGTGGCACATAAATGGACACTTGGGATCTGGAACCCCAATTTGAATAAGTCGAGAGCCAACTAGAAGACCTTGGTGTAAAATACACCAAAGAAAGTGTGTAATTTTTGGTTGCACACAGACAAACCAAACAATGTCAAATCTCCTTCTCCAGCATGACGGAGTAGAATGAATCCCCCATTGAGTGTTGAGTTTTTCAACCATGGGAAAATGAGGGCAGAGCCAATGATAGCCTTTACTGGCTGAGTAATTGTGAAATGGGGTATCAACATACCATTTCCATTCCGTCCACCAAGGGCGAGATGGATGCACTGAAATTTTGTGCAGCATATGATCGGGAACCAAATTAGTAATTTCGGTAATGCTAGTTCGATCCTGGGTGGTGAGCCAAAACCAAGCTTTAAGCTCAGGCCAAGAATACCAGGATTGAGAGTGTTTGTAGAACAAATCTTGAATGATACAAATTCATGTGTTTGAAAAGCTTGAGCGCAGGAATTCCAGGGACATCTACAAAAAACTTATCCTGAGCCTGAAAGATCGGTGAACACTATAGAGATTGATGGTTGATGGAGAGACCATTACGGAAACAATTTCCTTTCCATTGTAGCCATGGTTTGATGCATTCCCATGCCTTCCATATGCTTTTGAGCACAAAAGTGCCAACAACTTTAATCAGAACAGGAGCAATAAGGAGATTGACAAACCCCAAACCTTTCCAGGTGGGACAGCCATAGGGTGATCCCTCCTTAATGCCATGGCATAGAAGCACTTTCCATGCTTCTTGTCCCTTAATGCATCAAATGATCCATTTTCACACAGAGTGCCTGACCTTGGCATTGAATGTCAATAAGGCCCAACCCCCCAGAATTACAGGGAAGGCAACATATCTCCCAGGAAACTCTATGAAAGCCTTTTCTAGTAGAAGCATTGGCCCAAAGAAAGGATTTGAGGAGTTTCTCCAGCTTCTGAATAGATGCTTTAGAAGGCACCCAACATGAGGAGCAGTAGACGTGAGTGGTTGCAAGGACTTTGGAGAAAATTTGGAATTTCTCTTCCAAGGACAATGGTCGGGTGATCCAGTACTCCAATTTTTTGGCCACCCGTTGAATCACATACTGCCATTTCTCTATCGTGATGCTTGAAAGGAAAAGGGAATGCCAAGAAATTTAAACATTTCACCATGGGAAAGAATCTTCCACTCAAATGAGTCCAGCCAAGTGGGTGCAGGGAGGAAAGATTTCCTGTAACACTGAGTTTTTTTCCATTGAATGGAAGAACCAAAAGCTAAACAGAAAATATCGAGGCAATGCATGACATTACGGATATTGGTCTCTTCCTCAATGAGAGTGAGAAAAGAGTCATCTACGAAGTGACCATTAAGCAATTGAGAATTGTTCACAGAAGGCAATGTAATTCCCCTAACGAGCCCTTGGGATTTGGCCTGGGCCAGAAGATACCCAAAGCCTTCAGCAGTAAGCACATAGAGCGCAGGCGCTAATGGGAACCCTTGGTGAATGGAATGAAACAATCTGAAGGACTCAGAACTGAGGCCATTGATGGTGATCTTGGTAGAGGCATTAACAAATACCATTCGAATGGATTGAATGAAGATGGGGCCGAAGCCAAGAGCTTGAAGCATAAAAAGAATAAACGATCATTCAATCAGATCATAAGCTTTCTCAAAATCAATTTTAATGAACATAGCAGATTGATTGGATCTGCGAGCCCATTCCATGCCTTCCCAAACAACAATGATGTTATCAAGAATATACCGCCCCTGAATGAACCCAGTTTGTTCTGGTTGGATGACAACGAGAAGGATATGATGCAACCACATAGCTAGAGCTTTAGCAATAATTTTGTAGGAGACATTCAACAAGGTGATGGGCCACCAACTAGTAATTTTCTCAGGATCCCCTAGTTTTGGGATGAATTTAATGTTCCCTTTGTTGATACACAGCCCCAACGACTGGTTCTAAAAACCCTCGAGATAAACCTAAAGAAGATTGGGCTGACAATGTCCCATAGGGATTTATAAAACTCGCAAGGGAAGCCATAACATCCAGGGGCCTTATCATTGGCCATTTGCAGGACCGGTGCATGAATGTCACCAATGGTAAGCATGTGGTCACAAGCCACCTTCTGAGTAGGAGAAAGCTTGCATGACACAACAACAACCAGACATTGGTCAAGAACTACTTGTCTTTCGGCAGAGGGATTTTGAGCTTGAAAAACTAGCTTATAATGTCACACAAATGCCTGCAACATGAGCTGGGGATCAGTGACCCAAGCCCCACCATCACTGATGGCATGGATTTACTGAGAAGGTTTTTTGGCTCTGAGTGAAAGAAAGAATTCTTTTGAAACCCGATCACCAATTTTAAGCCAATGCATGCGGGCATGAATTTGAGCTCCCCGAGTGTTGTAGTTGTTAGCAATTTGAATAAGCTAGCGAAGCTCTGAAACTTAAAGTTGCAGGGTTTCAGAGAAGGGGTTTCCTTGGAGCGCCACCACCACTTGGCTAAGAGAAGGTGTTAGCAGAGTATGAGTGGGTGTCTAATTTTAGCCAGTTGTCTGCCATAGATTCTGAGGAATCTAGTAGTCTGAGTCATAGCATCCTCCCACCATTAAGTCCAGCTGGCATGCATAGGTGGATGAAAGCATTGATAATGACTTGGCCGAGGGGCCAGGTTCCACACATGCTTAATGTGATTGAGAGTGGGCCCATGTTGCATCAAGGCAGTATTAAGAAAGAATTGACCTTTATGACAAAAAGTGTGCCTATCATGCCAAGTGATACGAAATCGAATGGGGGAATGGTCTGAAAGGACAACGTCAAGCATGACCTCCACAGGTAAGGAATAAATGTTTTCAAACTCAAAAAAATCTTGAGTTGACAGCATAGCTCTGTCAAGCCATTTAAGAACCGGATCTAATCCACCTCGAAGGTTGGACCAAGTAAACCAAGCTTCAGAAGTGGGAATGCGAGAGGCATTAGGGTCTAAAAACCTGAATATATTGCGCATGAAAAACCACACCTCTCTTTCACCAGATTTCCAACGCATGGGCTAGTGCTCACACTTATCAGTGGGAAGCTCAACCATATTAAAATCACCACTTATAACCCAATAAGCATTGGGAATTGTGCAAGCTATCCACCACCAAAGATTTTCCCTTTTGGCTGCATCGTTAGAGGTGTAAATATTAATGAGGCCAAAAGGGCGGTTGTTAATATTAAATAAGACCCATATGGCATGATTGGTGGGGTTGACGCCATAATCCATCAAAAAAGGAGGCCGCCATTTGGGAGAAAAAAGGGAAATAAAACCTTCATGCCCCCCATCATGATTACTGCAGAAAGCTAGGATGTCAGGCCAGATGGATTTACAAACCACCTACATCTGAAAACATGTAATCTTCACTTCCTACAAAAACAACACATCTATATTGGAATTTTTTTCCTAACATCATGAATAATATACTTGCGATTGGGTCTGTAAGCACATTCGAAGATAGAAAATTCATGGGAAACGATGGTCGAATGCCATACCATCTGTTTCTAAGCCATGTAAAGCGTCAAACTGGTTTTGTAGGAATTGAGCATTGTTATACGTCAAGAAATCCTACAGATCAATTTTTTTCTGCCCTGCATACTCAATATTGTATTACTCCTCTACATAATCCATAGTGCATGCTAGGTTATGATCCTGGGAATGGCAAGAAGGACTTTGGGCCCTTTTGGATGGGCCCTATGAATAGTTGGTTAAAAGCAACGGTGGTTGTTGTGGAATGACGAAATAATTTGTCCAGGTCGAGGCCGCCTTGTGACTGTCAAGTTGGCAGCAATAGTTGGCTCCTTAACTTTCGAGATACAGGTTCCTTAACAACTGGCTCACACTGGCCGTTTGAACCAGAGGCCTTAGGTTGTGAAGATTTATTTCTATTTTTTCAGACACCAGAAGTTTTCCACCGCTCCTCCTAAGGGAGTTTAGTCACTTCTACAGCCACCTTGGCTGCTAGGAGATTGTGAGGGACATAAAGAGGGCAGTCCTTGATCTTGTGATCAAAGGCCTAGCATCGGAAGCAAGTATTAGGAAAATTTATATATAAGATACAATGGGAATAACGCAAGTATCCCATCTTAATTTCCACAAAATATTTCATTTCTTGAGAGAGATCTACTTCGACACAGACACGCTTATGTGGACAAGCGTTGTAAAAATGTTTTGGTTCGATCCAGACCACCCACCCAATAGAAGAGGAACTTTGATTTTAAAAAGTGAACACAAGGCAAGAGAAGGCCAGGGAATTCAACCCAAACTGGAACTTTGAGTGCAACATATTCAGAGACCATGAAATCTCTATTCCATGGGGGTAAGACCAAAAAATAGTTACGAATATACCAAGTTGCCATGTGGGCCGAAATGGAGGGGGCATTAGACAGGTTAGTAAAGCGAAAGAGGAAAAATCCTTTGGTCCTATTCTAGATGCTCTCAAGGCAGATGCCATGAGGGGCCCATGTCGTGTTTACCCAAGATTTGAGCATGCTTTCAGAGGGGATGTAACCCATAAAATACCCAATGAGACATAATTTTTGCAACCATGGATAGACATCATTAAACTTAGGAATAGGTAAAACAACATCAGGAGGAGAAACATTACCTCATGAACATCAGGAGGAGAAACAGGTTCAATAGTACTCATATATCTCCCCACTTCGCTAAAATCAATAGGATTACTTTCCTCATCTTGTCAAATGCTGGATTTGGAGGTGATATCCCCGTGGAGTTGGGAAACATTATGACCTTACATCAACTGGATCTATCAGAAAAATTTTATGATGCTTCTAATTATGGTTTTGAGAGTGTGAGGTTCGTAGCATGGATAAAAAATCTGAGAAGCTTGGAATACCTGTCTATGGCCGGAGTGAATCTTACAAAGGCATCTGAGAATTGGGGTGATGCCCTTAGCAGCCTCTCTAATCTTAACCACCTTGATCTCTCTTACTGCGGGCTTTCAGGTACTTTCCCATCTCTCCTAAACCTCACTAAGTTGTCCCAACTCTACCTTCCAAGTAATTCATTTGTGTTTGTTAGGATAAAATATTATTATTATCCTAATTAATTATGCATTGCATATTAGTTAGGTTATTTATTAATACTATATGTTTATATTAATTATAACCATCTTATTGTTTGTATTTGAACAATACGGGAGTTGTTATATTGTTTTAACAATATAATTGTTTGATTGTATTGTTTCACCTAATTTCTTGGTTTTCTGAGAAGTGTTGATGAAACAGATAAGGTAAAGGTGGTAAGAGGAATACCTGTGTTGGACGGTTGAAGCTTGTGCGCACGTAATGACTCCTCCATCCAGAGCTGACCGTGAGAGCTTCCTTTTGGCTGGGAGGAACTACCTGAAATACAAAAGCAAGACCACAAAAGAGAAATTAAATGATATATGGCAGTGGACTGCCTAGCGTGTGCTAGTTCCAGAAAGTGTGATACTTCCTAGCTGGCTGTCAGTCCACTATTTTAAACAAATTAATGTAAAGCAGTAAATAAAATCCTATTGTAAATAATTGATTTAGGTATCTCAGTTAAATACAATAAACAAATCTAAAAGTAACAGGCTAAGCTACAATCAGATCCAGGGAGGTAAGGTACTGTCACAGGGGCAGGTACAGGTCAGGGTATGATTCTGGGTGAAGGGGGTCAATAGGTAAGGTGTTTGATATTTTGTTCTAGGTCAAGGCAGGGAACACAGAGACTGACGTCGGTCTGAGGGTAACCGGTGCCGGTTAGGTGTGACCGATGCCGGTCACTGGTAGTTGGACAGAGGTCAGAACAGGGGTCTGAGAGAGAAGTTTCTCAGGTTGGCAGGGGGCTGAAAGGGATGTTGATATGGTTTAGAAATCAGGGAGATCAGGATATGAGGTTTGGTAGGGTTTTTGGCAGAGGTGAGGTAAATATTAGGTGGGTAGGAGAAAGGTTGGGTGAGGTTAAGACACTGCAGAGTAATCGATGTCGGTTATAGTCTAACCCATGCCGGTTACTATAGAATGATCTAGGAATACTACAAAGATGGTAATAAGGAAAAATACAGTGTAGAAGGACAAGGAAATAGAAGAGCCAAGACTTTCTACTTACCTTAAGACTGATGCATGTGGATGTGCAGGTGGATTGGAGGTGTTGGTATGAAGCTGAGTAGTGTGGAGGAATCACCAAGTGTTGGGGGCTCTTACATGGACTGCTTGGGCTCCTTCTTTCTTGGTTCTGCTCAACTGTCAGCTTGAATGGGTGTTGGATGGCCTCTAGATGAATGCTAGTATGCCTGTGTGTGAGAAAGAATGTGTTCTGCTTGCTTGCATGTGAGAGAATCCGTTCTGAATGTGCCAACCTCAAGAATGAGGTAAGAAATGGACATTAATGGTAACCGACGGTGGTTACGGGCTGACCGGCATCGGTTCAGGGTGACCGGCGTCGGTTAGGGTGGGATTCCCAAGGACATGCTAAAAATAGGAGATCATGGCTCAAATGGTTTTCAGATCTCACTATTCATCTGGACATGAGTGGGATGACCGTTGTGTCTGCGAGAATGAATTTTTAGTCTTTAATTTGGGTTTGTTAGTTAGGTTTTAGTTAGTTATGGCAAGTTACTAATAATAGGTTTAGGGTGAGGTGTCTAGGTGAGGTGGCTAGATGAGGTGGAGGGGTAGGTATTTAGTTAATTAGGGTAATTAAATAATAATTAAAATGAGTGTAATTGATTAATTTAATTAAAGTAATTAAATTAATGTAGTGTGGGGTGAAAGGGGGCCATGGTTAGATGAATGTGTTTAGGTTGATTGATGACAAAGGGCTAAGGGGAACGTGACCTGATTTTGATGTCTACATTTTGCCCCTTTTTGTTGCGTGGCTTGTACTGGTAAGCGATGCTAACAAAAATAAGATGTGGTTGCCCCATGTGAGGGTGAAGGTGATCCCCCTCAAACCAGGAACTGATGAGGTGAAAGGGCGAATCGGCGAGTGGGTTGATAAAAATAAATGTAAAGATGAATGGTGGAAAAGGCAGAATGGGGAAAGGGTAAAGGGTATACAGGGTAAACAGGTAAACGGCCAAGGTCAAAGGTAGTGGCAGTTGAATGCACGCACACGTATAAATGGTGACACGGTACCAGGTTGAAGAGCTTGCAAACTCTACATCATCTAAGGTCGATAGGTGTATCCAAACAAGGTTGAAGTGAATCCGGTATCCAGGTATAGGATAAGGTCAGGAAACACAACATGGGTCAGGTGTAGGAACGTTTGGGTGTGTTCCGGTACACCAAGGTTGAGTCAGGATATACATCACAGCAATAGGAAAGGTAAGGTCATGAGGTCAAACCACATGGGTAACGATGTCGCAAGGTTTAGCGAACACATTGGTTCAAAGGTCACAAACAATGTTCTCGGTCAGGGTAGGTAGGTTACAACACGAGTAAGGTCGAGGTAGGTGTAAGATAATGAGGGTTCAATGGAAAATGAGGTGAGGTTGAATAAGGTGGAGGGCCAAAAGGAGAAGGTAAAATGGTCTAGGTAGGTGTGGGGGAGGTAAAAGAAAGATGGTAAGCAAAAATGAGGTAAATGTGAGGGTAATGACCATGTAGGGTAACCAACAGTGGTCAGTATGAACCGGTGATGGTGTAGGGGAACCGACGGCGGTTAGCTAGGGAACCCAGACTGACATCAGTCAAGGGTTAACCGATGTCGGTCAAGTCGGGTAGGTATAAAAAGTGAAAACCCACAGTTTTAAAATTGATTTGTGTATTGTAAAAAGGAGAAAAGGAAAAGAAGAGAGAAGAGGGAAAGAGGACAGAAGGATACATCAGAGCACTTGGTTGGCGATCCACATAGGCGAGAGTGGGTGAGTGAGAGGTGGGGCCACAAGGTCAGGTGGATTGAGGTGATTTGCGGAGGATAGGTTGTGTTTGGTTTGATGGCAGAGATAGGAGAGGGGTCGGGTGGGCCACCCGTACAGCGGCCAATGATACCACCACGACGTCGGCAGAGGGATGAGGTAAGCCCCACACCATAGCTCAATGAGTTAATTGATTAAGTAGGATAAAATATGGGTTGTAATAAAAATGTGGGGGGAGGTTTTGAATTTTTGATTAGGAGGTAAATTGGGTATAATTGGGTTGGGGGAGGGTGGAATGTAGGTCAATAGGAGTGGGAAGGGTAGTAGGGAAGGTTTAGGGAGGTTTGGTTGGGTAGTTAGGTTGATTTGGTCAAAATCTGAAAAAAAAAATGTGGTCGAGGGTTTTGGCGCCGTTCAGCACCATAGTGACCGGCGTCGGTCACTGTCGGTCGATGTCGGTCATGTAGAACCGGCAGCAGTCATGACACAGGTGACCAATGACGGTAATGGTTATGGGTAAATGGATTTGGTGTGAAAATGAGGAAATGGGGCCAGAAAATAGGCAAGAATGGTCTAAGGGGTGAGGGGAGTGGAAATGGATGGGCAATGGGTATGGGTAGGATAGGTAAAGGTGTGGGTTAAGAGAGAGGGGAAGGGTTGAGGGTGGGTTGGGTGAAGGTGGTTTGGGTAAGGGTTAGGGTAGAAGGGAAGGGATTTAGGGTAGAATGGGTGGTGGGGGTAAGGATTAGGGTAAGTTGGGAAAAATGTATTAATACACAGTTCTTGTTGGATGCAGGCCCGAGAGAGACGGATGAGGGACCAGGTGCCACCTTTATTGTTGACAGTACGGGCGAGCACGACGCAGGAGGAGTACACATGTTGGGGAGGTTGGTTTGATAGGTGTGAGACGGTACCAGTGGCATGTAGTCTAGGAGGTGAGTCTTATGGTTGCCCTCATTGATAGATGGGACTCGGCGACCAACACTTTCCATTTACCGATGGGTGAGATGACGATCACCCTGGAGGACATATACAGGATCCTGTGGTTGTCAGTATTGGGGACCCAGGTTTATTCTATCTCCTTCAGAGGCATCTAAGGAGCTACTAGCACCCGTTTTTGGTGAGGGTGTAGTAGATCTGACATTCCATAGCACTAGCATGAGCTATGGAGCGATGTATAGAGCTCATCCAGAGGAGATGAGGCTAGGTAGTCTTATTGATGGAGGCAGTGTGCTGCTTCGCACTACCAGATGTAGAGGGTGGCTGGTTCCCACACTCCTTGATGGGAGTGCTACATGATATGGTTATAGACAGGACCCGATTCACATGGGCACCTACATTGTTGACCTAGGTGTATAGAGAGTTGTGGGCCTATAGGTGATTGCGGCGATTCAACATTTGTGGTGCCTTATTACTACATTGTTGGGCTTATGAGCACATTGTGTGTGTTCGACCAGTGGGGATGCCCCGGGCAGATGCATTCCCAGAGAGAGTATTGAGGGTTGGGTACAGGCGGTGGGTACCGGCCATTGGAGAGGCCCGAGGTGTTAGAGCTACACATGATGTAGCCTACTATAGGAGATTACTAGAGGGTTTTTCTGGGGTGGACATCATTTGGAGGCCATATGTGGGCTTCCCCGCATACCGAGGGATGGCAGAGGAGCTAGATGGGCTGCAGATATATCTATGGATAGAGGGGAGGAGAGCTGGAGAGCATGAGATGGAGGAGATGGAGATAGAGATGGCCATGTGGCAAGTTTACAGGGCTAATTGGCCACCAACCCAGGCACAGAGGAGGAGCCTTACAAGCCCAGATACAGGCACAGAGGAAGGGGCACCACCACAGTCAAAGGGAGTTGGTCCCAGTACTGCATAGGATGACACAGGGTAGTTGTCACATAGGGTAGGTACCGGTCCTGAGACCTATGGAGACCACCACAGACCATGCCTATATCTAGGTTATAGGATGCCCTAGGTGAGGCGAGGTATTACTAGGATCACTTGGTGGCTACCGAGATAGATGTCCCAATGTATACAGAGTACAGAGCACAGCAGGCCTCTAGTGAGAGGAGTAGATCCCGCACTCATAATGTGGAGAGTATAGGGGGCCAGCGAGCCCATAGGCCAGGAGCACAGGGGAGGCGACCAGTGCACAAAGGCCAACTGTCTCCAGGTGAGGTGCCAGTGGGGACACAGGAGGTTGAGGGTACAAGTGACACACAGATGGAGGACATCCGGTGAGATGCCTGAGATGCGGTTATTTTATTTTTGATGTATACTAGTGATTTTTTGAGATATATGTTGGCTTGCGTGCCGAGGATAGTTGAGGATTTGTGATCACATACTGGCCTGCGAGCTGAAGAGATATTGTATTGATTTTGTATATGATACCGGCCTCTGAGCTGAAGACATTTTGTATGAGATATCAGTCATGCGTGCTGACAAATGATTATTTTGGAGATACATATTATATTGACATGGGAGTACATTGTACTGATACACACAGTTTATATATGAGGAGATAGATGAGATGCAGATGATTTTGTGGTGATGTATATGTTGTTTACTTTATTATGATGTGGATGAAAAATAGATGAGTTAGGCATGATAGATTCAGGTCGGTTTAGGCATGGATCGAGTCAGGTTGGTTTAGGCATGGATCGAGTCAGGTTGATTTAGGCATGGATCGAGTCAGGTTGGTTTAGGCATGGATGAGTCAGGAGTCAGGAGTCATGTTGGTTTAGGCATGGATGGAGTCAGGTTGGTTTAGGCATGGATGGAGTCAGGTTGGTTTAGGCATGGATTGAGTCAGGTTGGTTTAGGCATGGATGGAGTGGTTTAGGCATGGTTTGGTCATGTTTTTGGTTATGATTCAACTGTTAATTTATTGGTAGTATGGAAAAATAAATGATGATAAATATCAATGTTATGGTGTGAATTTCAAAAATTGTTGATATCGTGGAAATATGAAATGATTGAGTAGATGTTTTGTATGATGTGATAAAATGGTAGATATGTGTTTGTGGTAAATTTCCAAGTGTTATGAAAAATGGAAACTAAATATGGTAGAATGGTTAGGGTAAAGAGTGGCCAAGCTAACCTTCCAGGGCCCCATGCCCTGGAAGTGCTGCCTACATAGTCCCGGTGAAAAGGGACCTCAGACCGATGTAGTTCTCCCATAAGCTAGGGAAGAATATGAGAAGGTAGAAGAATAAGTTGGTAGGTTGATGGGTAGGGTTGATTCTAGGTCATAGGTATAATTAGGTTAGGGTCATTTAGGTGTGGGTGGAGTATAGGTAGATAGGTATGGGTGATTTTAGGTTGATTGTGGTGAGAGAAGAAAATCCCAAAAGACAAGCGTCGAGGATCGAGTCTGATATAGGATGATCAAAAGGTAATGAAGAAGTGAAAAGATAAGAGGAGGAAAGAAGCCACCTGATTGGAAAGGATCAAAACATACGAACCATATATATAGATAGGGTAGTGAACGTAAGACCCTAAAGACATTGCATGATTGATTACTCTAAAGGTGAAGAATATTTACATAATCACCAAATGTCATAGGTTCAGCAGGTCCCTTGAGGCAGGATGAAGTGAAGAGATAACGGGTAAGGGGGTGGAGGTAATTAGGTCATATGATAAGATGTAGTATGCCTTTGGAAAGAGATCCAAGATCATAATAGGAAAGTCCATGACGAAAAAGTTTTCTTTTCTTTTTCTTTTTGACTTTTTTTTAAATAGACTGATCAATGTGGGAAGTCTATATGGGATGAATATATGTCTCCTTGAGGTCTTCGCGAAGCTGATCGATGTGGGAAGCTTCTGAATATTTTTATTTTTGAGAAAATAGTCTTCTTTTTGGATAGACTATGTAGAGATTGCAAGCTTTTTATAGCTGTCCTTCGAGGGAATAGTCTATTTATAGTGGCAATTTAGAGTGGAAGATGTCCTTTTGAGGGATTCATCTTTATATTGGAAGTTTGACTCAAGGAGTTAATCCCTTTATTTTGGAAATGATTTTTTTTGGCTTTTAAGTCATGGACTAGACTATAAAGAAGCATTTGGGTCTTGTTCAGAAGGCAAGGGTGAACGACCATGGGATCTCATCTAAAAGAAGAAAAAGTATCCATGAGAATCATGCCATGTGCAGATCCGTGGTACACATATTTAAGATAAGGAAAAAGGGTGACGGGTAATCACATGATTCTTGTTTAGTCATTGGTGATGAGGTGTGGAAAAGAGAAAGGTAAATGGCGCTCAAGGGATGAGCATGAACTAGATAAATAGTGATGTAGGACTAGAAGTCAACAGTAGAATGGTCGAAGATGCAAGGCATTGAGGGGCTCAGGTTCGGGCTTACCATCCAGTGAAGACAAACGATAAGCACCTGATCCATAGTCATGGGTCACGATGTATGGTCCAAGCCAATTAGGAGAAAACTTGCCCCGTTTACTTTTTTCTGCTTTGGTTACGTGTTGATTTTCCTTGAGGACGAGATCACCGACCTTGAAGGTGCGTTCATGGACACGTTTTTCATAGGCATGCTTGATGCGTTTTTGGTAGACTTGGAGATGGTCGAGAGCATGAAGATGATGTTCGTCTAATAACTCAAGTTGTGCTAAACAATCTTGGCGAAAGTCATCATCAGTGAGCATATCTTGAAGAGAGATATGAAGAGATGGGATCTGGACTTCGAGAGGCAAAACAACCTCGGTACCGTAGACCAGAGAAAAGGGAGTGGCAGCAGTGGAAGTGTGAATACTAGTACGGTATGCCCAAAGGGCAAAAGGAATGTGTGTATGCCAATCCTTCCCAGTATCATTAACCACTTTCATGAGAATTTTGTTCAGGGTTTTGTTGGTGGATTTGGCTTGGCCATTGGTTTGTGGGTAATATGGTAAGGAGAAACTGAGTTGGATGCCGAAGACGTCGCAAAGTTTCTGTAGGGTTTTATTTTTGAATTGTTTTCCATATAAGTGATAAGGCGATGTGGAACACCAAAGCGACAAATAATGTGATGATTGATGAACTCACATATTTTCTCAGCTTTCATGGAGATGAGGGGTATGGCTTCAACCCATTTGGTATAATATTCAGTAGCGGTGATGATCCATTGATGTCTTAGGGAAGAGTGAGGATTGATCTCTCCAACAAGATCCAAACCCCATTGAGAGAAGGGCCAAAGGTCACGAGTGACCTGTAAGGCGTGACTAGGTGTATGATGAAGATTGGCATGTTGTTGACATTTTACACAACGCTTAACGTAGTCGCAACAATCATGATTGAGGGTCAGCCAGTAATAGCCTAGGCGAAGAATGCATTTAGCAATAGCAAGGCCACTGAAGTGACCTCTGCATATGCCATTGTGAACTTCTTTAATGGTATAGGGGATTTCATAGCTGGTAAGGCATTGTAAGAGAATACCATCAAAGTCTGCATTTATAGAGGAGGCCACCCATGATGACATAACGAGAGGCCTTCTTAAGAAAGGTTTGTTGTCCATTACGTGTGAGATATGGAGGCAATATAGAAAGGGAAAGGTAGTCAGCAAGCTGCTTATACCAAAGGTCTTGTGTGTTTAGTGAGGTGCTTCAGACAAGGTTAACACAACAAGGTTTATAAGAGGGTCTCGATATGTGTTTCACGGTGACAAAGATGTCTGAATCGGAAAGAGAAGCAAGTATCTGGGAAGCGAGGTAGGCCATGGTATCCGTGAATTTATTGGTGGATCGTGGAACAATTTGAATTTTATAGCGGTCAAAGGTAGTCAACATGATGCCAACGTAACGTTTGTACCCTTGAATTATTTCATTACGACACTGATAAACACCATTGACTTGGTTTACTACCAGTTGAGAATCACCAAAGATATTAATGGATTTAACATCTAAGGCATAGGTAGTCATGAGACCCAATACAAGTGCTTCGTATTCGGCAATATTGTTAGTGCACTCGAAGTCGAGTTTAAATGATAAAGGCATGGGTTCACCATCAAGAGGAATGAGGATAATACCTGCACCACCCCCACACTGACATTTGGAACCATCGAAGAATAAGGTCATTTGGTAAGGGTCATCATCCAAAGAGAGGGTAGCAATGGATTCGTCAGGGAAATCAAAGTTTGACGGTTGATTCCCAGAAAGGGGCGCATCAACGAGCTGGTCAGCGATGGCCTGGCCCTTGATAGATTTTTGGTGAATGAATTCAAGGTCTAGGTCAGCAAGAAGCATGAGCCAACATGTTGCACGTTGATTTTGGTAAGGTTTGGCATACATGAAGTGTAAGGGGTTAGTGTTGGTCACGACATAGGTTTTGTGGTTGAGTAGGTAATGGCGAAGTTTGGTGGCAACAAAAACTAAGGCTAAGAAAATTTTTTCAGGATGGGTATATCGGGTTTTGTAGTCCAGAAGAGTATGGCTTATGTAATAAACCACCTTCTCCCTATGTTGTTTCATCACGATGAGCGAGCATGGCCCCTAAAGAGTGATCAGTAGCAGAGATGTATAGGTAGAAGGGTTGGTCGTCTTTAGGTGGGATGAGTATGGGTGGTTGGAGAAGGTATTTTTTTAAGGCCTCAAAATATTTGTGGCAGTCATCATCCCATTTGAAGGAGACATCCTTTTTAAGAAGGTGATGAAATGGTTGACAACGGTCAGAGAGTTGGGAAATAAATCGGTGAATAGATTGCAACTTGCCTTGCAAACTACAAAGTTGGTGAAGGTTAGTGGGTGGAGGCATTTTGAGAATGGCCTTGACTTTAGTAGGGTCAACCTCTATACCACGTAAGGAAATGATAAATCCCAGGAGCTTTCCTGAGAGAACTGTGAAGATGCATTTCTTGGGTTGAAGACGAACACAATACTTGATAAGGTGATCAAAGATGGTTTTCAAGACAGTAAGATGTTCAGATCGATGTTTGGATTTGGTGAGAAGATCGTCGACATAATCTTCTAATATGTGGTGCATGATGTCATGGAAAATGTAGGTCATAGCCCGCTGATACGTGGCACCAGCATTTTTAAGGCCAAAAGGCATGACTCGATAGTAGAAGGTCCCCCAAGGGGTGATGAATGTGGTTTTGTGTTGATCCTCTAGGGTGAGAAAGATTTGGTTATAACCTGAGAAACCATCCATAAGTGATAGCATCTCATGGCCAATGGTAAGGTCAACCAACTAGTCAATACCAGGCAGAGGAAAATCATCTTTTGGACACGCAAGGTTGAGGTCACGGAAATTAGTCCAAATGTGAAGTCCCCCGGTTGCTTTAGTGACAGGACTGATATTAGAAATCCATTGAGGGTAATCGATGGGTAAGATGAAGGAAACGGAAAGAAGGCGTTGAAGTTCTTCTTTGACGAGAAGAGCAATGTGAGGATGCATTTTCCTCAACTTTTGTTTTATAGGTTTGGCGTCAGGGATGGTTACGATATTGTGGACCATGATAGTGGGATCAATACCAGGCATGTCAGCATAGGACCAAGTGAAAGCATGGTTATGATCTTTAAGAAAATAAGTGAGGGCTTCTTGTTCAGAAGCATCTAGAGATTGACCAATCTTGAGAATGTGGGGGTCATCCTGAGTGTGGATGTTGACTTCGATAGTCGATTCATTCAACATTGTTTGCATCTCAGAAGGTAATGACTGGTGAATGTAAGAGTCCTTGGCACCAAGGTAGGTGAGTATGGACTCGTCATCCTGACATTGAATGACATTAATAGAAGGAGTATCGTCCTCGATCATGTCAGGATACAAGAAAGGAAGAGAGGAAGGAGCCTTGCCATCACATTGATAAGTCAGAGGTCCCAAGGAAATGGTGTTTATGAAAAAAAAATTTGGGAGGGATAGATTCGGGATCCATCGACTCCATTGGTGAAGGTGGCGAAGGTGGAGTAGGTGAAGGCAGTGGAGAGGGGTCAACATCCTTGATGAGTTCAATGCGAGGCTTTTTGGCAGGTAGTTTGGTAAAACTGATTCCACTGCGATCATTGTGTTTACGCGTGGTACATGAAATAACAGTGTGACGACCTTGCTCATAAAATCCAAAGCTGAAACCCTTCCAGGCACATCAGTGTAGGAAAGTGTGGGAAAAGTGGCAGTTAGTAAGTGACTGGAGGTCAGTGGAGAAGGGTCGGGTTTGAGATGGTGGCTTCAGTTTGTAAGTGGAAGTGTCTAGTCCCCCATAGGTAAGATGGGTGCGAAGGTGGGGAGGACCATAAAGGAGATGCTCACCTATGCGACTATCATAATGAGGGTGTTGGTGAAGGTTTCCATACTCTTGTGGAGTAAGGAATGTATTAACATTGTACAAGCGATACTCCCCCATAGTGAGGTGTTGAAAAACACCTTCCAATGGGTCAGGGGTCAATATAGTGGTAGCTAAAATAGCGGAAGTGTTAGAAATTGGATCGGTAGAGGTATCGGTTGGTTGGGAAGCTGATGTGTGACTGGTGGAAGCTACGGTAGTGGTATAAATAGAAGATTTGGTTGAAGGTAAGGCTGCATCAGCACTAGTAGATGGGGTCGTGGGTGAAGAAGAGGTAGGTAGGGAGGTAGACGCCTTAACAGGTACAAGGACATCATTAGGTCAGTAAAGCATGTTGCAGGTTTTGAAAGGTGATGGGTCAGTCGGAATGGTATAGGAACGTCCTTCATGTTCAAACTTTATACATCGGTGCAAAGTAGAAGGAACACAACCCATGACATGAATCCAAGGTCTTCCGAGTAATAAATTATATTGAAACTCCCCTTCCAAGACGTAGAATAATTCAGGAACAGTACGGGGACCCACACGAACGTGGAGGATGACAGTGCCAAGTATGGAAGTGATAGCGTCATTGAATGAACACAACATGACGGGTTGTTTATGCATGTAGTTGTCGGGTATGCACATTTGTTCGAATGCATGAGAGGAGATGATATTGATACTAGCACCCCCATCGATCATAACACATCGTACGCATATATTATCGATATGGATGGAGATGAAAATGGCAGGATCTGGGTCATCGGTTTGGTGGGGTACAATTTCTTTATCTGAGAAACTGAGGGCGGAAACTTGGTGAATAGGTGGAGGTGGTGAGGTAGATGGTAATTTGGTGTGAGAGGCAACATGATGAGGTGTGATAATAGATGCTACAGGTGTGGGGTCATTAGGTAAATCCTCAATAGATTGAAGGACCTCCATGAGGGCTTGACAATGTGACTCTGAGGTTTAGATGAGATCATACAAGGACATTTTGAGAGAGGATTGGTGTAACTGTTTGAGCATTACGCGGTGTGTAACCCCATCAAAAATAGGATATATCGGACCACGGATAGTGACTTTTGGTGTGGGTGCAATCGATATGTTGGGTACGTGGTTAGTTGGTGAGCCGGCTACTTTGTCTTTCCCTTTGTCTTTCTGACCATGGGTAGCAATGTGAACCATGTTAATTTGAGGTAGAGAGGTGGATGGGGTGGGATTGCCATGAAAGGTATACCGGTAGGAGGGGCACTTACCAAGTGGTGGATAAGAGCCTTCTGGGATGAGTGTCCAACACCGGCATTTAGAAGGAGGTTTAACAATCTCTCAGATGTGGACCATGTTGATTTCAAATTTCAGAGGTGGATAAAAAGGTCGTGACGGTGAAGATGGAGGTTGTGGTGTAGGTGTATGAGGAAAATGTGGAGAAAGTGGTGGAGATGAAATAGATTCATCGTTAAGGAGGTCATCGTCATCAAAATTGGGGTCAGAAGGACATAATTGGATGAGGGCAGCCTTTAGACCCTTACAGCTCTCAACATCATGCCCTGACACACGATGGTAAGCACAAATTTTAGTTTCGTCAAACCCTTCTAGTTTAGGTTTGAGAGGGTCGTAAGGTCTAAGAGGAAGAAGTGTGATCGTAGAGCTTTCCAGGAGGTTAGCCAAGATGGTGGTGTATGATCCCACCAGTGGATCACAAT
Organism: Taxus chinensis; assembly: GCA_019776745.2. NCBI lineage: Eukaryota > Viridiplantae > Streptophyta > Pinopsida > Cupressales > Taxaceae > Taxus > Taxus chinensis. The sequence continues at coordinate 18,822 of JAHRHJ020001263.1, forward strand.
GCAAAGTGAAAGTGGGTTTGGTTGGAGGATTGGTTAGTTGTGGTGGTAGTTGGGGTGATGTAGTATTGGATTTGGGTTGCACTTTCTTTGGTGGAGGTGTAGCAGCAGAAGGAGTAGTAGGTTTAACCACTCTGTTGGAAGTTGATGGGTTCTTCGATTTTTGGTGTTTTTTCTTAGGTAGAGGTATAGGTGGAGTACGTGATGTAGATAGAAAGGCTGATGGTGGGAGAGGACGAGTAACCCAAGGGGATAGATGAGGTGCAACAGTAGGTGTCGGTCGAGGTTGAGAGGGAGGTACAGGTGAGGTGGAAGAAAATGTCATAGGTATTGAAGGAGGGATAGAAGGTAATGGTGGTATAGGAGGCAAAGAAGTTATAAAGGGTGATGAAGGATGCGAGGTTCACTTAGGTGGAGCTGTAGGCTGTGGTAAAGGGGTCAAGGGAATTTTAGGTTTACCCTTAGAGGGAGTAGATTTTGTTAAGGTCGAGGGATGGGGTCCCAAAATGGATGGTAGGGGTACAGATGAAGGTGATAAAGATGCAGTTAGTGAGGTCGGTGTATTTGGGTATGGTTTAGTAGGTTGGGTTTTTTGTTTAGGTTGAGTGATCTGAGAAACAGGGAATTTTCTATCTTCAGTAGGTAAGAGAGCCAAAAGCAATAGCAGGGTCTTGGGTAGTGGAAGTGGAGAAGGTGTAGTTAGATCTATCTTGATGGATGGGAAGGGTTTGTGCTCCTCTAGATACTGGGTTGGAGGAGGTACAATGTAATAGAAGATTGAGTTATGAGGGCTCACTAGGTAGAGGGTCTAAAGGTGAAATGATCTTGGAAAATCGCTAACGAGTGGAGAGAGTACTCCTCTGCTATAGGTAAGAGGTGCATGGAGAAGATGAAGGGCCTTCCTCTAAGGGTGGAGGAAGAGATGAAATAGGTTTTTGTGATGAAGGGTGGAGGAAGAGGATTTCAGGTTAGGATTTCCTCAATGGAGGGGACGGGAGATAATTGGGAAATGGCCAGTAAGTCAGTGAAGATAGCATGTACCTCACGTGTATTACTATCATTGTGTGAGGCATCACAGGTTTGATCATTAGACAGAGAGTGGTTAGGAAATGGTTTCTTGAATATATGAAGGTTTTGATTAGCATGTGCATTAGGGTTATCTAGGACTAGCTCGCCGCTCTCGAGCATTCCCTGAACAATGTTTTTAGAGGTGATACAATTGCTATCACTGTGATTGTTTACACGGTGATAGTTATAGTAGTCATTTTCCTTGTACCAACCTGGTATGGGGCGAGAGGGATCAAAACCAGTATGTGGTTTGATTGGAGGAAGGGTAATGGCATTGGCTTTGATGAGCTTTTCTAACACAGATGAATATGGTTCCCCAATTGGGGTGTATTTATTTTGTTCACCTTTGAAATGGAAGGTCTGGACCGGTGAAAGATTAGATGGGGGTTTAGCATGATTGGATGGATGGGTAGGGCCAGCCTTAAGTACCACCACATTGGCAGTTCCCTTGGCTTTGGAGTAACTCGTCTGAGCTTTCGAGGAAAGAGGAAGTATCATTTGACTTGAACGAGGAGTTCTTGTTTCGTAATTGGATCTTCTTCTCTTCGATGGCATGAATTTCAAGTTTACGTGCCATAGTGAAAGCCTCATCAAATGTTCGGAAGGTTTACACCTGTAAGGTAGGTGAAATGTGTCTAGCACAGGCTTGTGTGAAGAGCTCTATGAGTTCAGTTTGTGGTAATTGGAAAGTGAGTTGGTTGATCAGGCTACGCCAACGAGCGACAAAATCTGTAATAGATTCATCGTCATATTGATGCGTGGAATAAAGATCGGTCATGCTAACCCTCTTGACAACGTTAATTGAGAAATGATCCAAGAAGGCTTGGGCTATTTGGTTAAATGAGAAGATGGAATGCCTAGATAATCCACTATACCAATCCAATGCAAGACCGATTAGGGACACAAGAAAGGTTCACAAACACAAAGCGTCATCATGGGAAATTAGGTAGCACCCATGTTTGAAAGATCACAAATGCAGCTGCGGGTCTTCTTTACTATTAAAGTGGTTAAACTTAGGCATCTCCCAATGTACGGGATATGGACGAATGGGAATAGATGGGTGAATAGGATCATTACAAATCTCGTCATAGGTGAGAGAATTACAGAAGCCAAAAACATATGCTTCTAATGTCTGCATCTTGTCCATCATTAACTTGATAAATTCATTGTTAGGTTGTGAAGATTGGGTGCCTCCTATAGCGAAAGGAGGTTGTTGGACATATGAAGAATATGACATTTCAGAGTATGGTGGTGTCGAATAAGGAGGTGGGAATGAGGAAGCAGACATATGGGGTATATACCCGGACTGAATGACCAATGAAATAGGTGGCGGCTGGTAGTAGGTGTGTGAGGGTGGGACACTCGTAGTGACCCTAGTAGAGATAGGAGGTAGAGATTGGGGAATAGAAAGGACAACGTTTTGAAATGGGGTGGAGGTTACCGACACCAAGGGTGGTAGTGTTGCGACTGGTATATATGAGACAATAGGTGCAAATGATGTTATGTTTTGGGTAGTGGATGAAGGTATGGTGGAAACTGCGGGTGCGACAGAGGTAGCAGATGTGGCAGTCAAAGCCGGTGTGGGACCTAGTTGTGACACAACAGGGGATAAAATAGGTGAGGTCACCATGGTAGGAGGTGGAACTGAGGTGGAAGTGGTCATTAGGGATGGAGATAAGGACACTGGCATGTCGTAGATCGATTGATTCGCGAGGAATCTCGATCCAGGAGTCGTGCAAACTTCAAACTTTGTGTCACCTGTAGGAATAGTGGTAGGTTGATTAGGATCCATAGATGATGAGATGGAAGGTGGTGAAGGACTAGGTGGTGGAGGGCTAGGTGGGAGTGGTATTCGACTAGCATGAAATACAAGGGAACTTCTTGACTATGGGTCAGCACCATGTGGGTAGGAATTGATTTGGCCAAACTATATTCTATCTAAATGGCATAGAACACAGCAAAACAAGAAAAATAGTCAGCGGTGAGTGAATTAGGGAGAAAGGTGAGCTATAAAAACAGCACAGGCTGACTGATGCCAGTTAAGGGTAAACCGATGTCGGTTAGGTACAACCGATGTCGGATACTGTCAAAAACTAACAGTCTGGTAAATGATGGTCCCAGACTGACAATTTCAAACAGGATGAGATGTAAAGTGACTGTGATTGAAGTACTAACAATTATGAAAGGTGATGGGGGATTTTTAGAGCCCAGAAAGTAAAATATGTGTCTTTTCGGACAAGTATCTGAATATACTATAGACCGATGCCGGTTGGGTTAAACCGATGAGGTTAGAAGGTAATTGTGGCTGGTTACTATGAAAGTGAAATAGAGAATAAGAAATGTGGTTGTGATTTAAAATCTGATGTGGAGTCAAACCCAGAAGTCTGAGAGTGATTTAAATGTGGTCCAGACACTCAAATGAAGTCAGAATACACTGACTATGATTGGGAGTGTGCAAGGAAAGATAAAGATGATGAACGAAAGTTCACACCTCAAAACAAAAATCAAGTAGAACACTAAGAAAGAACGTCCTAGAGTGCCTATTCTATTACGTTTGTTTAGATTATGCTATTTTTGTGGACTAATTGCTATGAACATAACAATAGAATTTTTTGGTGAGGAAGGCTTCCTACGAAGAAATAATTCTAAAGGGTGAGGTTTCAGGAATGTTATGGTGGGGGAAGGCCATCTTCTGATGGATGCTCGATAGAAGCAACGAGTTGGGGAGTACCTGACAATCCTTAAGATCAGTGCGATCATTGTCAGGCTTTCCGAGGAAAGATGTTTCAGAAATATGTGTAAATTAGATTCTTTGTGCAATTTGGTTTTGACTCAGATGAAGAGAGATATGTGTTTTCTACAGTTTGTTTGTCAACCATCAGCTAGGCATGACTTCCAGCATATAGGTTTCCCTCAATTAATGTTCACTAATGTAAGAAAGTAGAAATGCAAATGTAATTAGTTTTAAGCCCAAATCGAAAGTGTGATATTTGATGACAAAATAGATGAATAGGAAGAGGGATGCTCTTTCAATAGGATGCAGAAAACAAGAAGAAGGGATTCTTTTTAAGTATAAAAAAAGAAATATTTCCTTTAGAGCAAACAGAAAGAAGAGAATGTTACCAAGGAGAAAATTTAATGTGTATGCTTTTGGAAGGGAAACAAACACACAACCTTTCACCTAAGAATGAAGAAAATGCAAGGAACCCCGAATGGGTCCCACCAGGCGTGCCAAAATGTTTCACCTAATTTCTTAGTTTTCTGAGAAGTGTTGACGAAACAGATAAGGTAAAGGTGGTAAGAGGAATACCTATGTTGGATGGTTGAAGATTGTGCGCACGTAATGACTCCTCAATCCAGAGTTGGCTGTGAGAGCTTCCTTTTGGCTGGGAGGAACTACCTGAAATATAAAGCAAGACCACAAAAGAGAAATTAAACGATATATGGCAATGGACTGCCTAGCATGTGCTAGTTCTAGAAAGTGCGATACTTCCTAACTGGTTGTCAGTCCACTGTTTTAAACAAATTAATGTAAAGTAGTAAATAAAAGCCTATTGTAAATAATTGATTTAGGTATCTCAGTTAAATACAATAAAAAAATCTAAAAGTAACAGGCTAAGCTACAATCACATCCAGGGAGGTAAGGTACTGTCACAGGGGCAGGTACAGGTCAGGGTATGATTCTGGGTGAAGGGGGTCAATAGGTAAGGTGTTTGATATTTTTTTCTAGGTCAAGGTAGGGAACACAGAGACCGATGTCAATTTGAGGGTAACCAGTGCTGGTTAGATGTGACCGATGCTGGTCACTGGTAGTTTGACAGAGGTCAGAACAGGGGTCTGAGAGAGAAGTTTCTCAGGTTGGCAGGGAGTTGAAAGGGATGTTGATATGGTTTAGGGGTGAAATTAGGGAGATCCGGATATGAGGTTTGGTAGGGTTTTTGGCAGAGGTGAGGTAAATATTAGGTGGGTAAGAGAAAGGTTGGGTGAGGTTAAGACACTGCAGAGTAACCAACGCCGGTTATAGTCTAACCGATGCCGGTTACTGTAGAATGCTAGGAATACTAGAAAGATGGTAATAAGGAAAAATACAGTGCAGAAGGATAGGAAATAGAAGAGCCAAGACTTTCTACTTACCTTAAGACTGATGCATGTGGATGTGCAGGTGGATTGGAGGTGCTGGTATGAAGCTGAGTAGTGTGGAGGTAGCACCAAGTGCTGGGGGGCTCTTGCATGGACTACTTGGGCTTCTTCTTGCTTGGATTTGCTCAACTGTCAGCTTGAATGGGTGTTGGATGGCCTCTAGATGAATGTGGTATGCCTGTGTGTGAGAAAGAATGTGTTCTTCTTGCTTGCATGCGAGAGAATCCGTTCTGAATGTGCCAACCTCGAGAATGAGGTAAGAAATGGACATTAATGGTAACCGATGGTGGTTACGGACTGACCGGCATTGGTTCAGGGTGACCGGCGTTGGTTAGGATGGGATTCCTAAGGACATGCTAAAAATAGGAGATCATGGCTCAAACGGTTGCCAGATCTCACTATTCATCTGAACATGCCCGGGGATGACCGTTGTGTCTGCGAGAATGAAGTTTTAGTCTTTAATTTGGGTTTGTTAGTTAGGTTTTAGTTAGTTATGGCAAGTTACTAATAATAGGTTTAGGGTGAGGTGTCTAGGTGAGGTGGCTAGATGAGGTGGAGGGGTAGGTATTTAATTAATTAGGGTAATTAAATAACAATTAAAATGGGTGTAATTGATTAATTTAATTAAAGTAATTAAATTAATGTAGTGTGGGGTGAAAAGGGGCCATGGTTAGACAAATGTGTTTAGGTCAATTGATGACAAAGGGCTAAGGGGAAAGTGACCTGATTTTGATGTCTACATGTATTTTTGTGGTTCCCAGATGTATTATGGAAGCTGTTGTAATTTTGGTTGTACCTGTGCAACCTTTCTTTTGTCTTTACATGACTGTAAAATACCTATAAGTATTGCAGTCCATCCATTGTAACTTGATTGATTGAGTTTAATACAATATTCAGGCTTCCGCCCTTGTTGCTCAATCTACATTTGGTACTAGAGAGAGAATCTGGACGTGTGAGCCTGTGAAGGTGTGGAAGGAGAGAGTAGCCAAGATAGAGGAGTTTTGGAGAAGAGTTTGCAACATCTGAGAGCCTGTGCATCCTCCTGCAACCTCCCAGCCCCATCCCTGCCTCCTCACATCCTTCTGTTCTTTCCAGGTGTTTGGAATGCAAAATTTTTTTACACTGGTGCACCCAGCACCAGGTAAAATTTACTACAGGTAGAGCTCCTAGTGAGTTAATCTATAGTGATTGTATTCAGACCCCACATTGTTTGGGTAGACCGAGCTACGCCGAGTAATACATTGAACCCTTGTGCAATCTGTAAGCTGAGGTCTCTATACAAGGCCGAGCATTTTTTATTTTTTTGGAAGGCCGAGCAAGGTCTCTGTGTAAGTTTCTATCCTGAAATAGAAAAGGAAATTGATCAAAGCTCCACAGTCTACATGCAGAACCTGCAACCGCAAAGCATCAACAAAAAAAATGCAGATAACAGTTCAAACGTTAAAAGAAAGGGAGGAGGGTCGTGCTGAGTATTGGCAAACTCCATCGAACCGTGGTTGAGCAACGTCCTGAGTGACCTGCACAAGTATCAAACGACAAGAGGTGAAGTGGCCATAGCTGTGTAAATCTCCACACACCTACACATAGAAACAAAGATCCCTACCTACCTGCTCTCCACACACAATAACCTGTACAAGGAAAATAACAACAGTCAACACAGAGGCATCACCATTAAAAATACGACCTACACAAAGAACGTGCCAAATAAAACAAATCGGTGAGAAATACTCAAAATGGCATGAATGAAATTGGAAAATGCAATGGCTAAGAAAGGAAAAAGGTGTTAAAATCACTTCATATCTAGTCTTTATGCAGAAGGAAAACCTAATCCACCTACCAAGCCACGTGGAGCTTCACTGCCAAGCCACTTTTTACAAAGTTGAGTCAACTTCCACTTTATTTAAATACAAGTTTGTTCTTTTGTTTCACAAGTGCACAAGTGGCCAAGGTGGATGGACCAAATGACTTATAAGTGGGAGGTGTGGGGTTCGAATCCCCACCCCCAACTTATATTTTTGAATTTAGCAGAAAAATTAGTGGAAACTGCTAACTTTAGCTAGAAATTCAAATTTAGTTATAACTAACTAAATTTAGTCGGGAAATCCCTCATTTAGGGTAAACAAAAATCTCCCATTCACCAGTTTTTTCATTCCGGGTAACTTTTTCCAAAGGGGGGATAGCTAAAAATTGCATTTTCAGCTGGTGTTTTGCAATTTTTTGCATTTTGGGTCATATTGGGCTCCAGAGGCCACCAGGGCCCGCAAAACAAAAAAAATTGCCTGCCATTCAATTTTTTCCAGATTTTTGAATGTAATTGCATGCTTTAGCATATTGAACTAATTTACAGGTTGCCATAGTCAACTGTAAACTTTGTAACTGCTCAGAAACTGGCAGAATTGTAATACAAAACAAAAACAATTGGTTATGTACCACTCACGAGATCCTAGATCTCATTCGCAACGTTCGGTATATACAGTGCCTCTGGGAAGCACTTATAGGTAAAGCCGTTGTGACTACTACTATACTTAATGCCTAATATAGCTGCAAAAACATTATCTGGGCATCGTCCCTATAAATCGATGGGGATTAATAAGGTCAAAGTACACACACTATGAGCCATCCCATCCGTCTGTGAACAATTACACGACATAAATCCAGACTGAGAATTATCTGAGTATATAGCGAAGTTACGTGCACATATGAGGATATTTTTTTAAGCCATTTTCAATAATCACACATACCCCTTTCAGTATTGTCTTGGTACCACGTATTGAATTCTTTCACGTACATTAACGCCTCTTTCATGCACCGCAGGGTATATAGAAAGGGAGAGCTTCTTCCACGTACTGTCAGGTATATCGGAAGGGTGCGTATATAGAAAGGTTTCAGTATATCATACTGATGGTATATAGATTGGGAGACCTTATACCTGGAGTGATAAGAGCCAAACCCTGTCAGTGATTTCTGCAATATGGGCACCAATGCCACCAAATTTTTTCTTTCGAATTCACAACTACTCAGAGGAAACAACTATGTTGCATGGAAGACTAAAATCAAGAAACAACTTGAGTTTGAAGAGATCTAGTGTGTTGTGACTAGTACTATGACCAGATCAACAACTGATACAACACAACAAAGATAGTTTGATAGAGCAGATCAGAAAGCAAAACTCATCATCTTTTTTGGAGTGTCTGATGATGTGCAATCCCACATTCGAGATGCCACAATAGCCAAAGAAGCATGGGATAAGTTGAGCATAATATATGAGGCCAATAACAAGAATTTCATTCTGAATTTACAGAGTCAGTTACATACCCTAAATTTCAAGAAGAATGAGAAATTGAAGCTTTCTTGAGAAGAGTTACAGAGTTAAGGGCTTCACTTTTAGCCCTGGGAGTAGCGGTAAAAGATGAATCTCTCATTCCCATTATTCTGAGAGCTCTCCCTTCTTCTTACTGCATTTTTGTCACAACACTAAACTTTTCAGATATGACAGTTAGTTTTGACAAGCTGGTAAACCTACTGCAACAAGAGGAATCCATACACAATAAGGATGATGAAGAGGAGCAGGAACTTTCTTCACATCAAAAATGGAAAGGAAAAGGTAAAGGAAACCCTAATTCCTATCAAAAGTCCCCAAATAAGTATCAAAACACAAGGGGACAAACAACAG
>JAHRHJ020001264.1:0-27684 GCA_019776745.2 Taxus chinensis
ATTAAAAATAATAATTATTATATTTTCTAGAAGATTAAATTTTAATTTAAAGTTAATTGATTTTTTTGATGAAAATAGATCTTATATTATATTAATGTAATAAGATACAAAATACTCTTCAACACAGATAGACCTTGGTGTAGAATACACCAGAGAAAATGGGCAATTTTACGCTCCACACAGATAGACCAAACAATGTCAAATCGCCTACTCTAGGAAGATGGAGTGGAATGAATCCCCCATTGAGTGTTGAGTTTTTCGACCATGGGAAGATGAGGCAAAAGCCAATGGTAGCCTTTACTGGCTAAATAATTGCAAAATGGGGTATCAACATACCATTTCTAGTCAATCCACCAAGGGCGAGAGGAGAGCACAGAAATCTTGTGCAACATATGGTTAGGGATGGACTTGAGCACTTCAGTAATACTAACCTGACCCTGGTTGGTCAGTCGAAACCGAACTTTAAGTTAATTGATTTTTCAAATTAAATACAAATAAATAAAATATTTAATTTTAGTTCATGAGGTAAGTGATAAAATTTGCATAGTTGTAAGATGTATAAATATTTAATATATAAAATATTTATCAACTTTTTTTTATCAAAATTTATTGTTTTATATTGTTTAAGATTCATAAAATAATATAAATGTATAATTCTTCCAAATTGAATTTTATTATTTTCTTACAATTTTACACAAAATTGTGAAAATGTTAACAAAAACAACTTATAAATAGGTAATAGATTTTTGGGATAATTATATTAAAAAAAAATTACTCAATTATCTCAAAAATCTATTACAAATTTATAAATTGTGAAAATATAAAAAACTTATAAATAATTATAATATCCATATTTTTTATTAAATAGACTAATGGCTTAATTTTTTAATATGATATAAAAAAATGGGGAAAGAACTTCAAAAACAAATTTGACGAGCACCAAAATTTAGAAACCCAAGCATAAAGACAAAAAACAAATATGGTGGTGAAGGAATATATATGGGTGCTTGAAAACACTTAAAAAAGGCTCACCTTCCTTTTATATATGCCATCCAAACACTTCACACGGTCGCTTTTAATTAAAGTAACAAATAACACATTTGGCACGAAAGAAACATTTATATTTAGAAAGTACAAAAGTTTGGGAAGCATCAAACTATTCTGCTTACCAAACCTTGAAAATATGCGAAGAAGGACCACACCCTTAGAAAGTACAGTCAATCTACACGTGGCATCACACACTCACAAGTCACACGTTAATTAAATTGGGACGGTTTCTGGGTGGAGAAAATCTTGGAATGAATCTATGCGCCAGTTTTGACGCAGCTTACTTTACTATAATTATTATAAATACAATGCATTTGGAATTTCACTAGAAATGCAAATTCCGTATTTGTGAAGGAACAATTTGGAGATGGGTCTAGATGCATTTCCAATTCCTGTTCCTCGCCTTCCAAATGGGTCCGCTCTTTAAACTTTCCCACATGTATACATACTTACAATTAAATCATGATTTTGTAAAATTAAGATGCATTTAAACTCGTAAAATAATTAAATTATGACATAAAGAAAGCTCAAATTTGTAATATTCCAATTTCTTAAAAATCATCATAACCAAAATAAGGATAAAATAAATTTAATAAATAAATACATAAACGAACAATTGAAATGAGACAAGAAGACGCACATATCAATAAACACATAAATACTATCAAACTCTGTGTGTGGGACACTAGGATCTCTTATCAAAATCATTAAGAAAACTTGTAAATAATAAAATAGATAACTTTAACTTCTACTTTGATTTTAGTGCTGAAATTAAAACTCATTTGGATTCTTACCACTTCAATAAAAAAAATCCATTTGGATTTTAACCATTAAAATTAAAACCCATGTACATTTTAACTAGTGAAATGCATTGAATTAGATTTTTTGAAGAACTATTGACAAATGATTAAAGCTTGACATTTATAAGGTGGTTTGTAATAGGTCTTCAATGGCTTCAAACTATCTTTCAAGCGGAAATGCATATTAAAAAAAATTGAATGAGAAATATAATATATATTTTGTTTAATATATTAGGGTAGAAATAAAGAGAGGTAAATAAAATTGTAAATGAAAAATGGGTAAGTAAGGTACATGGAAAAAATAGGGGGTATTTTCATTCTAATAATATAACAGGAAGGGCTATTATCAATTGAATAATTAGAGGTAGAAACTAGTATTAAGGGTATTGTTTAATACCCTTCAAACGCACATGCTATACCATACTTTTACTACGTGAACCAACCCCCCATGCACCAATGCGGCTCCCATAGAGCCTTCTCGACAACCTACATTGTGATTCACAAATTGAAGTCACTCTTTGAGACCAATTCAACACTTTTCTCTAAGCTCTTCCCCAACCTCAGATATCCATCTCAACCCATATCCAAGCTAGTGGCCATTCTATATGTTTGATCTATTCCAGATCATGTTGTGCAAGCTCCCAAGTGGGTAGATATTTGTGTGAAAGTTGATCATATCTTTCTTCTCTGTCTCTCAAGGTGGCTCCTATAACAAAGAAGTGGAAACAAGTACAAGGTGGTAGATAAAACATCTGAGTAAATCCCAAGTAAAGGATAGAACCCTAAACAAAAATATTAAATCTTTGGTTTTTAGGTATTTGTGCTCAAATATATTTCATTGAGATGGCATCACCAACTTGCTAGAAACTTGGGATTTGACCTTAATAGTATATAGTAATAGTATATTTATTATATTAAATTTTTTGGTAATTGCAAATAATACACTCTTTCTAACTTATCTACGAGTCACACACTGGGCCTGAAAAGTTGGATGTGATTGTTGTTTGTAGAAGTCATCAAAAAATGTAAGATTTAAAATTTTCACTCAAATTGTTGACATGCATTTTTCATCATAGCCCTTCTTTTGACAGTTTTAAAAATAACTTACACTTTTGTATTGTCAAATGATTTTTACATTTTGATTTTCTTTTAACATGAATTTTTTTACTTGCCCCTTTTTGACGAGTTTGAGGGTTTGGGAAGGGTTGTGACAGGCTTAATTTTGAACCCTGGGTGGACGTCGTTCATGACAAAGGTGGCATTATTTTCTGCCAGCTCTAGCACGTTGGCAGGGCATCCTACACAGGTATTATGACTAGTCCATTGGTTTGATTTTTTTCTGTTCTTTTTTATTCTGTTCGTTGATTTTGAAATTAATTCGAGAATGGATATTAATTACAGTTTATTAGCCAAACAGGGAATCTCCCATATCATCCACTGCCAAACCAATTTCAGAGGACTGGAGTCTAATGATGTCAGACGGCTCAAAGGCCATTGTTGAGCAATTCCATGCGGCAACAAGGAACGCAATGGCGGTGGGATTCGATGGTATTGAAATACACATGGCGCATAGTTACCTGATGTCGACTACAGTGGGTCCCTAAAGAAGGGATGTCGTTTTGCGGCGGAGGTGTTGGAGGCGGTGGTGGACAATATTGGCACCGAGCGGATGACCATACGACTATTGTCAATCATTGATCACATTGGAACCACCGATTCCGACCCTCTCTCCCTCACATCTCACTTACTTCGCCTGCTTAATTTCATCCCTCTCGCTTATCTCTATATGACCGAACCACGATTCACCAAAGAAGGGCTTAGAGAGGATTTGTCACAAGGCAACTGCATGGCCGCCAAAATGTGGAATATCATGAAAAATGAGTACAAAGGAAGGCTTATGAGGAGTGGAGGATATATGAGACAGACTGTCATGGAAGTTGTTTCGAGTTGCAGTGTAGACATGATATCCTTCGACAAGCTATTTATTTCGAATATATAGTTTTGAGTGTATTCAACTAGACCTAAAATAAACGATTCAATAGAAATAAATAAATAGCACTCACATGCAGAGTCATGTGATCGTGAGCTTTATTTCAGTTTATCCCTTGTTTCTTGCCCCCTCCATAGAATTTCTACAAGGGGCCTTGATTTTCATCTAAAATTTCTTGCTAAAAGATGGATAAGCCTTTGCAATATGTATTCAAAGCTCTTCAAGCCCTAGACATGTGTGGACAAAAACCAAACCAAATTGAAGGGGGCACAATCATCCCTTCATGCACCGTACTATCTAAAGAAAAAAAATTATATCTTCTACTCCTTACGTCAACATTTTAACACTTATCAATTTATTAATGGTGCAAATGCAATTTGGAGAATATTATTTTTTGGTTTTTCTAACTAATCATATAACATGGTTCTTTTTAAATCAACCAAAATTACATTTGCGTGAATAGTTCGATACACTCATCCTTAACATGACTAATACACATACTCCTTTCCCTAACATCTCTTGTACACCGTGCATTAAAATTCCCCTTACTTTTATAATTTCTCTAACTACCAAAGGAGTCAACATATGCAAATAAAAAAAAAACATATGCAAATTCAATCGGATATTCACCTCAACAACATTTTTTCTCTGCTTCTTTCATTTTCTTGTATCTCCCTCTAACATTGTCATTATTTTCATTAACAAAATACATACTTTCCACATTAACAAAGAGTAGTAAACATGCACATTTTTTAACAAAATAATTGTAGAAATTCATTTATCTTCAATTTCCTATTTGGGTGGGGCAGAGATAACCCTCAAGAGGTTACAACTTATTCTTAATCGGTATAATGTTGGCAATCCCTAATCTTCCCTTCACTTTTTTATTTCTCATTGTCACGCATTTGAAACCTCACCGGAAAACATTATTAAGTGTGTGGTTATGGGCAAGAAAATTTCAAAGGAAGGAAATAAACATCTTTGTGAAGAAGCTCATCAATTATTTAGTATAACACCTAAATGAAATCAATAAGTGCATATAATTGTTGAGTTGTATCTTGATTAGCAATGTTGTGCATGAATGAAATCATGCATATGATTGGATTCATCATGTTTAGAGGAAGAACAACACGAGCAAGAGCTAGCCATGGACTCTGTTTTTCCTACAAAATTTCTAATTTTTTATGACTGATATGAGAGATCGGGATAGGGAAATAATCATTCGAGTTCTTCTGGTGCATACAAAGAATCATTCAATGTTTTCTAAAGCACTTTCATTGAATTGATTAGGATTTAATTTCCAATTTCAATGCAGAAGCGAAAGAGGGTAATGAATTTCTCGTTTCAATTATTTCCACATAATGTGTGAAATGATTCATTTCCCTGCAAAGTCAACTTGAAAAAGTACCATATTCAATTCATTTCTTGCAATAATAAAAAAAATAGAGTTAGTTGTTGTGTGGGATTTTTATTTATTAATACGTTGAAAGGTGATTTTGACAATGGGAAAGCGCACCTCGTCTCTCACATGCACATTTAGATTGGAGATCCAAAATTTAACGTACTTCCATGCCCTGCACAGTTGCACCTATGGTCGTTGATTCACAAGATAGAATAAATCTAAAATCAAATTACTTACATTCATTATCTATTCAAAATGATGCAGCACAAAACCTTACCTCTTGTACTATATTTTTTCAATCCACCTACATCACGTTGCAAGAAAGACGAGACATAAGATTAGGATAAATACTAAAAAAAATTTGTTTTCTGCTTCCTCTCAACCACATACACCTATCTTCTATCTCCTCTTCATCCACCCACAAAACCAACCTCCTTTATTTTTCCAAAAAAAATAAATTAGAACCCCTTCCACTACTTAATTGATGCCAATATTTGTATCAACGCCCACGTTAGTATCAAGCTCTTTGTTTGACAAGTCTATAAATTAATGAAAATTGGAGGAAGGGTGTGTGTCATCAAGAACTATCTCGAGTGTCAGCACACAAAAGTTGTGACACGTCATGTTTAGAGATTAAGCGAGGGCATTTGTCAACGATTATTGTATTATAAAAAAATTATTTTAAATATTTTATGTAAGTGATTAAGGGAATATATGATTATTTAAATAAGCGCATCCTTATATGGATGGAATTCTATTTTTTATTTTTTATTTAGACACATCAACAATCTCTAATTGAATACATAATAATATCTTACATAGTTTGAAGCATATTGATTATGTTCATACTTTTTCATTTCTATCTCGTCGCATATCCAATGTCGATATTACGAATGCAATAAAGATACACTCATACACTTAATAATCTAAATCTCTTTAGGAGCCTTAGTGGTCATCAAGAAAGGAGTAATGGTGTTTTGTTCAGCAAAAAATGATGGTCCGTCACGTGAAACTGCTAAAAAGGAAGTGGATTGGAATTTCATTATCGGTGGAGGCACTATCGACAGGGACTATACCGCCATCCTGAAGTTGGGAAACGACAGTATTGTTGTTGGGAGTTATATTCCTTCCTTTACGAGTAAAACACTTTCGCATCGAGATCCCTTGCTCCACTCATTTACTGATCTGGGGACCCTGCATAGGCCAAAAAAAGGAATTTTCATTGGTGTAGGGTAACTGAGTCTGAGTTGTATGATTACAGTTCTATTGTGGAAGATAGATTAGGTGTTCTTCTTGGTTGGTTGTTGAATGTACCTTACCACTATGAGTTTCAATGAAAAACTCTGAGAAATAAAGTAATTGTTCCAGATCGACATTGAATAAATATAAATGAGAACTTTAATATCATTTCCTTTCCATTCAATTAGATATATGAAAATTTTGTTTATTCGCTTTGTGATTCTGAATTTAGATAACACCATTAAAATCCCACAATACGTCATCAATTTTTTCCATGTACCATCAGACACCCCATGGCCTTTGACAACAAGTATTAATCATCATCGTCCACATCCTCATCCATATCAACGTCACCGTAGTATCAAAAACCTCACCTTTGAAATCCTCTTTCGTATCAATGTCCACGTTAGTATCAAGTTATCTATTTTACCTTCAACAGTTGACATTCATTGTTTGACATATGTATAAATTGAAGTAAGGTTGATCAAGGGCGTTTGAGATAAGGATTTTTTCTAAGTGATAGGGCACGGAAGGAGGGACACGTCATGTTTATAGATAAATCACTGGCATTTATCAATGCTTATTGTATTGAAAATTTTCTTCATTTCAAATATTTAAGATGCATAACCAATCTCTAATTAAATGTAATATAATATCTTACATACTTTGAAGCATATTGATTATGTTCCTGAATTATTTTTGGAATTGCATCCATGTGTATAATGCAAAAGATATCAAGGAAAAAAGTGGAGCATATATAATATATTATTTAGTGGTAACAATCTAAATTGTGGAATAATTGTGGGGAATGCATGTATTAAATTATCACATTTTTTCAGGCCTTCAATTCATGATTGTCTTCCTTGAACATTCTTTTTTTGCATCCTTGCTACATAATCCCAGGGTAGTAATTTCAAATATTGTGTTCCCATCTACTCACACCTCGTGAACGAAAAACAACATTGCCAAAATCGTGCTCCATTTCCCTTCACGCAATCAACTATGAATATGAGTTTCACCTATGTGCTTCAGGGCTATAGGAAAATTACATATGTTTTGTTTATAGATATACATAAACCCTATTTGCCATTTTGTATGAAACTCCAACCCTTGGGTTTTAGGTCCAATCGACATATCCTTGTCTCTAAATTATCCATTAAATCACAAAAGGTAGTAATGCCAACTATCAGGTTACAGTCTCGGTAAACCTCCCTCCAAGTTTCACGCATCACCCTGGCCACAAGCGTATTACTTTTCCCTCCACATTTCCTCGTGTACTTCACCTCCATCGTCCACACCTGGCAAAAAAATATTCCTTGTGTCTAGAGACAAACCCTTTTCATTGTTGTAATAGTTACAAAGTAGCCCTGATTGAAATTGTGTATGCAACCCCTGCCCTATAATTTTAGGTTAACACCACATATTCTTGTTTCTAAATTTACCCTTGACACACATAATTGAATTCCCCTTTCATTTATTTGTATTCTAACTACCTATAAAATGTAAGAGTCAAAATTACAAACAAAAAATATTGACATCGGCAGTACAGATTGATCGTTATTTTCTTTTTTAAACATCTCCAAAAAATGTTTCCTCGGCCTCTTTCATACCGTATTCTTTGCGGTCAACTTACAAAGTCAGAAAATGTTGGCTTTTCCCTATTTTATTTTTACCCTTTGGACATAAATTTCACTCACGTGAAAACTACACTACCCTAATCAATAACATTCGTAGTTGGGGATAAACATCAATATAAAATTTGCACGAAATCGCTACTTGACCATTCCACTTAGAATCTATGACTTCATGTCCCTTACATGTCCAATGAATCTTGCATTCAAATTCCACTTACGTTTATTTTTTGCTAACAACAACATAAAGTGGAGACGTGTAAATTCAAACAATTATTTTCCTTCGACACATTTCTCTTCTGCTAGTTTCATTTTTTGATATCGGCCTCTCTAGTTTTATCTACATCTTCCCTGACCAAGTTCTCTCGTTCTTTCCATTGACATATGTGTCATGTTCTTCAAAGATAATTCATTTTCACATTGGCTCCTCCATTCCTCTTTCCTTCCCCATGCACTTCTCCATGCTCAAACGACATTTTCTACGTCCATCTTCCTTCCCCTTTATTCCTCTCCATCCACTTTTACTTCTTCATTATATCCCTTTCGGCATTCACATCGTATATTTCACATACGATTGCTAGTCCTAGTTCAATAAGGTACACCTTTAGTCGTGCACCAAGTACTTTCTCAAGGATATGAAACAAACTTGTTTTCCATCGTAAATCTTATAATCAATTTTAATTTAGTTTCATGTAGTCCATTGTTTAACTGAAACTATCCTAACAGTTCGTTAATCCTTTTATTTGCTAATTAAAAGCAAAAACATATGTAACCCATGTCAATATGTTATTCTTGTATGCTAGATTTCACTTTACATATGTGAGGGCATTATGAGGTAAAGAGAATCTCTACAAATATCCAAGTTTTCCAAATACCCTTAGGCACCAAACCCTAGTAACTTATTGACTCAAAACAAACTTACACCAAGTTTTGTGAAACTTAATTCTTTGTACATACATTTTTATATGTTTTCTTTTAGGATGTATTTGTTTGATATTATTCCTTACCATATTTTCTATTAGAAATCCGAATATTGATAAAAACTGCACTATAATATGATAAATAAACACCAAATAATAATAATATAGAAATTAAATTCATTCGGGATGTCAATTACATTCATAGAGTTTACATTTATAGTGTTTGATCTCCTACAATGGTGGAGTCAACACTCATCTTCAATCCCTCATAGCTCTCTCCATAAATCTCTCAAACTTACCTCCTAATATATCTCACACACCAAAATAGCTACGTGAGTTATTCTCACAACTCACCAATAATTAAACTATTACAACTATATTATTAATATGAGTTCTATAAAATCATTATTAATAATATTACAATTTATTTAATAATGTTACACAATATTTTGGTAACATATTTACTACCAAAGTTATATCCTAATGTCACAATTCATTAAATCTCAATCCCTATATTCTCTGTCTTATCAAAGAGCTCCAATTTATAATATGTGTTTTTACTATTTCTCTTCATCAAACTTGAAGGAAATTATTTTGATGTTTTTTTTAATTTACTTAGAACGATTTTTTTTAAAAAATTAAATGTGATACATTATCATATATAATCCTAAATCAGCTTACAACTGATAATCATTATCTCAACAATTTCCACACAAAAGATTGTTTCTCTATTTTTCTTTGTGAATTTTTGAATCTTTTTAAAAAAAAATTATAATAAAAAATCAAAGGTTATTTTCACATTATTATGTTTAATGAATTTTTTTAAGTTTGTTAATTCAATTACAAGATATTTAGCCGAAGAAATTTTAATTAAAATCTTCATAATACGAGTTTTTTTTTTTGTTTGCCACTAAAAATAAGCTAAGTAATCCTTAAGTGATTCATAACAAATGTGAAAGTAATCCTCAAGTGATTCATAACAAATTCTCTAACTAATATTTGAACCTTGAATGGTCTCTAATTGGTGAACTTATAAATCAACAATTCAACCACTTAAATTAAGAGTGGAATAATTAAAAACTAAAATGGAACTTTATAGTCATTGGGATTTGGGAAGGTATTGCAATAAGGGAGAGGAAAATCCTTGAGCATGACCAATACATTTGAGTGGTGGAGATGAATATATTTTGAATAAAAATATGCGAGATGTCACTCTTCCCACTTATAATAGCATGTATGCTAAACAGTGTAACCCTGATGGAAAGATGTCACATCAAGTCATGTCTTTTAACCAAACAACTGATGACAAATCAAATAAATGGTATTGAGCACATAGGACTTTAACACTCAAAAATGGTGCACCTTGAAAAAAAATCTCAAATTACCATAATTTAATTTTGAGTAAAAATGTCAACTTACCAAATAATGAATCTAACACTTTTAAACGAAACTATTGCGGAAGTGCGATGTGCTATCAGCAAAGTGCCAATTGACTCAGTTACCATTGATGTTTAGGTTCATATGTGCACTTTCATAAATTAACAATAGGCCCTTGCCCAAATATTGTTTCCTCGACGGCTTATGAGGGCATGAATTTTAGTTGCTCCTTAGTTATGAAGCGTTTAATTATAAAGTGACATCATCATATTATGCTATAAACAAAACAATGAATTATTAATACAAATAGCAAAGAATACATCAGTGACAATCTAAAATTAGATATACATATATATGTCACTTTGTGTTATTGATTTCCCAAAAGGAAAATGCTACCCATGTAGGAAAGGGAATCTCTCAAATCCACAAGGGATATCCAAAGGGAAAAATTAAATGAGGGAAAAGAAATATGATTGTTGCGTGAGTTGGATATCTAACAAGGCCAAATTATGTTATAAAAGCAAGCTGACTTGCAATGAAATCATCTCATATGATAATTTCATATTTGTGGTGCATAGCTTGATAATGCTTTACATTTAAAGGTTCGTCACAATAGGGATGGGAAACCTCCACACCGCCTCTAAAACACCTTAAACAAATTCCTCTTTTATTAATTACACAGTTTACTCGGAACTTCTTGTTGCATGTAAAATGATCCCCTTCAATATATTTCAATCCACAACGGGCTATAGGCATAATCTATTGGACGATTGCAAGAAAAGTCTTGTAATGATGCAACCGGGCTTAAGGTTAGTATCCACAATATATCATATTGGAAGAGCCTTTTGTTTAAATCATTGGCTTGTCACCATCATTACATCTCTGAAAAGCATAAATGAAGAAAAATTGTCACACTGAGTTTTATTATCAGTAAAATAATAAAGGATCATAATATATGATGTTATGGTACCACTAGCTGGCAAGGCATGCTTCTTGAGGGAAAAGCACTTGCCATTTCTCAATGTATTTTATTCAAGATACGCAAATGGACATTGAAAGATTGATCAATTATGTTCTTGCCGTTCTTAGGAGATGGTACCAAGAGAAATAGAGAATTAAACAAATCACACAAGTTAGAAAGCAATATCTTATGGATGATTTCTGATGAGGTCGTGAGTTAGAGCCTTCGTTAAACTACAAATAGACATCAATGTAAATGCTTAAATTGGCAGCATATACATTCTCTTATATTTAACATGAACAATTTTAATATTGAATTCATAAAATAACATCACAAGGATAGCTAGGGCCTCCCAAAATTTTCATATTTATCCCCTTTTATTTTTAAAACTGCATAAAAACAAAGACTCCAAAGTTAACATCATGAAGCTTTTCCAAACAGCCAAACATGGACAAACATAATCTTCATGTGACTCAAGAGTTAATTCACCTTAATATTTTATTAACCTTCAACTTTCTCTGTAACCCATGTATTAGTTCCACTGAATTGTGTTAAGAATTAAAACATTTAAAAAAACACATATGGTAGAGAGGAATAAGGCCCGTCATCATTCATAAAAAGCAACCATCTTTGTAAACAAAATCATGTTGGATTTTATTTTATTTGCAAGGTTAGATATCCAAACACAAGATCTACTGACGTAGAAATCATAATTCTAAAATTAAGATCCTTCCCTTATATATGAGAACTATGTCCAAATCTAAGGCGGCGGGGGGGTAGGAGTCTTTGCTATTGAAAATGTTTTAACAGGATTGGTTTTGTTTCAATGCAAAATGTGAAGTTGCCGACTTAACGGTATATGTTATTTATTTTACCAACTAGCAATCGCATGTACTTCATGCAATGTAGCCAAATGAATGTTATTTGATTAGAGGTATAGTTATTACTTTTGTATTATGTTAGGGGTTTGATTTTGTAAGTGTAGAAATATAGATGGGCCACTTAATTTGAAGGTTGTTTCTACATTTCAAACTTGTTAAAAATTCATACATGAATACATTTGATACCGTTTTCGATAGTTAATTTATTTTATAGTTGATGTTGTATGTATTTAATTTGGGTTTATTGTGTTAGTTGTGCATTGGTTGTTTAGTTGGTGTTTAGTTGGAGAAAACATTTATTGTACAATTGATAATGTGTGTGATTGATAGTTGTAGTGTAGGAATTTAGTTGAAACATTACATTGAAATGTTGTATGTGTACATTTAATTATGTTACAGATTCGTACATTTAAAGTTGCATATCATATTTCAAAACATCAAATAAATGTAGGTATACGTACACATAATGAGACATGTATACATTTGCAGTATTTATATCATGAATGGTAGCCTTTAGTGGGCAATTTTAGTTTCAATAAACATGATTACATTTGATACCCCTTGAACGACAGTGCCGCTTTGGATAGAAGAAGTGTTGAGTATAGTAGTAGCAGAGGTGCTATCAAAGCAGAGGGTAGTATTTACGATGGGTTGAGTGATAGTAGTCTTGCTTCCTCCTTTCTTCTTGCTCCAAGTGTTGGTACGTGCGCCATATTTGAGTATCTCTCGAATGAAAAAGCAGGTGAAATGCGCAGATTTGCAAGCGAGGGAACTCTGGAGAAAGCTGTGAATGTCAGACCCTACCTTTCAGTGGTTCCAATGTCGACAGTTGCTCTGTGCAAAGTAAGTCCCTGTGACTTGTGGATAGTTAATCCCCAGGCCATTTTAATCGGAAATTGTCTTTGATTCCCTCTCGAAATAGGGGGTATGGGAATATGTAACGGGTTGGAGGGATCCCAACATGGGCCGTTGTATCTATCAAATTTGACAACAACAAATAAAGGTAATGTTGGTGGTTGCATTGATGCGTCGTAGACAATGTCGGTGATTGTTCCTGTGGCACCATTCACGAGGCCTGCATCAACCCATAGATTTGCAATAAGCATGATTTTTTGTTGTTTGCACAACAAAACTTTGTGTTCCAACTGATCATCATCAGGATTTCCTGGTCCAATCCACCTGTTACTTTCAGCAATGGATTGGGTGATCGGAACGCTCAATGCCTCCAACATCTGTAGGTTGTGGGAGTCCACCTGATCATTTTTTGCAAACAAATGTGGTGCGTCCTTACAAATGTTGAGTTCTTGTTGAGTTAGGTGTGTGTATTTGCAAGACATTAAGAGTTCTCAATCCTCAATTAGAGGGGTTGAATCTCACATGTGGAGCAGTAAATTCTAGAATGAAACTTGTGCATTGGTTGTTCCTTGTTGCCGAAATATTGTTTGCAATGTAATGGAAGTCTGAAATCCCTTCCAAAGGGTTACTCTGTAGGAATTACTTACGTAAAGAGGAATGTCCAAAACTAGTGGTAATTGGCTAAGGTCGCCGAGGAGGATGACTGATTTGTTCCCAAATTCAAATGTTATTGATAGTGTGAAAAGGAAAGAAATTCACGAAAAGCCTACTGTTAATTTTTCTTAGTAACTTTGGGCCGATGAAACTCATTTCATCAATAAGAACATATTCTTATGTTTCAATGACTCTTGAAAAGATGTTACCTTCAAGGGGTTTTAGTTTTTCGATTGGAATATGCAAGGTTGCTGTGGACTGTGGATGCGGAGATCGTTGAATGATGAAACACCGGTAGGGGTGACTTAACATAGTAGAGGTCGAGGGAGATGTGGTTGATGATGTGAAATTACAATGTATCCAAATTTTATTTATCAAAAATTATTTTCATGTGCCTTTTTCCTTGAATTATCAATCTTAGTGGAGGTAGATGGGTTTTGTTTGTTGATATGGTGTAGTATGGTATCCAAGAGCTATTTTTGCATCTAAAGACAAAGGAAGTGTTGTAGATCGGCCGAGTCGTGTACTTCTGCATGCTATTCGCGTAATTGTGTTTGTTCTTCTCAAATCTCCAAGTGACCATTGATGCTAATTTATCTGTAAATCTATTGGGAATATCTGTATGCTTTTCAATTATTGGTAGGTATGTTATTTAATGTGCATTTCCCCATTACATGTCAAGGTTGTCCAAGACCCATGGTTATTTCACGAGCGAAAAGTTTTACAAATACCTACCATTCATGCAATGGTTCGTGCTTGAAACTACATTACAGGATCTGATTCCATAACTAACATATGTAGTAATAAGTCTTGTGTCCAAATTTATTAGTAGTCTAGGGTCTTGCAAAACATTATTTTTATAACGGTTTGAAGAACTTGTGATTGAACATGTCTCAAGTGTCATTGATGTCATGTGGGGTTGAGCCAAATTTGGACGTAATACTTCTGAAAGGATATTGTATAAAAGTGAGTTCGAACCAATAAAAAAGGTCACCTTATGACATTGAATCCTGAGTTGAGGATGATCAGATGCAAACCCTACACCAATGGACCTGAACAATTGCACGACAGTTGGTCATTTTTTGGATTTATCACCTTATAGCTTTCAAGATAATCTGAATAAATGGTAGGTGTTCCATAGCTGTAGGATGAACATTTCCATATGCATCCAATGAAGTGGAGATCTATTCTCTATCAGTCTGCACTTTCAATAACAAGTCAAATAAAACTATCATACTTTTGCCGATTTAATGATAAATGGATGGATGCACATAACAAGTGGCATTTTTTGACCAGCATGTGGCATGTTTCTTATGCACGTCATGTCCCCCCGTGGCAGAGACAACAGCTTTTTGAGGCATTGAAGAGATGGATCATAATATGTGCTAGATTTTGAAGTCAGTGGGTCTCTTGAACATCTGGATAGCATTTGGTGATTCTTCTGAACATTCTTCTCTTCTCTTCCAAGCATATTTTCTCATATATTTATTGTAATAAGGCAGGAAAGGTATTGCGTTGGATCGACAGTTTCTCTCCAACTGTATATCATTTTTTGATTGAAGTATGTTACCAATCTAGTCATCTGTTTTGTAAACTAGGTATAATTTTCCTCATCACTTGCCATTTTGCAAAAAGGAAGAAGTTGGCTTATTTTCTGAAAGTGGGATCATAAAGTACCTCACTACATATGTGATTGCTTTTCTACGCAGACATGTCTACTCTGATTTCATTTATCCCTAAGCTTTTCATTTAATCATGATTAAGTTAGTTTCCAAGGTCTACATGCGGGAAGGAGGTAGAATTTGTAGTTGTTATCTATACAACTTTGTGTCATCTCAGGAGTCATCTGTGAACAAAGATGATACAGCGGTTGATCTTGTTTCAAGGCGGGGGTACCTCCAAGCATACATAACTTATCAAAGAATTATTCTGTGGCATCTATAATAACTAAATGGTATCCTTTCTAGTCTCGTTCTCGTATTCTCATTAGGTGCATTCTCAATCCTTTTGTAAATTGATGATTCATTATAGCGGAAACACTCTATCGTAATTTCCAAGTTCATACCAAGTGAAAATCATGTTTTGATATGTGTAAATATTAGCGTTTCTAATAAGGGAAAAAAAATTTAAATAAGTAGATTTGATTACTTCTTCTACCCCAAATTCCTTCTGTAATATTTCTTCGTGAAATATTATGACAACCAACATGATGTAAGGTATGACTGGTACTTCGAAATGGTTAGAGACAATAGTTAATTACTTCTCATAAAGAGGACTGTCCAAAACTTGAGGTAATTGGCCGAGGTCACCAAGGAGGATGACTGATCTGTTCCCAAATTCAGATGTTCTTGAGTGTGGGAAAGCTTCGCGAAGCCTACTGTCAATTTGAAAGATCGTTCTTAGCAAAACTTTGGCCCGATGAAACTCATTTCATCAATAAGAACATATTCTATATGTTTCAGCGAATCTTGAAAAGACGATAATGCACTACCTTCAAGGGGTTTTAGTTCTTTGATTGGAATACGCATGGCTGCGTGGATTGTGGATACAGAGATGTTGAATTTTGAAACACCGGTAGGGGCGAGCACAAGTAGAGGAGAGGGAGATATGGTTGATGCTGTGAATGAATTCTAGATTTTATTTATCAGAAATGATTTTCCTGTACCATCTGTTCCTTGAATTATCAATCTTAGTGGAGGTAGAAGGTATTTGTTTGCTGAATGGTGTAGTATGGTATCAAGAGCTATTTGTTGTTCTGGAGACAAAGGAAGTGTGGAAGATGGTGGTGTGGCCTGCATGTTGTTGTTAATTGTGTTTGCCTTCTCTCTCTCGATGAATGATGAACCATTTATCTGTAAATCATGTGGAACGTCATGTATGTTCCAATTATTGTGTATGTCAAAATCTCGTTTCCCCAACATTTCAAGACTGTCTAGACCCGTGTTGTTTCCGGGGCGAAGTTGTGCAAAGACCTGCCATTCTTGCAATGGTTCGTGTTAAATACTACATTCGGGCTCTGAGTCAGAACTAATATATGTAGTATAGTCCTGTGTCTGCGGTAGTGTGTAAAACATGCCACGGTTTGTAGTTACGCTTGAACATGTCCCAAGTGACATTGATGTCATGTGGGGTTGAGCCAAATTCAAACGCGATATTTCTGAAAGGCTTGTATAATAGGAGTTCTGACCAACAGAAAAGGTCATATGACGTTGAATCTTGAGCAGGGACATCCACAAATCTTGGGTGGACCCATACAATTGCTTTTAAAACTTTTTCCATTTATCACCTTTACGGTTCTTGTTGTAGCTCCAATCTCGAACAACTTGAATAAGTGGTAGGTGTTCCATGGTTGTTGGACGAACTTTATAATCATCCAAGAAAGCGGTTGTTTGTTGTGCATCGGCATGTCACTTTCAATGACACGTCTCAGAATCTTTTTTCCAACATTTAATGATACAAATGGATGGTTGCACATAACAAGTGGCAATTTTTACAGCATGTGGAATGTTTCTTATGCGCTTATATCATGTTCAACAACACTTTTTGTGAGCATTTTATGAATCGCGATATGTGCTGGAGAATCTGCGTCTGCATCTCTTAAAAATCTAGATAACATTTGGTGATATGTTTTTGAACGTTGCTCGGCTTTCGAAGCATATTTTGCAATATACTTAAGAACGGCATGGCGGGAAAGTACCGGTTGGAAATTGACATTTTCTCTCCATATGTATATCATGTTCGATTGTGGATGTTCAATCTGTCAAATTTCTGGAAGGGAGGTACTTAATTTTTCCATCACTTTTAATGTGCAAGGAAGAAGTAGGTTTGCATGGCCCAAGGGTGCGTTGTACCTATACTGCAGCTGTGATTTCTTTCTACGCAGGCATGTCTGTTCTGAATATTTAGTGTTGTGCTGAACTCGATTAAAGTAGTTCTTCAAGGTCTGCATTCGGGGAGGAGGATAGAATTTTTGTTGTATCTAGCAAGCAAGGGTCATCTAGGAGTGACCTATGGATAAAATCCAAGTGGTTGCAAGCCGGGCAGGGGTTCCAGGTAGACACGAACTTATCAAAGTATTGTTTTGTCGCCTCAATAACTGTTGTGTCCTCCCAGTCCATTTCGTCTAACTTTGGTGCATTCTCAAGCCACAATAAACCATGGACATGTGTGGAGCCTCTATGTTGCCATTCGTACCTGTGAGACGAGGGAACATAAATATTACTATGTAGTTTGGAAAAAACTTTACAATAAGTAGATTTGATTACCTGTACCAAAAGTCTACTGCTCCAAGTTCCTTCTGCAATATTTCTTCACAAAATATTGTGAATCTGTGATGCAGGTATGTTGATACTCGATGAGGGTTAGAGACAATGTTAAGTGTTCTCCAACGTTGGGCGGCTTGAGGATCTACTGGGCATTCACTCGACATAATATTGTGGAGATCTGGCCATTTAGTGTTTGTAGCACTTAGAGTGAAGAATAGGGTTGGTGTCCCTAATTGTTCCACCATATCTAAAAGCTCACTTCTATTTTTTGCCCAGTATGAACGTGCCCCTTGAAGGCTTGATCCAAAGCACATTAAGCTATCTGGGAGGTTGTCTTTGGGGCATTCCAATAGTTGTCTTCATAGATCTCTAATTGTTGGAGGGATTCCATATTCGATGTTTTTTTTCATAAAAACTACTGTTGTGGACTGGCTTCTGTGTCGCATTATGAGGTTTAGAAGGAAGTAACGAAATCTTGGGTGGGAACCAAAGCCCATTATGGTAATGAATCAATGAAGTATGTATTCATGCATTGGAACTTCTTTTATGCGGGTTTGTTACCACATTTCTTTTCCTGTCAGAAATAAAGTTGGGAAACCCATTGAGAATAGGCCCTTGGTATTGTATTCATTTATTGGCGAGAGCCCAAGCTCTGGCCATGGCATGGTAAATGGAGTGTTACCATTGTGGTTGAGCAAGAACTATTTGATTTCCTCTTCTTTTGTTCCTGTATTGTGAGGTGTTGGCACGAAAGACGATGAGTGTTCATATGTTTCATCAAAGTGAGTGGGAACATCAATACCATGAGTTGTAGAGGCACTTTGCATTTGGGGAAGTTCCACTGTGGCTGTGTTAAGAGAGGAGGAAACATTTGGCCACTCAGATGGTAGAGAGGAAAGGGCGTCATCGTCGATTAAGACATATTTGTAATAGGGATCATGTTGGATTTTATATTGCAAGGCTGCCCAAACACGAGATCTACTGACGTAGAAATCATAATTTTTTAAATTAGATCCTTCCCTTTGTATGAGAACTATGTCCAAATCTCCAAGGCAGTGGGGTAGGGTCTTTGCTATTGAAGTAATGTTTTGCGGGAAACTTATGGTGTGTCCTGAGTATTTGTATTGCCCGCCACGTACTTGGGTGACTTGCATGAATGGATTAACTCGTGCGATAAGCATCTCCTCGATTTGGGTTAAAGACGCAAGAACGGTAGGCTGTTTTTCAGGGTCCATGTTGTTCCATGAAGAGAAGCAGTGGCCTTTTTTTTCACTTTTGCATCTATTACAGGAGGGAAAGCCTTCAAAGGAAATTGTTTTAATTCCAGGGTAATTTTCCAAACAGATTGAGCAAGTTTGGATGTTCGCCAACAAATCTATTCTTTTGCGAAACTAACGTTGGGCTTCTAAATTTAGTGACGAGGGTGGGAGTATGGGAAATCTCTGTGTATTGGAAGGGGTGGGGTGTTCTGTTTGATCGTTTGTGGATTGCAAGGTGGAAAGCAGTCAGAAGGAGAGGAGAAAATGGTTGTATATGTGTGATGAACTGAAGAAAGGTTCGGTACTTGAGACAGTTTCATGTGGCATCCCAGACATTTGGGGCAAAGTGACAGTTAGTTAGCAAAGATGGGTTCGTACGGAAGGAATTGGTATGCTCGTGAAAGGTTTGTTTCCATGGAAGTTACATGCGGAATGTTGGTTGGCAATTCTTCAGTAGTTGTATTTGATGGCAAGATTGGAATGTCAGGGAATCGTAGGTTGTTGGTCGATGTAAGTTGAAAGATATTAGAGATTTTCGTTGTTCTATGCTCTAATTTACGACGTCGTTGCTCAGCAGTTATGTGTACTTTATTTTTGTGTAGTTCTCTCTTCGTTGGGCTCGTTTTGTAGGAGTCGACATAATTGTGAAGTCACAGGATTATGGAGTACCACCTGTTGGATAAAGATCATTGTGGGTTAGCAAGGAACGATACATAGTTTGATGACATACAAATGCAGAAATAAGTCAAAATATAAAACTATATACAATTGTAATGCATGTGGAGTTCCAATGGGAAATACGCATAAGAGGTAACAATTTGAGTATTGAAAAACTACATTTTTTCTTAAGGAAAAGAGTATTAGATATATAAAAACATACAATGTGTTGACATAGTACACAAGGATGTAAATACATACATAACAAAAGTGCATGCATTTTTATATTTATTTTCTTAAAAGTACTAACAATCCACATAGTAGTAGGAGACAATAGTATGTCAGTGTATAAGGGAATACAACAGTTTTCTTTTGAAGCAGGGAAAAAAGTGAAACATAGATATGAAATAAGAAACATAGCAGTGATAGTTCAAAGTATAGAATGGGATGAGTGAGGGTGTAATGTTTGAAGGGACGGGTGGGTTGGAAATCCTTGCGTAAAGGTTATGGAGGAGTTGCACTATTTTCTTCTTTCTTTGAACTGAGGATGACACATTTCAATCTGTTGTTTCCGCAATATGTCTCTTTTTTCAGTGAAAGTGTGAAGCAATATTCATTTCCGATGACATTACTTATAATTTCACTAGTTGCATCTTCGTCTATAGACAATATATGGAGGTTGCTAGCTACAACACCCATGATTAACTCAACTGTCTCATCAAAAGCGGTAACTGATTGAAGTTCTCCTATTGGGTCCTTTAGATCGATCCTGAGTGCATATCTATAATCATAGTTTTGAACTTGTCTGTTGCAACTTGAACATAACCATGAACCATTACCATTCTCTTTCACCTTTTTCTGCATTGTTTGTCACCTTTTTGAAGAGGACATGCCTTGTAAAAAAAGTTGTCCATGCTAATATTCGTTGATTTCTGCAGTAACCATGGCCCATTCATTTCTCTCAGTGTTCCCCATATGTAGTACCTCCGAAATCATTGTTACAGAGGTCACGGCTTTTTGGAGGGCCCAGAAATTGGCTTGTGATAGAGGGCACCTAGAAGGAAGTAGTCATCGGAATCAACCCAGCCATGAAGTGTATTGGTTTCTGAAATTTTAGGGTTGACGTAACATTTGGTTCTTGAAACAGTGTCGAACTGATCTCGCCATTGAAACTGGAGACGTGGGCAGCTTTCAAGGCAAGGACCGGAAGAGGTGCAGTATAGAAATCATGTCTTCAAGTTCGTTGCTTATATCATCTAAGTGATGTCCCCACAATGTGACACTTACACTGAATCCCGACATGTCCTTTAATTGCAGTGTTCTTCTCTTTGTTTCAGACTTGTCATACCGACGAATTGTTGAGCATGGTGACATCGTAACAACAATTCCAATCAAATCAACTGTAGAACCTTCAGCGCTTGCAGGTAAGTCCTTGATTTTGGTGAAGTGAAAGTGATGGGAAGGTATTGTATCCTCATTTGCTATGAGTGGAGATATGGTTGAGGAAGGTTGCAGGAAAATCTCCAAAGCATTGTTCAAATGGTTATAACATAGCTTTGCATCAACAATCCTCGCAATCCTCCCATTGGAAATTGTATATAGCTTCCCATTCTCAATCTGCTCATAGAATGCTTCCGCGGCCTCGTTGAAACAAGTGATGTGGATTTCTCCTCCTTCCTGATCAACAAAATCAAACCCAAACACGGATCCATTTCCCCTTGCATTGTGATATTGGCGAAGGGTTGTTTTTGCTAGGGCAGAGCCCTCTACGGACCACACGTGCATAGATGTATTCAAAGCACTTATTTTAGTTGGTGTTCTCGTAAAATATTTGTTAACCCGATTTGCACTTGCATCTGTTTATGGCAACTGACTGTGTTTGAGAGCATTTGTTGGTAGTCGGATTGGAGCACCGATTACCAAATGTGTTTCAACAACAACATCCATTTCAATGATAAGAATGGTGCTGCAATGGAAAAGAAAAACATGATAGAATTAGAACTGAGCAACGGATGGAAAAAATAAACAGAAATAAATTTTAATTGATATAGGGAGTTTATGTACATTGGTAATTGAGCAAGAGATGAAGCTTACAGTTCACTTTTGATCATTCTAACGAGGGATTTGTGTAAGCACACGATGGAGCCTTCTTGTATTGATTTGTCGGTTACACGACTTGCAAATTTGGAGGGTAGAAGTGCTGTCTGAAAATGTATCCCATCTGAAAGGTCAACACGATGTTGGGCTCCCGTGTTGAGAATGGACCTTAGAGAGCTCAAGTGCAGTATCTGAAATGTGGGGTCAACATTGGAACCACCCTCAATCAATTGAGAAATGCCTTCGTGTGTCAAAGTTATTTCCATGGCAACTAAAAGATGCTCGAGATTGTGAGAATTCTGCAAATATATGGTGGAAAATGTAAACTTGTAGGGCAGTCAATCATGAAATGAAGGATTTGTTCAGGAAAGCATGCATTTGTAAAGAATGAGAACCTTTAAAGTTGACTTCCTTATTATTTCATATTTTCTAAAAAGTGCAAACATGAAGTCTAACCCTTTAACAATTCAATATGCAAAAAAGTGATATAATGTACAAAGCTTTGGTTGAAAACAACTAAAATTTGTATGGTTGTTTCTCGGCATTTTAAAACTATATGTATTTGTGTGCAAATATTATGAAGAACACATTAAAAATGCGTTGTTGGTTTACATAAAGAAGCGAGCAATTGTATAAAGGAAAGATATAATGAATAACTCGTTAAAAATGAGTTGTTGTTGTTGTTGTTTGTTGAAAAGTTAGATTTTGTGCCCCATATGTTCCGCCGCAATATATACATGCATTTATTTGAAATGAATTACATATTATTATGTTAAGCAAACAGAATGGAATACAATAAGAACAATATGTACACTTGAAGTGAGAAAACTATAGGTATTTGTATGGAGACACAAAGATAAAGAAATTAGGAAAGCATAGTTGTTGGATAACAAAAACTGAACATGTGTTTGATAAGTTTGATTCTCCGTCGGATATATACTGCGACAATACATACATGGAATATTTGGAACGAGTTACAGTTTATTTCAAAAATACTTATAAACAAACACTTATAAACTAACCACTACAAGCTATTTTTTAAAATCAAATTTCTTGCTTTTTGCTTGTGCAATTTTCTTTGCACGTTTCTTGTAGTTTTGTCCAGTTGCAGATGCCTCGATTGGAATTCCCATTCTCCTCAATTTGTGGGGTGGTTCATATTTCAGTGCATCTTCGTTCGAATCATAAATCAAGCAGAAGCCTCGTGAATGATCTCCAATTGTTCGGATTTTGGAGAGAAAAATTATGGATGTTGGCATCAGGTGGAGGCGATATTTGATCATTTCAGCTATCACTATTTTAGTTGGTTTCGGTTTCCTACAATGCAAAACATTAACAACACATTGAATACGCTTAAAATCTTCCTCCCTCTGCAAGTGAGGCGTAGTTAATGTCAATCCCGTTGTGGGGAGGGGAATTGTGTTTCTAGTCTGCATCATATTAAACTGGAGAGGGAAAATAAGTATGTTAGTCCACCAAGATGTTCTTAGGTATGATGGGCAGCTTTAAAAGCCTTGTCGTTGATCAGTCTAACGTCCAACTTGGGACGCTTCGAAATGGCCTCATTGGGGAACGAACCCCTCAGCACATAACGAATCCTGTCATTGACGAAGGCACGTGCCCCCACATGTCACTTCGGAAAAAGGATTGGAGTCTAAATATAAATGTAACAATCAAAAGAATATAACATGAAAGCTCTCTACAATAATTTTTTAAACCATAACATGCAATAAACGAAACAAATGAATAAGCACTTGAATCAATATTAAAACCCACCTCAAGTTTGTTTAGAGACAACGGTCTTCTTTACCGCGGGAGAATGAGAATCACAAATAACCTACAAAAAAGTGAAAAAGAAGTTAATAAAACTAAATATATCTACACTACCAATGTCATATTCACTACATAACGCTACCACTCATGATATAAAATTGGTAAATGTATATGCATGAATTTGTAACAAGTTAGAAATGTAGAGATAGAACATTTAAAACAAATAACTATCCCTCTAAAACAAATAACATATACGGTTGGGTGTTTACATTGCATTGTACACACCATACTTTTTTCATACTTCATTGTTTATAAAAATAAAAAAATTATATAGATCACCATGGTAGTGAATATATCGAGGCAGAGATGAGACTTTTCTTGTGGATCAGACAAGGATGACGTTGAGCTCACTATTGGACAGAGATACTTGTCATCAAAAATTGATGTTACGGCTATGTAGCACTCAAATTTTAACAGAACTTCTTATCAATAATTGTGGATATATTTTGTAACCCTGGGCTTTACAAAAGTTCATGCAATCTAATACCCTCGTCATTGCAATCTAAATGAATCCTCATCTTCCTATTCAATGATTCACTCATTACTTAGAATGGGGTGTGCTATGACATGCAGTTGGCAGTCCCTCATTTCTAACTTGTGTTGTCACTTGATTCAGATGCATACCATATCAGACAGACAATACACTTTCATTGATGAGGTTTAAATTGAGGCCTTAACCTGCAAACCATTAAGTTTTATGTGAGCTTTCAGATCTGTAAACAAAGGAAAGGAAGCTTAGTTGGAAAAGGGAGACGAGATCAATTTAGGAAGGTGGAATTTTCATTCTAATTTTAATTATGTAGTATAGGTGGAATTTTGGAGAACACAGGAAACTTCACACCCACCTCTTCTTTGTTGACTGTGCGACAAGCATGTCTTCTTAGAAGCCACACTTAGCCATCTATGTGGCATACTGGTTTATGCACGGGAAAAGTTTGACAATATATCTCAAAAACATAGCTTCATATGGAACATATTGTCAGAGGATATTCCTGCAACGGTTTCTGTGAAGAAGCACTTACCCTTTACTATAAAATGTAAAAGGTGGACATGCAACCTGATAATTATTGCATAGCCAAAGCTGGACATGCGTCTGATATTACTGTGGGAGCTTCTCAACTGGAAATATTTGCCGAAAGTAGGATTATAAGATCATCGAATTCAATCAACCAATTTTTTCGTTGAGTTGGGTTGCTATCTAGATTCCGAGTAAGCAGGCTCAAAGCCAATATGGGGGAAGAATTATAGATAATATAGAACAAGAACACACAAATCGCCAAAATGGATATAGAGAAGCACCGGTCTGCCAAAACTTCAATGAAGGCCTTACTGCAAATACAAACTTTTTACTGGTCTGTAAAATTCCCTCAAAATTTTAAAAAAAAAACTGTACATACCTGATATGGGAATTCATTATTTGATTTATTATTCAATCCAAACTCACGTGCAGCTTACAGGTTACTGGCAGAGAGAATTCCCTTGAAGACACTGCGAGTTCTCTGGAGATCAAATTCCATCCAAACCCAGAACGCATTTTTTGGATTCAAACACGGAGCCTATGTTCTTCTGTGGGTTTGAAGAAATATAAGATTGCAATGGTGACCGCCTCGGATGAGTCGGGTAGTATTCTTACGAGGTCTTTTCAGGGTCTCATGAAATTGGTGGAGCCGAACAAGAAGAGCTATGCGCAGAGTCATGGGTATGATTTTATTGAACCATACAGTCAACTAATTTCATCCACGTAATACACGAAAAAGATTGGTTCTGCTTTCATAAGTGCTAAAGTTAACTGTGAAGAGCTAATGTACATAAGAAGAAGGCCAAACAGAATAGGAGGAAAAAGAACATTTGATACACAACCAAACCAATACCATTAATCAACCAAACAGCTAACAAGAAAAGAACCAAACGCAGTCTGTCGACTCCCAAACAAATAAACAAATTTACATACCAAACGTTGTCTGTCGACTCCCTCGGATCCCTCTTTCGCAAAAACGAACTGCTTATTTGATGAGATAACCAATACAAACTCTTTATTTATAAAAAGGGCGGAATCTAAAAAACAGCAGTTAAAAATAGGATCTTAAAAATAGAAAGTCAAAAATTGCATGCAAAGTAAAAACGACATGCAAACAGCTGTCAAATTTAATCCCGTTTGAAAAACGTCTAAAAGGTTGTCAAATTTAGGACAGTTGCAGAAACGTCCGGAGGTCCTCTACCATAGGGGGAACGCCTTCGGCGTAAAAAAGAAAAAAGAAACACTATTGGTTGACACGACTCAAATTGATTGAAGCCTACCCACCCGAGGGTGATGTCACCGTTATTGCAAATATTCCTTCACCTACCATGTAAAGCATGTCAAACTTTTGGAGATCGTATGGTAACGAGGAAGGAAATAAATTCAACGCGTTTATATTCTATTTAGGTAGTCAAAGTCAATGTACTCCCCACGTGAAACCAATTTCAAAACGTTTCTAGCTAATCCATAAATACCATTGGGGGAGAGACACAGATTGAGATCATAATCTGCGAGCAGACCACTCCAGAGAAAAAGAAGAGAACAGTTAGCTTCCAATTCTTCTGCAAAATGGGGAAACGAGGAATTTCTCACCATCACCAAAATAATGGAGGCCCGACAGACACCATTATTCCCCGCCTTCTTTCGCCCTTTCACTTGGGCCCTCTCTTTCGCCTTTCTCACAGGTATATATTTTTCTGCAACCATGGATTTCCACATTGTTAGGTAGCTGGTTTCTCTAACTTGGTGCGTTCATTTTAATGTGTTCAGAGTCGTGTTGGCTCCCGTGACTCGGTGCCGTGCAATAAACAACGTCCCTCAGAATTCCCACGTCAAATTCTATTCTCAGAGGACTACCAGAGGCGGCCTTTTGATCTCCGAAGCCAACGCAGTTTCACCACAGGCTTTTGGGTATGCCGCGCCCCGCCTCCACATTAATATATAAACAGTCTTTTTTGGGGTGATTATTTAGCGTAAGACAGCAAGACGATTGATCAGATCTTGTTTTGAATTGCACGCAGGTTTCCGCATTCTCCAGCCATTTTCAGCGAGGAACAGGTCAAGGCATGGAAAAAGGTGGTGGACGCCGTTCATGACAAGGGCGGCATTATTTTCTGCCAGCTCTGGCACGTCGGCAGGGCATCCCACACAGGTATTATGACTGATCCATTGGTTTGATTCTGTTCTGTTCTTTTCTGTTCGTTGATTTTGAAATTAATTCGAGAATGGATATTAATTGCAGTTTATCAGCCAAACGGGGAAGCTCCCATATCGTCCACCGCAAACCCAATTTCAGAGGAGTGGAGTATAATGATGCCAGACGGCTCAAAGGCCATATACCCTTCTCCGCGGGCGCTCGAGACCTCTGAAATACCTGCAATTGTTGAGCAGTTCCGTGCGGCGGCGAGGAATGCGATGGCGGCGGGATTCGACGGCGTGGAAATACATGCGGCGCACGGATACCTGATCGACCAGTTTTTAAAAGACGGCGTGAATGACAGGCGGGACGACTACGGCGGGTCCCTCGAGAAGAGATGCCGTTTCGCGGCGGAGGTGTTGCAGGCGGTGGTGGATGAGATTGGCGCCGAGCGGACGGCCATACGACTGTCGCCTATCATCGATCACATGGGCGCCGCCGATTCCGACCCTCTCTCCCTCACATCTCACTTAATTCGCCTGCTTAATTCCTTTCCTTGTCTCGCTTATCTCCATATGACCGAGCCGCGATTCACCAAAGAAGGGCTCACAGAGGATATTGCGTCACAGGGCGATTGCATGGCCGCCAAAATGTGGAGTAT
>JAHRHJ020001265.1:0-27649 GCA_019776745.2 Taxus chinensis
CATACAGGTATGCCATGTGATGATTGATGGGGGCATTAGCATTAACATCATTTTATCCCATGCATTTGCTCAAATGCGCATACCTGACAATTGCATGCATAAACATCTGGTCATGTTGCGTTCATTAAATGACGCTATCACCTCTACACTAGGCACCGTCATCCTCCACATTCGCTTGGGCCCCCGTACTGTTCCAGAATTGTTTTATGTCCTGGAGGGGGAATTCCAATATAACCTGTTTCTTGGAAGACCCTAGGTCCGTGTCACGGGTTACGTTCCTTCCACTTTGCATCATTGTGTAAATTTTGAACACGAAGGACACACTTATACCATTCCATCTGACCCCTCACCTTTCAAAACATGCAACATGCTTTACCAACCCAATGATGTGCTCATACCTATTAAGCCGTCTACCTCCACAACTACTACTTCTTCACCTACGCCTCCACCTACCAGTATAGCCGCTGCTTCTACTGCACATACCTCCTCCATTCCTACTGCTGCCATAACCTCCACAGCTGACCCATTAGCTTCCCAATCCATTAACTCTACCTCAGCATCGACCTCCGACACTTTATCCATTCTAGCTACCTACATACCAACCACTGATCCCTTGGAAGGTGTTTTTCAACACCTCACTCTGGGGGAGTACTGCCTAATATAGTGTCAACACATTCCTTACTCCACAAGAGTATTGAATCCTTCACCAACACTCGTGTTATGATCACCGTATAGGAGAACACCTCCTTTATGGTCCTCCTTACCTTCGTACTAGTCACACCTATGGGGGATTTGATACTACCACTTACACACCCGAACCACCACCACTAACTTGCCCATTTTCTGTTGACTTCCAATCACTTACCAATCTGTTGGTTGGATATTTTGTCAAACCAAAATATGAGGTTCAACCACAGTACATGAGATTTAATCCCTCCTCAAAGACAGGTGAGGCTGCCTGTTTATTGCTAATCTAAAACACAGTAAATAATATATACAATATTCACACTAATCTAACCATTGGGGGGTTGGGATGAAATCCCGAAATCCACATTCACACGATTCAAGGATATTGCTTTCGTAAGTGAAATAGGTTAGAAACTGTTACAGTGAAAGAAGCACAGTAGAAAAGAAATGGGAGAAACGTATTTTCTTTCGAGTAAAAGCAGAGCACGAAATAATCATACG
Organism: Taxus chinensis; assembly: GCA_019776745.2. Taxonomy (NCBI): domain Eukaryota; kingdom Viridiplantae; phylum Streptophyta; class Pinopsida; order Cupressales; family Taxaceae; genus Taxus; species Taxus chinensis. Next base: position 1,189 of record JAHRHJ020001265.1, read on the forward strand.
AGTTTTAGATCACAGATATAGTGTTCGAGATAATTAGAAATACTGAGATTCTATGCAAAGAATAGCTTTAAGATCATGAACATAAGAACACTGTCTCAAATAAGATATATTTCACAACACAAAGTATGTAAAACAATATCAACTCCTATTCTTCAAAATGATTGAAAGAAAACACAAAGTTTTTCTCCTTTCCAATAGCCTCTTAATGCTTCAAAAAATTCTCGACCCTTTGGAATGCACAAGCATCCCTTATTTATAACAAAGGAAGCTAGAGGAAAAACAGGACAGATCCTGAAAAGTAGCATGCTAACTAGAGTTCAGCTTTGCATGATTCTCACGCAGGAGATCAAGTCAAAGTATGAATTAAAAATAATGACAAAATGGAAATAGAAGACATGTCATTCTAAAAATAGACATGACATGGGACGTTGGAGCTCAATCCGAGTCATCATCGTTTTGATTCGTCTCCTTTCTCTTCCTCCAGCTGAGACTGTTTGTTCCGGAACTCCTGGAACTTCCGAATGATGCCTTGCATTTCATTCTCCTCAGGTGCAGTGGAATGATCATTCCACATTTCGCAGGTCTCATGGACATCGCTGGCAGTGCCGGGAAGTTTCTTCAATCCTTTGCTGAGCTTTCTTAAGGCCTCCAACGTATGTTCAATCTTCACAAACTGACCAATGACTCCAAGGTCGAATCCATCTACAGGTTCATGCTGAATAGTCTCTTGAACTTTTTTGAAGAGATCATCTGCTGATAGGGCAATTGAGTTCCCAACTGACACTTTTGGACAAATCTTAAGCAATTCTTATTCCAGATCACTTTTCCCATCGATCAATTTATCCCTTGATTCTCTCAACTTGCTGCAGGCTTCGTTGAGGATCTTTACTCTGAACTTGGTGGCCTTGATCAGCTGAAAGTGTTTATCTGTATGTGGAAGAACGCCTTCTTCTACCAAGAGATGTGCTGGTATTTGCTTTAGCACTTGGAGAGCTTCACAAGTCAAATCAAGCTGTCCAATTTCTTCAGTAAATTCCTCATCCATCTTCTCTCCTTCTTTCTGAATCTCTGCCAAAGACTGATGAGCTTTCACCACGTCTTGAATTACTTCCTTCCCCTGTAGGAGCAACTTTTGGATCCATTCGTCAACCACTCTTCCTTTTCTTGTAATCTTCTCAATCGTAGGCACCGATGAGAAATCAAATCCGGCAGAAGCAGAAGCAGAAGAAGGTGGTATGGATTCAAGGGGTTTTGAGAGTTTGATCAAAACCTCTGTCAACTGTTCCACTTTTTCCTTAAACTCATCTCGGCTGACCTTTGTTTCTTTCAACTTTTGGCACAACACGTCTATGGAAGCCCGTGCATCTTGTTGCGCTCCTTCTGTTGTCACTTTCCCTAAAGACACCCTGGTTACCTGGTAATCAGCTGCGGTTATATCATCTCTAGTTTTGTCAGCTGAGGGAGTGGCAATTTCTGCGAACTTATCTCCTGAAGCATCTACCAAAACCCTTGAAACTGTTTTGGGTTTCTTGGCTGATCTCGCAGTAGAAGTCTTGAGTGAGATGAAATCAAAAGCTGGTAGGGGTACAAATACTTTTCTCTTCCTCAGATTTTGCTCGAGTAACCATTGTGGCGTATTAGAAGCAATTGCCACTGTTGCAGTAACTGGTATTCTACTCTCAAGAGGAGCAGATTCTACTATTGGAGGGGGAACAATAGTCAACGTGGTAGTAGGTGTAATGAATAGAGGCACAGGTTTTGGGGGAGTGCTGGTGATCACTTGGGTTCCAGCAGAGAGGGGTGAGAGCCCAGAGAAAATATTGGCCATACTTGAAGAAGTGGATGGGGAATGAGGAGATTGGAGTGGTTGTTGAGGGGGAGGCACAGATTCAGACCCCAAAGCCTTGAATGCAAGAGACAAGGTCTCTCCTGTTGAGCAATCAGCAAATGGTGAAGACAGAGGCTGGCTTCCTCCTTCTTCCAAATTAATTTCTCCTATTTCTGGTGGCGTTGGTGATTCTGGCACAACCACCATTTAAGCTGGAGAAACAATTGAAGAGATTTGTCTTTCTTTCCTCCTCTTGGGAATCCTGATTTTTATAGACCCCCCAGTAGATTCCTTGTCCTTCTTCTTTTTGGAGGGCCCCACCTCAGAAGCAGCCAATTTTGGAAACTTGTCATCCTTAAAATTCATCCCCCAAGAGGAGAGCCATTTCTTCGTACGAGCCAAAATTAGGGCTGACCTATCGGTGATAGAGGCTTTCTCGCTGGGCCGACCAATCAATAGGTGGAAAAATGTATCGATCTTCGTTAAGCCCATCATAGGACATATCCAACACACTTTCATTGTCGGTCGTGCCATCTGGAAAATCCGAAAGCTCCAGTGTCTGGATCTCATCAATAGTTAGCCTACTGTTATCTTTTCTGCGAACTGCAACTTCGTTACGCAGATCCACCCAGATATCCTCAATGTCGGGCCTGTGCAGATGTAGGGCTCCATAGGTTCTCAGCACTCCTCGGATGTCAAAACCATCCCGCGATTTCATATGCTTCTTTAATTTCTCCTGAAGTTCACATTCGACATTTTTGGCCTTAGCCGCTGTCGAGCAAGTATATCTCCCAATAGAAATTGGGAAGGATACTGCTGCCTTATGCTTGCTCTGTTGGAATTTGTGAAAATCCAATAGTTTCCTGACCAATTCTATTAGTATCAATCTATCTCCAGGATAACGAGGCAGACGGAAAGGCTCTCCAGAGTACATGACCGTTCGAAGGTAGGTAAACTTCTTAAACTGTAAGAACATACATCCCCATTTAGATACTTCATCCCATGCCTCGTCTGAGACCCTTGTTTTTCTCAGCCCTGGATTCAGCTGGCATATGTTCTCGTAGAAAAAGGCGTCATTTACCCTCCTAAAATGATCCTTGGACCCCTTCTTCGTTATTTGAGGATAATACTTATAGACTGGATTTGTCGTTCTGCTTCCTTTTGTATCCAGTCCGGGGTAACTCCTCATTCCAGCTGCTGCATAGGCTACATATGAGAACATATAAAACTTTCCGGTTGACAGGACCGTCGTCATCTGAGAGTCAATCTCATCACTCATAAGGGCCCCCCAGTCAATCCCTTGCTTGTTCTTCTTAATGGTGACCATGAATTGGTACATCCATGCATGAAATAAGTTTGATTCCGGCAAGCCAAAAACCCGGCTCAGCAAGGTGATAATGTCGTTGATTTCTTGTATGAAATCCGATCTAGGAATAGTTCTTGGAAATCTAGATATTACTGGTTTAGGTTTGACCAAGAACTTCTTATTGACATCCCTAATGTAATTTTCCTGGTTACTGTCCCAGGCCTTCTGAGCCAATTTGATGTCTAGGGCCCCATACTCTTCAAAATTTGGTAATTTCAGGAGATCATCAAAATAAGCCCCATCTAGTTGGATAACCACTTCACCAGCCTGATTCCTTATGGAACGAGAAGTTGAGTCGTAGCTGGATGCACACGCCAAAAAAAACTCTGGACATTGGGCAGACATGGGGAAGCCTGCTGCAAGGGGCAAGCCACTGTTAGCTAAAGCCACCATCCACGGGGTTTGAGAAGAACTCTTTACCCTATTCCAAAAGTCGTCCATGTCTATGTTGCCAGCTCAGTATCCCTGATGTCATAATTACAGTCGATATATGACGGGGGTTCTGGTTTCTTAAATTTGTATTTCATCCTGCTAGATTTTTTCGGCCCTCTCCTGTGATGAACCAGGATCCGACATGAAGAATATTGAAAGGAGAAAGACTCAGAACTCCGGAGATGCTGTGCACACTGAAAAACCTGATTGACTGAATGCGTCGGAAGCAGAGGAGAACCCGACACGTAGAAGAAGATATCGGAAAACTTTGAGAACCCGACAGGTCTGATATGTCGGACTCCTGGCGAAACCCGACACTTGCTTTATGCTTGGGGAAATAGGAGAAAACCCGGCACCCACTGTTAATGACGGAACCTGAAGAAAACCCGGCCTCCACTATTGATGGCGGAACTTAGGAGGTGCCCGACACTTAGTGTTGAGGTCGGAATGTTGAAAAACCCCGTCACTGTGAGCTTCCTTTGTATTTCGGACTTTTGAATCTGCAAAACAACCTTCAAAATCCGGGAAACAAAAACAGAGTCTTTCCTTTGAATTTTCACATATAAAACATCCTTTCTTTTTGTGTTATTCATATTCCATACATCATGCAAGCAATTGGAAATTGGAAGGAACAGCACCAATTGACAGCCACAAGCAGAAAATAAACCCTAAAAACCCAAAACCCTTTCCAAAACGACACAGAAAGAAGAAAGAAGAAAAACCCTCAACCACTGGCAAGAAATTGGAAAGAAAATACACGCAATCGATCTAAAAAAAATCAAGAATAAAGAAGGAACGAAAAATACCTTCAATTCGAGACAGGCAAAATCGAAAACCAACGATCCAGTCTGGCGACGCGAGTTTGCGGGTTTTGGGAGCGGAAGAGCATGCGAAAAATCCACGAATTAAAAATATGAACGGTAAGAATGACGTGGAAATCCGCGTATTTATAAGAAAATCAGTAATAAATACACTTCAGCTCGGCACGTGCCACCTCACCAACCACTCGGCAAGAATGCCACGTCAGTATGTTGGAGGAGTCCGAAAACCCGACACGAGGAGTTTTAGTGCATTTCGGGGTTTCGGGCTTCGGAAAACATGGAGCAGAAAACATGTTTTGGAACACGAATGTTCCGATGCATTGAACTTCTGAAAAACCCGATTACAAAGGATATGAGCGGACTTCGGGAATCGAAGAACATGGCGCATAAAACATGTTTTGGAACATGAATGTTCCGATGCTTTGGGGTCCCGAAAACCTGACTACAAAGGATTTTCTTAATACAAAGCGGGTTTCGGAAGTCGGAAGTCGGACGACCACAAAGCATATTTTAACTCAAGTACGTTCAGATGCATTGAACTTCCGAAAACCTGATTTCAAAGGATATGCTCAATATAAGACGGGTTTTGGGTTTCGGAGGACATAAGACATAAAGCATGTTAAAACTTATGTCAAGCTGTTAGTAACACCTGAAAACCCGATTTTATCTAAAAGAGGTCAAAATGCAAAATTACTTCAAAAATTTTGTAGGGGTTATCCCGACCGTTTCGTTGTGAACTCAAAACGGGGATAACAGCTGGCTCCAGTTGGGGAATTTCTTTGTAATACCAAAGGAAGAGAACTCAGAGTCTCTGATCTTATTCATTAGGCTATGGGGTCAAGGAGAAAACCGAAACAAAACAAAATGAAGAAATGAAAGAAAGAAAACCAAAAGCAAACACACAACAAAAGCAAAATATGTACAATGCAAGAGAGCATCTTGCATTAATGGTGGAACAGCTTTAGATGTTGTCCACTGAAAGGCAAAGGGAGTAACCCTCCATCTAGATATGATAGAAGGAAACTATTTTCACCATTCAACTCGTGGATCTTGAAAGGTCCTTTCCATAAAGAATCAAACTTTCCATGCATTCCTTTCTGTTCTCTTCTTTTATCCCAAAGCAACACCAGGTCTCCAATCTGGAAGTCACGTTGCTTTGATTTTTTATCAAAAATCTTCTTCACCCTGCTCTGATGATCTACTATACGATCAACCACCTTAATTCGCTCTTCTTCTAGCCTGGTTAGGTACATAACCCTCTTTTCGATAGAATTCTGAAAAGCTACATCTTCAAACCGTCTTCGCCAATTGCAAGGCTGGCAATTCTACTGAGATAGGAATTTCAGCATCAATCCCATATAGCAACTGAAAATGGGACATCCCTATGGCTCGCTTTGGAGTGATCCGATCAGCCCACAATGCATCATACAATGCTTTGTGCCATGTTAGTGCAAAATCACAGCACCCCTGGATGTTGATCAGATTTCTAGGTTGATCATATTAATATCCAGTGTGATTGCATAACATTGAATCCTTTCTCCAAGTGTGGGACTTGAAGAGTGAGAAAGGAATCTCCAGAGAAAGGCTGGTTCCTATTCCTCTGTTCAGGTGCATACGAAATATGCAGAGGATTTTCCTCAAAATCTAATCTAATTTGCCAAGGAGACAAGGAGAGAAGATGCATAAAATAAATCTAAGCTAATAGAGGTGATGCACCAAGGAATGAAGAACATATGCTTTGCAACATAAACACAGATCATGTAGATATAACACAACACCATGCACAGACAGCAAAAAATGCAATGAAAGATCAAGAATGACAGTAATAAATATGTAAGAGAGTCTAGAAGCAACCACAGACACATATATATTGCTCAAGGATCGATTCAATACATTGCAATGGCCAAAATGCAAAAACGGTGTTACAGTCTATATGGGAGGTCTGAAAACTCCACAAATCTTCTTATGAACAGGAGAGAAGGGAGGGGTTGCAAAACAGAAATGTCCAACATTAGAAAGAAGCCCCTCCTTACAATTTATAGGAAGAATGAGAGAGAAAAGAGAGAGGAATTCGAAATCTGCCCCAACCACCTCCTGAATGCATTTAACTCATCTCATCATGGCAGAAGCGGCGGATCCTGGCGAAACGGCGGGCTGCCTAACAGGAGCGGCGAACTGTCTGCTGCATTAAAATTGTTTGTTGACGCATCACTTCTGTTTGTTATTCACGCCAGAGGCATTTCTTTATTTTCATCCTCCAAACTGAACCAAAACACAAGATTGACCTTGGAAACGTGTAGAGAATTTTACCAGCTTTCCATTGATATAAAGAACATGCAAATCCAAGCTCTGGATCAAAAGTTATGGCGATCTGAAGATTTAGGGCACGGAACAGGCGAAAACGCCTTTTTTTGAAATATCTTTCCCGCGCACTGCCACTTGGATGCCACGTGGCATGCTCTGATTCGCTGAATAATTCTCTCTCTTCTGCTTTTCGGCGGGCTGTCTTTTGAATTTTCCTTGTGGGCCCTAGCTGGGACACGTGGCACTATCCCATTGGTTCGGATCGGTGCTCGAAAACTCGCCCTTTGAATTTTCTGGTCCTTCTCCTTAAGACACGTGGCGCTGATCTGATTGGTTCTCGGGCCTGCCGGCTCTACGCGTACTTCGCGTTCATTTGTTTTGTCCCGGACCTCCGTCCCATGGGCTTTTGATTTTGGCACCTTTTGATTGGCTCTCATCCTTCGGCTTCTTCGGGTATTTCGGGCATTTTTGGCCCGACGTCCCACTTTGATTTTGGACCTTTTGGGACTGCTTTTCGGCCGATTCGGCCGGTTCGGGCATTTTTGGCCCGCTTGTCCCACTTTCTTAGGACTGACTTGACCCTTTTCGCGCGATCCGGCCGGTTCGGGCATTTCGCGTCCATTTGTTCCACTCGTCCCGAATGCTACCCTCTTCAGCAGTTAGCCAATTTTTCTTCTCGGCTGGATCGGCTTTTCGCGCCCGCCGCGTACTTCTGTCCCACTTGTCCCATTTGCTTTGTGGGCCGCCTGGACTCATTTCGGCCGGTTCGGGCGGTTCGCGTACCTTTGTCCCATTCGTCCCACCTTGTGCTGGACCAGGACTTAGCCGATTTTCACAATTTTTACTGGCCCAAACTACTTGCTTTCTGCAACCTTCTCCGCACTTTCTCAAAGCTTGCTCCCTCCTTCTTCGGCCTGGGGAGTTTAGAAAGATTCCTGAAGGGACCCTAGAAACCTGATTTTGCTCTGAATCAGTCATTTTTCTTGGAATTTGGACATCCTGATGCATGTTATCAAATTTACCCTGGGGGGGTGAATTTTGGATAACAATTTGGCGACTCAGCGGGATCATTCTGCCTGCTAGATGAAAAGGCCAGTTGCCTGAAGCCATCCATTGGGCATGGAGTCATCAAATATTCTGTTAGAATCCAAACTGACTTAGAATGTGCAAAGGGAAAGATGGAATGTGACCTGATTTAGCAAAGACATGCATCATCTCCATAGACAGTAAGCTGTGCCAAGGCACTTAGGGAAAACAAAACTAATTACAGCAAAACAATGTGCACAAGCACTTGGAGGGAAGAAAATCTAATCTAGTATTTACAGATGTAGTGAAACTCCCTCTAGAAGCAACGCTTGAGATAGATTCCATTTACTGGAATCTGCAGTTCTTCACCATCCAATGAGGCCAATTGGAAAGCATTGTTGTTCTTGCACTTTGTGACCATGTATGGGCCACTCCAAATGGCATCAAATTTTGAATGCCTTCCTGGCTTTGCTCTGTCCACATCCCATTTCAATACTAGATCTCCTACTTGAAAAGATCTATCTTTGGCCTTCCTATCAAAGGTCTTCTTGATCAAAGCCTGATCCTTTTCCATTGCTTGGAATGCCTGATCTCTGATTTCTTGCAGCTCCATCAATTCTGCATATCTCACCTTCATGGGTCCAAACTCTAGCAATTCCAGTTGTTTCATGAGTTCCAACGTTGGCAACTCAAGTGACAGGGGCAAGATTGCCTCTCTTCCGTAGACAAGCCTAAATGGAGAGTTACCTGTGGACCTTTTGGGAGTTATCCTATCAGCCCATAAGGCTGACTTCAGTTTGGTATGCCAAGCCTTCTGATTCTCATCAAGAGTCCTCCTAATGATCCTCAGCAAGTTTTTGTTTGTAGACTCGGCCTGGCCATTACCTTGAGGGTAATAGTTTGATGAAGTGCTGAGGTAGATCCCGTTCTTGACAGCCCACTCAGTAATTTTAGATCCAATGAATGCCAATGCATTATCAGAGACTATTGTAGCAGGCACACCAAATCTGGTAGTTATCCCCTCGTAAAAGTCCAAGATGCTAGACTCATTCGCCTCTTTGAGTGCCACTGCTTCTGTCCATCTGGTGAAGTAGTCTGTGGCTGTCAAAATCCATTTGTGCCCTTGGCTCGAATTGGGATTGATGATTCCAATGAAGTCCAAACCCCATTGCATGAATGGCTGGTCAACTGAGATTGGATGCAATGGGAGGGCTGCAAGTCTCTCTTTTCCTGTGAAGAATGCACAATTCTTACATTTCTTGATCCATGCATAGCAATCACTAAAGATTTTAGGCCAATAATAACCAGCCTTCATGATTTTCAGAGCTGTCACTCTTGGTGCAAAATGGCCACCAGCTGGTCCATCATGAAACTCCTTTAATACCCTTTGAATCTGACCTGTGTTAATGCATCTCAGCAGCACTCCATTGACATCCTTCTTGAACAAAACTCCATCAATGATGGTATATGGAATAGCCTGCAACCTGAAGTGTCTTCTTCTTGCTTTGCTCATTTCTAGAGGGCACATGCCCGTCTGTAGGAAATGTATCATATTTTGAGTCCAACAGGGAATGGACTCATCATCATTTTCATGTTTTTGATCATTTTGCAAAAACAGGACAGCGTCTTCTTTATCTTCTGGGTTGTTTAGTTGTTTGGAAGCGAGCTGCTCACACAAACCCTTGCCTCTTACCAGCTTGGTGATCTTGATCTCAATGTCATACTCCATGACACGGGTGATCCATCCTGCCCTTTTATCGTTCAAATCCTTGTTGAGGAGGAAGTCCTTAACCCCAACATGTGAGACCAGCAACTGGACCTTGTTGTTTGATATTAAATGCTTGAACTTCTTCAAGCTCCTGACTACTGCAAGCACATGTTTTTCAATAAAAGAGTACCTCAATTCACAGTCATTTAGGCTTTGGCTAAAGAAGGCAATTGGCTGTTCATCATTATCTTTATTCTGTTGTACCAAAATGGCAGAAATAGTGTCATCACCCCCAAATGCATAGAGGATGAAATCCTTGGAAAAGTCCGGGTTGATGAGAGTGGGTGCCTGGGAGACGGCTTCTTTGATTGCTTCAAAACTCTCCTTGCCTTCTGCCGTCCATTTGAAAGCCATGTTTTTTCTTAACATTTTGGTGATGGGCTTGACAAGGGCTGCAAAATTTGGGACAAACCTCCGAACAAAGTTTATCCTTCCCAGGAAACTTTGAAGAGCCTTTTTGTGACTTGGCAATGGCAGAGCTCTTATGGCTTCAACCCTTTCTGGATCAATTGCTAATCCTTCCTTGGAGACAATATGGCCAAGAAGTTTCCCTTCATGTGCAAGAAAGATGCACTTCTTAGGATTTAAAGACACTCCAAACTTTCTACACCTCTGAAATACTTGCCTGAGGTGAAAGAGATGGTCTGCAGCATTCTTTGAGAAGACAGTGATATCATCTAGGTATACCAACACTATCTTGTTAATCAAGCCTTTGAATGCCATATCCATAGCTCGCTGGAATGTTGCTCCGGCGTTCGACAATCCAAATGGCATCTTCTTGTAAGCATATGTGCCCCATTTGGTTGTGAAGGCTGTCTTGAACTGGTCTTCCTCCTTCACCATAATTTGATTGAAGCCTGAGTATCCATCAAGCAGCGAAAACCTTTCTGACCCAGCTACAACCTGCAATATTTGCTCCATGGAAGGGAGTGGATAATGGTCCTTGAGAGAGGCTCTATTCAAATCTCTGAAGTCAACACATAGCCTGATCTCTCCACTTTTCTTTCTGACTGGAACTAAGTTGGCAACCCAACTAGAATGCTTGATTGGGAATATAATTGCTGACTCAATCAGCTTGTCCAATTCTTTCCTCATGAGAGGCTCCATGTGTGGATTGACTGGTCTCTGTTTCTGCCTGACAGGCTTAGTATTTGGATCCAACTCGATGGTATGCTGAGCTAAGTTGGGATTGAAGCCCTTCAAGTCTTCATAGCTCCAAGCAAACACGTCAGGGAATTCTTGACAAAGCTGTATGAACTCATATCTCTCTTGCTCAGTTGTCATTTTTCCAATTTGCAATGGCTTGTTCTCTTTTACCAAGATGGATACCGAATCTTCCCTCTTGACCTGAATATTTTCTTTCTCCTTTCTAAACTGATCATTGGGGTTAAAAATGGACTCCAAGGTGACAAGTCCCTTGGGCAGCTTGTCAGTTCTCAGCTGTATCACCTGGTCACCATATTGCTGTTTCAACTTCTCTTGATTTTTAGCTGAGAACTCAGCTTCTTCTTGCAAGAAGTGGATGATTTGCTGGTCATTCTCAAATACTTGCCAATTGACATCGTTATCCGGCACTGAAGGCCTCACAATCACGTGGATGTTTGGCTGTACCTTGTCTTGTTGAATGTTTTCTACAATGTCAAAGGTTGCCCCCACTGCTGCAAGCCTGTCAGCAGCTTGATTCTCTTTTCTGGGAATGGCCTTGATGCTGAAAGCCTCAAAATCTTCCATGAGGTCCCACACCCTGTTTTTGTAGCATCTGAGTAGATCATTTTTGGCAGCATGCTGTCCCTTGACCTGATTTACAATCAGCTCACTGTCCCCAAACACTTGCAAGTTATTTATTTTTCTCTTTATTGCCCAATGCATCCCTTGCATCAAGGCTTCATATTCAGCAGTGTTATTGGAGCATGCAAATTGAAATCTAAAAGCTGAATAATACTTTACTCCTTGAGGTGAAATAAGCATGGCTCCACCTCCTGCGCCTTGTCTACTCCTTGATCCATCAAAAAACAGTTGCCATACCTCATTGTCATCCTTGTGGCTTGGCTTGGTGATGTTAGGAATAGGTTGACTTTCTTCGTGTATACAATAGACCCCTAGCTCAGATTCTTCTACTTCTTGATAAGGATCAAAAGCATGCACCTTGCTTGCCCATTCATCAAGAGTCAAATCTGGGATACTTCCAACCTTAGTGTCAGCTTCATCAGTGCCAAGGTGATCTTCTTGATCAAATGCTGAGCAATTGGTATTAATATGACTTGGAGTATGGGGCTCAATGTGGAAATCTGCAATAGGTTCCGACCTAATTGTAGCTTTAGTTCCATACCTCGTTCTGAACAGCATGTGTGACCAATCAGCGGACAAATATCCCCCAATCTTGGCAGTAAAGTCCCTTGACAAACAGAGGGCAAAGAGTGGTGGAAGGTCTATGACTGATATATCTTGTAAGACAACAACATTTGGACATGCATGCAAGGTAAGACTCAAATTTTTAATCACTCCAACTGTTGCTATTGCTGTCCCATCCAGCTGCACTACTCCCTTAGATGTTATTTCATACTGGAGCCCTAGCTGATCAGCTATCTGTTTAGGCATTACTGAGCTACTTGCCCCAGAGTCTATCATGCAGTTATGCACTAGCTGATTTCCAATAATTAACGAAACATAGAAAGGGGGGGGCTTCAGCATTCTACCTTGTTGTGTTCCATGATTTCCTTCAGGCTGGGCAGCATTTGTAAGCACTTTGTCTTGCCTTTGAACCTGCTGATTTGAAGTTGGCCAATCCTTTATGGCAGCTTGCAGCAGATTTCTTTGGCCTGGGATGGATAGGGATTCCCACATAGATATATTGACATTTGTCTTCTTCATCTGATCAATGATACTGAATGGTGATGAAGGATCCCTCTGCTGTCCCTTGGTTTGCACATTTGCCCCTTGAATATGGGCAGCAACAGCTGGCATTTGATTTGGCCTAGGGGCTGTTTTTGTCTGCCCTTGTGCATTTGAAACTGGGTTTTGCTTGCCAATCATTTGTGGAGCTGTGGGAGGTTGAGGATTGGCTGGGACTAATGGCTGTTCTTCACCCAAATTTCTCCTTTTTGACCTTGTGTTGGCAGCAACACCCTGAGAAACTATCTGATTCATGCCACAGAAATCCTCTGCTTGCCAATTTACCAACGTGGTATCATTTGGGGCTGATTGCTGTTGGAATGTTTCTTGTTGTTGGCTGTTTTCTTGACTACTCTCACCCTCCACACCAGCACTTGTTACCATTAAAGCTTGGGTTAGAGCACCATTATAGCACATGGATTGATTATGGGGTTCATTACATGGAAAACACCAATCATACTCCTGGGCAATGTTGTTTTGTGCTGGTACTAATGCCTTAGAGGCAGATATGGCATTTGGATTATAGGGCTGGAATGGTCTATTGGCAGGAGGCCTTGTTTGATTCATATTTGTGGCTGGATTAGGTGGTCTTTGAGGCTGATATGGCTGCCTATTCGGTTGAGCTTGAGGCTGATACGAAGGTCTAAAACCTTGAGCTTGCTGCCTCTTGAGTGTGACCAGCTCATTACCTAAATTTTGCAGTTGCTTCATGACTTCTTGAAGCTCATTTGGGGCACTTGGAGATGAAGTGGAAGCTTCATTTGAACTCTGATTTCTAGGAATGGGAAAAGGAGCTAAGACAGGTGCCTGACTAGTACTTGGGCTTTCTAAGCTTGGATATAATGGCATTGGAGGCCTAGGAGATAGCTTGCCAGCTTGAATCAGACAATTTTCAGCTCTAATGGCAATATTATAAGCAGCAGGGATAGTTGTGCCTCCCATGGATTGAATCAATATAGAAATATCAGAATTTAAAGCTTTAAGGTAGTATAGAAAAGCACCTTCTGCTGTTGGTCTGACTGCTACTGGAATTCTATCCCAAGATCTTTGAAATCTGAAGTTGAAATCAGTTAGCTGCTCATTGGAAGCTCTCTTGATGGTTGTCAGCTGCTCCAAAAGAGACAAGTTGTCTCCCTTCTCTCCGAATTGATTATCAAGTGCAATACACAGCTGATTCCAGTTTGTGATAGAGCCAGCTCCAAGGCTCCTAAACCATTGCAATGCTTTCCCCTTGAATGAAGACGCCAGCAATTTGACAGCTACTTGCATCTCGTCGATCTCATGGATTGCACAAATGTTAGCAATGTCCTTGACATGATCGCCAGGAGTGGTCTGATTTTCTCCAGTAAAGTATGGAATGTTCTTCAGTGCTGCTACTGGGATTGGATTTTGTGCATTGAGAGCAAGTGGGCTGCTGCCTGTGAAGTTGACATAGGGGTTCACTGGTTGCGCCATTCTGATTGGTCTTAAAATCCTTGTATATTGAAAGAAAGGCCGCTCAGGTGGAGGAGTTGAGAGAGTTCTGTTTGGTGGAGATGGAGACCTTTGAATCCTTCTTCCTCTTTGCCTTCTTATTGGAGATAGTTGCAGGTATTCAAACAGCACTTCCTCTTCTCCAGCTCTTGATCTTGTGATTCTTCTCATAAGCTTTTAGGGCTGACTGCTGGAACCAGTTGATTCCTCCCCTTGGAGTCGCCAGATATGCAAATAATAGTTCTTTTCGAGCAAGAAAATTGCAGCAGATGCATATCAACCTTGCTGCAAATAGAAATGAGACCTCTGTCCCACCGGGCGTGCCAAAACTGTTAGTGCAAAATCACAGCACCCCTGGATGTTGATCAGATTTCTAGGTTGATCATATTAATATCCAGTGTGATTGCATAACATTGAATCCTTTCTCCAAGTGTGGGACTTGAAGAGTGAGAAAGGAATCTCCAGAGAAAGGCTGGTTCCTATTCCTCTGTTCAGGTGCATACGAAATATGCAGAGGATTTTCCTCAAAATCTAATCTAATTTGCCAAGGAGACAAGGAGAGAAGATGCATAAAATAAATCTAAGCTAATAGAGGTGATGCACCAAGGAATGAAGAACATATGCTTTGCAACATAAACACAGACCATATAGATGCAATACCACATCATACACAGGTAACCGAAATGCAATGGGAGATCAGAATGACAACAATGAATACATGAGAGGATTTAAATTCAATCACAGACATATATATTGCTCAAAGGATTGATTCAAATACATTGCAATGGCCAAGAGGCACAATGACATTACAGTCCATGTGGGAGGCTTGGAAACTCCACGAATTCTCTTGCAAGCAGGAGAGAAGGGAGGGGTCGCAAAACAGAAATGTCCAACATTAGAAAGAAGCCCCTCCTTACAATTTATAGGAAGAATGAGAGAGAAAAGAGAGAGGAATTCGAAATCTGCCCCAACCACCTCCTGAATGCATTTAACTCATCTCATCATGGCAGAAGCGGCGGATCCTGGCGAAACGGCGGGCTGCCTAACAGGAGCGGCGAACTGTCTGCTGCATTAAAATTGTTTGTTGACGCATCACTTCTGTTTGTTATTCGCGCCAGAGGCGTTTCTTGATTTTCATCCTCCAAACTGAACCAAAATACAAGATTGGCCTTGGAAACGTGTAGAGAATTTTACCAGCTTTCCATTGGTATAAAGAACGTGCAAATCCGAGCTCTGGATCAAAAGTTATGGCAATCTGAAGATTTAGGGCACGGAACAGGCGAAAACGCCTTTTTTTGAATTCTTTCCCGCGCTCTGCCGCCTGGATGACACGTGGCATGCTCTGATTCGCTGAATAATTCTCTCTTCTGCTTTTCGGCGGGCTGTCTTTTGAATTTTCCTTGTGGGCCCTAGCTGGGACACGTGGCACTATCCCATTGGTTCGGATCGGTGCTCGAAAACTCGCCCTTTGACTTTTCTGGTCCTTCTCCTTAAGACACGTGGCATGATCTGGTTGGTTCTCGGGCCTGCCGGCTCTTCCGCGTACTTCGCGTTCATTTGTTCCGGATGTCCCAGTGCTGCCTGGGACAAAAACCTCCGATCCGCCCGAAATGGGCTTCCTTGTCCCTCATTTGGCCAAAGACACGTGGCACCTTTTGATTGGCTCTCAGCTCCTTCGGCTTCTTCGCGTATTTCGGGTCTTTTTGTCCCGGACGTCCCATTTTGATTTTGGACCTTTTGGGACAATTTCGGCCGATTCGGCCGGTTCGGGCATTTTTGGCCCGCTTGTCCCACTTTGCTTAGGACTGACTTGACCCTTTTCGCGCGATCCGGCCGGTTCGGGCATTTCGCGTCCATTTGTTCCACTCGTCCCGAATGCTACCCTCCAGCAGTTAGCCAATTTTTCTTCTCGGCTGGATCGGCTTTTCGCGCCCCGCCGCGTACTTCTGTCCCACTTGTCCCATTTGCTTTGTGGGCCGCCTGGACTCATTTCGGCCGGTTCGGGCGGTTCGCGTACCTTTGTTCCATTCGTCCCACCTTGTGCTGGACCAGGACTTAGCCGATTTTCACAATTTTTACTGGCCCATACTACTTGCTTTCTGCAACCTTCTCCGCACTTTCTCAAAGCTTGCTCCCTCCTTCTTCGGCCTGGGGAGTTTAGAAAGATTCCTGAAGGGACCCTAGAAACCTGATTTTGCTCTGAATCAGTCATTTTTCTTGGAATTTGGACATCCTGATGCATGTTATCAAATTTACCCTGGGTTCTTCCACTTTACCAACTTACTCCTTCTATAATATTCCTTCCCATATAAATCTCTTTATTGCTCTTAATTCCAACCTTTTGTCTATAGGATGCTTCCTCTACATTCCACAAACTCTGGCAATCATTATACTTCTGCAGTCATAATTCCTCATTTAAATTCAAGTGTGCCCTCATTATAATCATTTCTAAATGTCCTTACCTCTTGTTCTTTGTGCACTAGGTCCTGAATATCATGGTAACTCCCCTTGAATCATCTTCAACATTTACATAGATTCATATGAGATATCCAATCCTTAGGGTAAACCTTCACTATTGTCAGTCATTATGCTCTTAGGCATATACATTTAGACTTCACACTAGCTTCCATATTTTCTTCAACTTCAACTTGTTATATGTCACCTTTTAGAAACCCATCTTTACATAATTGTGCCAAAACTTGGTCTCCTTCCTTTATTTCCTTGACAGCATCTTCATCCATGGGCAGATACTTGTAGCCCCAGTCACTGTATAAATCCCATGAAATTCACATTTACCATCTTCAACCTAATTTGTGCATATATCCTTTGTGTAATTTCTGAGTTTCTTATCCACATATCGATTGCATCTCTATAGTCACTTTACGTAATTATATAACTCATCATGGGGTTGGATCCATTTAACAGCTTGGAATGGATTCATCACACCACCTTCTATTGACTAAGTTAAGAAATTGTTTGCAATTCTTAGAATAAAATCACATCATCAAGCTCATTTATGATGATTTCAAACCCTACCAAGTTGTGACAGACTAAATTCACTTAAGCTTAATAAGACTCGAGAACTACGCTTTAGACTTGTCCATCATATCAACTGGCTTGTATTTCACAACAATTTTGAAGTTCTTAATAACGTTCCTGATTTCTTCCATAACTTCAATCTAAAAATGACCTAGAATACTTTCTATCACTGTTAGATCTTGATACCTCGTTAGAAAACCAAACAATCAGCACTACCTCCTTGAATAGTCTAAATGTGCTAGTTATCTACCACATCACTAGTACTCTATTCATATAAACCCTTGACACCATCCTTTGTATAACCAATCGACTACCAAAACTATAGGTCACACTTTCATTATTAGAAATATTGAGACATCCTAACTCTACTCTAACAAGTCATATCCATAAGCTCTGGGATATTCTTCCCATATAACCATTCCTTCGGTACAAGAAAAATCAAAATATAAACCTGGTGAAAAAATTATTTCATGGCCCCTTAGTTGTCCTGGAAATCTCTAGACGTCTTCAAGCATACTTGCGCACATTTGTGCTACACCATCACTTGGCCTTGTAATATCCACTATGCATACAATTGCACACATAAGTTTTTTCACCTCTAAAGTGACAATCTCAAACCATCCATTGTTCTATACATCTCATAATTAACATGTTCTTATTCTCATTAACCCTTGTACGTTATACTTCTTAACTTTGCTCCTCTGAACAGCATTCCTTCCTGATAAGTTTAATAGTTTAACCATCAAGGAACTTGTAGTCACACACAAGGCTCTTTGGTAATGCATCCCATGCTTCCTTAAAATTATTTACTAATGCGCATATGAAACTCCTTTATGGTTTCATTTTAGACCATCTAGGAACACCAGTATTGCATCATTCATAGTTCGTAACCAAGTACTTTCCAAATCTGATTGTGTCTGCACACCATGCATGGACTTATCAAGTCTTGTGCATACATGGTTCACAAATGAGTATTCTCCTGCATGCTTTACTGTACCCACTTCATGAACCATCTTATTCATCTTGACTTGATTGTACAAAAACCTAGTACCATCTTGGAGGATCAGTCTTATGGAAAACAGACTCACTTAGATAACAATGTTTATAATGCCTCACACTTTTTTCGGAATCACTTGTACAATGACTATAGAACACCTTATCATAAGGGACTATAACACTCAGTATCATTTGCATAAGACTCAATTTTTCTTCAAGAAGACTCCATGCAACATGGGTGTACAACCCTGGCTGAATACTAAACCATATTGTTACCATCGTAAGTCTCATTTGAAATGACCTTCTCAATGTACCTTGAGACAATGATTTAAACACCTACTTTACATGGTTTATAATCATTTTATATCATTATATTACTTGGAATCTATACTTTACACTAACACTGTAGACATTAACACAACATCCTTGTGGATCTCTTTCATCACCTTCGTGATATCCACACATATCCCATTAGATTCAGATTATTTCCAAAATATTCATCATTTATAGAAGACTATATTAGATCACATTCTCTCATTCATACTCTTATTACACATAATCTTGATAGAGACGGCCACAAACTATTATTGTTTGATCATTCTTAAGGTTCATGGTTCTGAAATTACTAAACCCTTACTAGGATATTATCCTAACCCAAATCAAATAAATTTGAAAGAATATATAGTTATGAATTACACAATTGTCTATTCACAAGAACTTTATCCTCTTGTAAAATATTTATCTCCTTGCACAGATCACTCTTAAGATGTTCCTTAAATATAACTTACTCAAACCTATAACAATATATCATCTAGCTACCCTAATCAGCATGTCCAACTTCACTTGGATTGGATCATTTTTTTAACCCAAAATATGATGGTTCCTCTTAATCATACAGTGAATTTGGAATTAAATCCCTCCTCAAAGACAGGTGAGGCTTTAATTAAAAATTCTCACTAGACTTTACTAGTACACACCTTCATAACAAAAATTATTATAAAGTATATCATACTAATCTAGATCCATGATGTCAACTTGTTGGGACTAGAATCATCAAAATCTTGCATTCACAAATGATATCTTTTACATATTCCATACGTAAATGACACGGGGTTAGAAATCCCCACTACATACCTTAAGCAGTAAGCTACACCTATAACTTCAAGGAAATGAGAAAACTATGAACACTTATCTTTCGAGTACACGCAGATCACGAAATTAATCATACAATAGCTTCAGACCATCACCATGAATAAAAGGCCCTTTCAGACCATTAGGAAACACATAAGATGACATGCACAGTAATACACTTTAAGACTAACTGAACGTAAGGAATATCTGTCTCAGGACTACTGGATAAATCACCTAACAACACATACAGTTTGTAAAGATAACAACCTACTCCTAAACTTCAGACACCTATCATAGAACGACAACTCTAGGAATCATGGAGATGCTACTACACATACCTTATACCTCTTGAAGTATCCAACACACCTAACTTCTATCGACCCTTTGTAATGTATAGAAGCAGTAAGGTGCATATTATAATAAAAGGAAACGAGATGCAAATAGGATAAATCCCTTGAACCTAGTGTTCTTGGAAATGAGAGTTCTTGTTTTCCTTGACTCTAATACCCCTGGAGACCAAGTCCTTTAAATTTACTTCATACACTGACGAAACATGGGCTGAAGAAGACATGTCAATTTCAAGATTGACCTCCTTGACATTGATCAATCTCCTTATGGGACCTTTTAGTTTGACATGGCATCATCCTGTAATCATTCATGGGGTTGATTATCTTCCTCCAGCTGAAACCTCTTCTGTTCTGAAATTCTTTGATACCTACCGAATTATGCCTTGCATGATCTCGTTCTCATCAGGAGCAGTAATATATAGGATTATGTCCAAATTTTGTGACAGGTTTCATGAGTATCGCTAACATTTCCGGGAATTCTTCTTTATTCCTTTGCTAAGCTTTCTCAAGGCATACTTAAGAATGTCCATTCACACTCCTTATCAAACCGATCAATGACGTCAATACCACAATCATGAATAACATTGATTCACCCTTGAACAGAATCTTGGAATCATTCCTGACCAGATCATCTCCTGATAGTAATATCTAGCTCTATCACCACTAACACCTAATGGACAAATTTTCAAGTTAATATCCACTGAATGAAAAACCACTTTACCTCATAGAATTACATTGTCTAACTATGATTATACCTTCTAACTTACCGCAGCCTTCATTGAGAATCTTTACCTTCATATCAAATTTATGTACTTGGTCACCTGAACATGCACCATCACGTCTGCGGGAGAATACCTTCTTCCTACTAAGAGATGTGCTAGGCCTATTTGCTTTCACTAACCACCATGGAGAGCTTCTAAAAGTCCCATTAAGAGCTGTAAGACATCTTCTTGAGATTATTCATCATCCATCTTCTCTCCCTCCTTCTGAATGTCCCCTACAGACTGATGAACCTTCACAACGTCTTGAATTACTTCCTTCCCTGTTGGAGCAACTTTGGATCCATTCATCAACCACCCTTCCTTTTTTAGCAATCTTCTCAATTGTAGGCACTGATGAGAATTGAATCCGACAGAGACAGAAGAAGGTGGTATGGATTCAAGGGGTTTTGAGAGTTTAAGCAAAACCTCTGTCAACTGCTCCACTTTTCTCTTAAGCTCATCTCTGCTGTCTTTTGTTTCTTTCAACTTTTGGCACAGCACGTTTGTGGCATCCCGTGCATCTTGTTGCGCCCCTTCTGCTGTCACTTTCCCTAGAGCCACCCTGGTTATCTGATAATCATAGGCTTTTATATCCTCTCTAGTTTTGTCAGTAGAGGGAGTGGTAATCTCTGCGAACTTATCTCCTGAAGCATCTACCAAAACCCTTGAAACTGTTTTGGGTTTCTTGGCTAATTTCGCAGTAGAAGCCTTAAGTGAGCTGAAATCAAAGGCTGGTAGGGGTACAATCACTTTCCTCTTCCTCGGAGTTTTCTCGAGTAACCATTGTGGAGTATCAGAGGAAATTTCCAATTTTGTAGTAACTGGTATTCTACTCTCAAGGGGAGAAGATTCTACTATTGGAGGGGGAACAGCAGCCAACGTGGTAGTAGGTGCAATGAATAGAGGCACAGGTTGTGGGGGGAGTGTTGGTGATCACTTGGGTTCCACAGAGAGGGGTGAGAGCCCAGAGAAATATTGGCCATGCTTGAAGAAGTGGATTGGGGAATGAGGAGGCTGAAGTGGTTGTTGAGGGGGAAGGCATAGATTCAGTTTCCAAAGCCTTGAATGCAAGAGATAAGGTCCTCTCCAGTTGAGCACGTCAGCAAATGGTGAAGTCAAGAGCTGGCTTCCTCCTTCTTCTAAATTAATCCTCCCCTATTTCTGTGGTGTTGGTGATTCTGGCACAACCACCGTTTGAGCTGAAGAGACAATTGAAGAGATTTTGTCTTCTTTTCCTCTGCTTGGAATCCTGATTTTTAATAGACCCCCCAGAAGATTCTTTGTCCTTTTTCTTTTGGGAGGGCCCCACCTCCGTTTCAGCCAACTTTGGAAACTTTCATCTTTAAAATTCATGCCCCAAGAAAGAGAGCCATTTTTGGTGCGAACAAGAATGAGAGCCGACCTATCTGTGATAGAGGCTTTTTCGCTGGCCGACCAATCAATAGGCGGGAAAACGTATCGATCTTCATTAAGAGCCCATCATAGGACATATCCAACACACTTCATTATTAGTTTGTGTGCCATCGGGCAAATCAAAAGCGCTAGCGTCTGAATCTCATTAATAGTTAACCTACTATTATCTTTTCTGCGAACTGCAAATTCGTTACGCAGATCCCACCCAGATATCCTCAATGTTAGGCCTGTTGCAGATGTTGGGCTCATAGGTTCTAAGTACTCCTACGGATGTCAAAACCATCCCGAGACTTCATATGCTTCTTTAATTTCTCCTAGAGTTCACATTCAAACATTTTAAGCCTTTGCCACTGTCGAGAAAGTATATCTCCCAATATAAATTGGGAAAGGATAAATGCTGCCTTATGCTTGCTCTGTTGGAATTTGTGAAAATCCAATAGATGTCTGACCAATTCTATTAGTATCAATCTATCCCCTGGATAGCGAGGCAGACGGAAAGGCTCTCCCGAGTACATGACCGTTCGAAGGTAGGTAAACTTCTTGAACTATAAGAAGATACATCCCCATTTAGATACCTCAGTCCAAGCTTCATCTGATACCCTTGTCTTTCTTAGCCCTGGGTTCATCCGGCAAATGTTCTCGTAGAAAAAGGCATCATTCACCCTCCTAAAATGATCCTTGGACCCCTTCTTTGTTATTTGAGGATAATACTTATAGACTGGGTTTGTCGTTCTGCTTCCTTTAGTATCCAGTCCGGGATAGCTCCTCATCCCAGCTGCTGCATAGGCCACATATGAGAACATATAAAACTTTTCTGGTCGATAAGACCGTCGTCATCTGAGATTCAATCTCATTACTGATAAGGGTTCCCCAGTCAATCCCTTGCTGGTTCTTCTTGATGGTGACCATAAACTGATACATCCATCCATGAAATAAATTTGATTCCGGCAAGCCAAAAACCCGGCTCAGCAGGGTGATAATGTCATTGATTTCTTGTATGAAATCACATCTAGGAATAGTTCTTGGAAATCTAGATATTACTGGTTTTTCCTTGACCAAGAACTTCTTATTGACATCCTTAATGCAATTTTCTTGGTTACTGTCCCAGGCCTTCTGAGCCGAATTGATATTTAGGTCCCCATACTCCTCGAAATTAGGTAGTTTCAGGAGATCATCAAAATAAGCTCCATCTAGTTTGATAACTACCTCACCAGCCTGATTCCTTACTGAACGAGAAGTCGAGTCGTAACTGGACGCACAAGCCAAAAAAAACTCTGGACATTGGGCAAACATGGGAAATCCTGCTGCAAGGGGCAAGCCACTGTTAGCTAAAGCCATCATCCATGGGGTTTGAGAAGAACTCTTCACCCTATTCCAAAAGTCGTCCATATCTATGTTGCCAAGTTCAGTATCCCTGATATCATAATTACAATCAATATATGATGGGGATTCTGGTTTCTTAAATTTGTACTTCATCCTGCTAGACTTCTCGGCCTTCTCCTGAGATGGACCAGGGTCCGACATGAAGAATGTGGAGGGAGAAAGACTCGGAACTCAGGTGATGCTGTTCAAACTGGAAATCCCGATTGACTGAATGCGCTGGAAGAAGAGAAGAACCTGACACGTTGAAGAGGATGTCGGAAAACCCTGAGAACCCGACAAGTTTGATCTGTCGGAACTTTGGCAAAGCCCGACACTTGCTTTTTGATGACGGAAACAGGCGGAAACCCGGCACTCACTGTTAATGGCGGACACGGGAGGAAACCCGGCGCCCACTTTTGATGACGGAACTTCGGAGATTCCCGACACTTACTGTTGAGGTCGGAATGTTGAGAAACCCCGATACTTCAAGCTTCCTTTATACTCCGGGCCTTTGAATCTGCAAAACAGTTTTCAAAAACCGAGAAGCAAAAACAAAGTCTTTCCTGTATTTCCACATATACAACTTCCTTTCTTTTTTTGGTTATTCATATTCCATACATCATGCATATAATTAGAATCTTGGGAGAAACAACATCAATTGATAGTCTCAAAAAAGAAAATAAACCCTAAAAAACCCAAAAACCCTTTCCAAAACAACACAGAAAGAAGAAGGGAAGAAAACCTTCAACAACTGGCAAGAAATTGGGAAGAAAATACATGCAATCGATTCATAAAAATCAAGAATAAAGAAGGGAAGAAAAATACCTTCGATTCGAGACAGGTAAGATAAAAAACAAACGATCCAATCAGGCAATGCGAGTTTGCGGGTTTTGAAAGCGGAAGAGCATGCGAAAAATCCACGAATTAAAAATATGAATGGTAAGAATGACGTGGAAATCCGCGTATTTATAAGAAAATTAGTAATAAATACACTTCAGCTCGGCACGTGCCAACTCACCAACCATTCGGTATAAATGCCATGTCAGCATGTTGGAGGGGTCCGAAAACCTGACACGAAGAGATTTAGTGCATTCCGGGTTTCGTGTTTCGAAAAACATAGAGCACAAAACATGAAGTGCTTAGGTGTTACATAGCCCCGAAAACCCGAATACAAAGGATTGAGCGGACTTCGGGAATCGGAGAACATGGCGCATAAAACATGTTTTGGAGCATGGATGTTCCGATGCTTTGGGGTTCCGTAAACCCGAATACAAAGGGTCTTCTCAATACAAGGCGGGTTTCGGATTTCGGAAGTCAGATGTCATAAAACATGTTTTGGCTTATGTACATTCCGATGCGTTGAATTTCCGAAAACCCGATTTCAAAGGATTTTTTCAATACAAGGCGGGTTTCGGATTTCGGAGGTCACGCGACACAAAGCAGGTTTAAACTTAGGTATGTCGAGCTGTTGGTAACACCTGAAAACCTGATTTTCTTTAAAAGAGGCCATAATGCAAAATCACTTCGAAAATTTTGTAGGGGTTATCCGATCGTTTTGTCGTGAACTCAAAACGGGGATAACAGCTGGCTCCAGTTGGGCACTTTCTTTGCAATACCAAAGGAAGAGAACTTAGAATCTCTGGTCTTATTCATTAGGCTACGGGGTAAAGAATAAAACCAAAACAAAACAAAACGAAGAAAGAAACAAAGAAAACCAAAAGCAAACACACGACAAAAAGCAAAATATGTACAATGCAAGAGAGCATCTTGCATTAATGATAGAACAGCTTTAGATGTTGTCCACTGAAAGGCAAAGGGAGTAACCCTCCATCCAGATATGATAGAAGGAAACTATTTTCACCATTCAACTCGTGGATCTTGAAAGGTCCTTTCCATAAAGAATCAAATTTTCCATGCATTCCTTTCTGTTCTCTCCTTTTATCCCAAAGCAACACCAGGTCTCCAATCTGGAAGTTGCGCTGCTTTGACTTTTTATCGAAAATCTTCTTCACCCTGCTCTGATGATCTGCTATACGATCAACCACCTTAATTCGCTCTTCTTCTAGCCTGGTTAGGTACATAACCCTCTTTTCAATAGAATTCTGAAAAGCTACATCTTCAACCGCTTTCGCTAACTGCAAGGCCGGAAATTCTACTGAGATAGGAATTTCAGCATCAATCCCGTATAGCAACTGAAAAGGGGACATCCCTATGGCTCGCTTTGGAGTGATCCGATCAGCCCACAACGCATCATATAATGCTTTGTGCCATGTCCTCTGATTTTCTTCTACTAGTTTCCTGATTATAGTAACCAGATTCTTATTGCTGGACTCAGCTTGCCCATTGCCCTGGGGATAATAATCAGATGAATGGGCCAGAGTAATGCCGAATCCATAACAAAATTCTGTTAATTCATGTGACGAGAAGTTAGAGGCATTATCCGCTACAATCTTATGAGGCACACCAAATCTGACGATTATGTTTTCTTTCAAGAAATTGCAAACATCTTTAGAAGTTGCTTGCTTGATTGGTACAGCCTCTACCCACTTGGTAAAATAATCTATAGTAGTCAGCACATAGTTGTGTCTAGCACTAGAAGCAGGATTCAATGTTCCGATAAAATCAATCCCCCATTGGTGAAAAGGTTCTTCAATCACCACAGGCTTCAGAGGAAGAGCTGCTAGCTTGGGACGACCAACGAAATGTTGACAAGCTTCACATTTAGACACCCATTCTGCTGAATCCTTGAAAAGAGTAGGCCAATAATACCTAGCCCGTAAGATCTTATATGCTGTTACAGAGGACAAAAAATGTCCTCCGCATGCTAGGCTATGAAATGATTCTAATAACTTTTCCTGTTGTGATTTATCGACACAACGCAAGAAGACACCATCAATACCTCTCTTGTATATTGCATTATTCCACAAAAGGTATTTTGCAGATCTTAACTTGACGGTCCTCTTCTCTTTTTGATTTAAATGTGGAGGGCATTCACCATAAGTTAGGAAGAAAGCAATGTCCGTGTACCATTCATCGGGCGTACTCACAAAAAGCACTATAGGAAGCTCTGAAGAGGAGTCTTGAGTCTTTTCATACTCTGCTTCGGTATGATTCTCTGCAATCAATTGACACAGGCCTCTTCCTCGTACCAACTTGGTAGGTTTGATGTCCAAGTCGTACTCCTGAACCTTAGCAATCCAAGTACCTCGTTGGCTTCCCAGCTCTTGTTGATTTAGAATGGATTTAACAGCAGTATCAGGAACGAGAACGCGAGTATGAGAATTCAGCACATAGTACCTGAAATGCTTCACCGCTCGCACCACCGCATAAGCATGTTTTTCAATCTGCGACATCTTCAATTCATGCTCTTTCAACGGACAGCTCATGAATGCGATAGGAGCTTCAATGCCTTCTCCATTTTCCTGCATCAGGATCGCTGACACTGTGTGGGCAGAAGCATAGCTATACATGATGAAATCTTTCTTGAAGTCTGAACATACTA